>VYXC01001736.1:520228-595162 GCA_013397175.1 Platysteira castanea | reverse complement strand
GGAACCAAACAAAAAACCACAGCATATTTTTTCTAAGCCAGGGGCTGCTCAGCACTGGCCCTGCCAGTGGGACTTTGATTACTGAATTCATTGGAATAGAAAAGCATTTGCACACAGCAAACTCCAGAGACAATAATCAGCCTCAGGGACTTGCACTATTAATATACTGAAATAAATGAGGCAGTTGACAGCCACTGATCAGGTATATAGCACTGACTGGGATTTCCCCCACATCTGCACGCTTCTTGGCTTTTCAACACTTCTATTCCTAAAAAGAGAGGGTATTTTCTGGGGTGTGACTGATGAATTCCACAGAAGGCAAGGACTGCACAGAGCCTGTGTATGTGGATTTCAAAGAGAAAGGAAACCCAAATGAAAGCCAGTGAAGACAGATGTATTTCAAGAAGGCTACAGGTGAGTGCTCTCTCCAACTGAAGACAGGTCTAGCACCAGAGACCAGAAAAAATCTGACTGCAGCTCCTTTCCTCAAAGGACGCAAGTTTCAACTCCAGTTGCTTATGAGCAGCAATGGAAAAGTAATAAGACCCACTCCACCCTCCAGAGGTTCTTGGAGAAAAGGGCCTATGACTCTAGTAAATGTACATCCTCTTTTAAGGAAGGAGCTAATACCTTCCCTTCCTGCACCAGCATGTACAAACCTGGAGATACTCCTTGGCCAACTGCAAGCCAGAAGTTCTCATCCATTTTCTCCACCCTACTGTCTCCTCTTTGCTAACATACAGTTGGAATTCTCCTTTAGCTGAGCTGCTCGGAGGCATCTCCCAACCCCACCCCACAGCTACCCACAACCGTGCCTTTTCCCAAGTCACAGAATGGGGCTGCCATAATTTTGATATTCAAGTGGATTATAAATCTGCAGAAAATTTTATGCTGCTTGCTTCATATCTCTAGTGGCAGCCCAATTTCTTTGAGGAAAGATGCTGCAAATTATTCACTGTGAAATATAAAGCTTGCTTTTCATTTTAATTTTGTTCCATTTCTATCTCTGAATTTCCTTTATAGCTATTTTTCCAGCATTATAAGAAAAAATCCGATGCACCACGTCAGCCCAGTCCAAGCCAGACATAACATCCTGCATATGCTGCCCAGGGTATTATAAAAAATGCCTTTCATTTCTCTCCCCCAGCCATCGTTGGCAAGGCCCGTTCCCCTCTGCTGCCCATGAGCCAGCAGCGCTTTCCAGCAGGCTGCACACTGGAATTCCTGGGCTCTAACATTCCTACAGAGCAAACACAGCTTACTGATCTCGGAGTAGGACGGACTCAGCAAGCGTATTCCTTCCATCTACCAAAAAAATATAGGGTGGAGGCCTGAACCGGCCACAGTTCCATTTTTTCCAGCTTTAAAAGATACCAGCAAACCCTCTCCAAATCCTGTCTAGGCATTGCATCAGCAGCAGGGGAGGCAGGCAGCTCCCTGCTACGCACCGTGCCACGGGATGAGAGCAGATCTGGGGAGGCTGCAATTATGAGATGCTGAGGAACGACGCCAAGGGTATAAAGGAAAGCAAAGCTGGCCAAACCCTCATTTCCCAGCACTGACAGAGGAAAGAAGGAAGCAGAGCAGCTTCAGAGAGCAGATCCTGAGGACAGTGGCACCTTCCAGTGCAGGCACCGCAGCCACCCGGGCTCTCTGCTGCCTTTGTGCAGATGATTTGCCATTCCTGCATTCTTGCCGGCACTGCAGCACTGTTCTGAGCCTCCTATTTGAATTAACCAGGCCCAGAGGATAAAACTTTCAAATTAAGCACATTCCTACAGGATTTCAGGCTCATTGTGTATGCACCAAGGAAACATAACATCCTAAAAATAATACGTATACAGAAAGAAAGCACATTTTGCAGGCATATTAAAGTGGAATATGAATTATAAGCAAGCTCATGGGAGAAGACATCAGATTCCATGCAAAAAGGAGCTTTTGTAAATAACATAGCATCATTCTTTGTAAGCTATCACAATTATCATCAGCCATTTAATTTAGCTCACCAATGCCTCTAATCATTGCTGAAATTGTCCACTTTCCCCCTCCTGCATTGTAAAGGCCCAGATTTTGGAGTTCAAGCTAACAGCTGTATAGATTACTAATCAAGAGCTAGAACTCAATTTATATTCGTTTCAGTAGATACATATCTAAACAGCAAACATGAAATAGCATCTCACCAAGCTGCCATCATTAGAGTACAATATTCAAAAAACATTAAAGCTTTTGGATAAGAGTTAATTGGTGTCAGTGCTCTAAGTTTGTGTGTACTGAATTGCGTTGAAATCTTAACACCGAAGAACTTGTCACATTAAAAATATTCAAATAATATACTATTGCTCAGTAAAGATTCTGAAAGTGTCAGTAAAGGCAACATCTGTTCAGTTTAGAATATTAAAGCAAAAACTAGCATTATTTTTGTGGGGTTTAGGCCTTTTAGACACAGATTCACAGGGTCCTGGTATTTCAGATTACTAAATATGACAGAATATTTAAGGGCTTTGCACATTAAGCCCAATGAAAAATTCAAGATCCCTCACTGGAATCAGTAATTTAGCCCCAAGCTAATCAGAGAAGTTATTCCAGTAGAACCAAAGTCTTCCAGTTGGCCCTCAGCTTAATTTCACTGATTATAAAAAATACTAATTCAAGTCAGTTTGCTTTGCTATAGTCCCCTTACAAGCCAGCTGAAGCTGGTACAGAGAAACCATAATCTGGACAAAAAAAAAATTTGAACATCTGAGAAGCACTTATTTCTGTTATCTCTTATATTAACTTACAACTAGCTTTACACTCAAGTTTGGAACTAATCAGAAGATAGTGAATGGGAGGCTCTTAACAGTTGAAGCACTCATTAGAAGAGTTAAGGCTTCTTCTTCCAGCCGTGACAAGACAAACTTGCTCTTACAAGTCACCTCTCCAGCAAGAGGTAGTCAGGAGTTCAAGTTTAGGCAATTACACCAGTGGTCTCATTTTCAGAAGCATCAGTCAACTTGGGCTACACAACCAAATCCTCAGAAAATGAAAAATTCAGACTGCTTTTGGTGAACACTTCAGCTGTTCCTCCCTACATTCTGAAGGTATCAAAATGCATCACACTACGTACAAGAAACATTCTTATGCTAAAACAAATAACAGTCGTGAAGTAAAATAAATAAATGCAAAATTATAATGTCAATAGGTGAGAAATGGTGTTAATTCCATTCCCATCAAATGTACCCAACCTTTTCCAAAGGTCACTGTTTCATCCAACCTGTGTTTGAAGGGCTTCATGAGGAGTGCCCTGCTTTGGGCCACAGCTCTTTCATCCGAGTCAGTGTCCCTTGAGACTCAGAGCTACCTGTGCCAAGGACTTCGGGGGCACGGCCTAAAATAAACCCAAGTTATGCATCTCAGGCAGCAGAAAGATGAGACACATTAGAAGTACATTAATACATTAAAAGTACACTGGGGAGAAGAAAAAACCAACCTACAAGAGACATCTGGGCAGAAGTTGGTTTCTGAATGGTACTTCCAGCCCCAGTGTTGGCGGTTAGGACTTTACCTTTTGTTTCTTCCTGTCATGGAATTTTGTCCCATCTGTTGCTAAGACAGAACAAGGACCAGTACTTAAGAGAGACAAAAGAAATAAGAAGGTATGGGAAGGGTGCAGCTGGCTACTCTCTTACCTGGGCAGGTTTTCTCTTTGGAGAAGAGACAAAAAGATACCACGAGGTTTTGGCTGGGGAGGAGTGAGGAGCTGGGCGCAGCTCCTCTCACACTTTTGTTCTCAACATTGGAGGGGAGAGAGGCTGTGGTCGCTGTGGGGAGAATTCACCACCACCGCAGAGTTCTGTCTCCTTCTGCCTTCTCCTACCGTGAGTGAAGCTCTGCTTGTGGCAGCGGCCACTGCACTGGAGCCTTATTAATACTCACTGGAAAGGACCCTCACCATCTACTTGGATGCCTCAGGGGAAAACCCGGGATGCTGAGCCCCTTCGCCCTCTGAGGGAGCTTCTCCCGGGGGGTGTTNGATCACCGCAGCGCCCTGCCCGTCCGGTAGCCAGCAGCGCCCCCGGCGGCCGCGAGCGGAACTGCAGCACGGGAGAGGCCAGCCCCGGCCCTGGGTCTGTGCGCGGCTGCCGCCGGCACTGTTTGTCTGACATACACACACCAGTAAAGAACTGCTATGCCTTTTTCCCATGTCTTCGCCTGAAAGCCCCTTAATTCCAAAGTTACAGTAACTCGGAGGGAAAGAGGTGATATTTTTCCATTCCAAGGGAGGTTCCTGCCCTCCTTGGTGGACATCTGTCTTTCAAAACAAGACACCCAGCTAATCAGCAGGAACAGACCCAGAGTGAAAGATGTAAACCCTTTACAGACATCCAAAATTTACACTCAGCTGTATCCACTGAACTATCGTCTATGCACACTGGAGCTGTACATGTGTGAATAAAGTCTCTCTAACCACAGTTAATGATAAACATTTTTGTCTCTCTCTCAAGAATTATAATATTTTCCACAGATGTTTAAACCTGGGTATTGGATTTATTTGACCAGTTTTAAGCCTTGGCCAGAAGAACCACTTCTGCACTGACACAGAACTACAGGAAGAGAATTATTATCTGACTAGCTGCTTCCAAATTTTTCTTTTACCAGTATCGTATTTTTACCCCGAGAAAGATAGATTAAATAGACTGTTTCAGGTATCTCACAGGTTCTCAGACTCCAAATATCTCATATCCAAGACAAAACATTAATTAAAGAAGTGATTAAGGAAATATATACCTCTAATTCTAGAATCCATATAATGATATCTACAATGCTTCCTGTCCTCAAAATCATGCATAAACCTTTATAAACTAGCAAAAATAAGAAACTAGAAAGAATCTAAAGCAAACACTATAGCAACACCCAAGAGTCAAATACAACAGCAGACACTTTTAGCTATTCTTTATCTAGAGCATGGCAACACTGAATCTGTGAACAGGCACCAGAAGCATGTAAAACACTCTGCATCTCATAACCCTTGGACTAACAAGATCCCATTCTCTCACAGAGCTTGATGCCCTCGAGATCAAAGCAAAATCACTGCTTCCTATGGCAAGATCTGCATGGAGGATCCAGCCACGCAGAGCCTCACTCCGCCCCCAAAGTCTGGGAAAACACAATTCCAGCAGTGCCTGGCATTGCCTAACACGATAGCTTTTCTACCAGCAGCTGTAATTAACTGTGGGACAAGACAGGGATGCAGCAGAATACACAAAAACACATGGAAGGACATTTCCACAGCCTTACAGGTGAGTTCTAGTGACCAGCCATTGTACACAAACAAATCCAAGCCACAGTCAGTGCGATGTGAGTCTGCAAGCAAAGCCTTGGTCCTTTTAGATCCAAGCCCGGAACACACTTTGCATGCACTAAAAATATATATAAAAACCTGATGCCAGAGATGCTCAGTCTCTGCAGACAGAACTCGTAGCCATCTGAGTTACTGCCCACTGACGGACTGGTGTAGAGAGGGACACAACTGATACAAAACAGGTTTGTGCAAACCAAGCCAACCTGAGCTGCTGTGAAGGCAGCACACCCCAGTCCTTCCTCCAGAGACAAGGAACCTGTGTAACACAAGATGCTGCACTACTCTAGCTCTGGCTCAGAGGCAACCCATTGCATTGGTTTGTCAGCAATACATTGTTTAAACATCCCCATCCTTCTTGTGCACCATCTGCAGGAAATCCAGCATTTTCTTTATGTTCTCACTGACAGGCACTTGTCCATGCGTCCGTGTACGTGTGTGTGCATGCTTGTGTTTATGCACAATCCCAGAGGAGATGCATGGATTTGGAGGGTGGGGCAGCAGGGAGAGTTTCAATTGCATAGTGTTACACAACCATATTGCCAACATTTAGTTTTATTTTTAACTCAAGGATCAAGAATTATCACATGCCAGTTAAAACCTGTAACTTATGGATAGCTTTGAGGACATACTAGAATACATGAACACTAACAGCAATCACACAGATGAGCTTGAATATATAGAGATCACAGAATAGAGATCCTGAATAATAACTCAATTCCCTTTCTTAAAGGCAAATCTTTAATTCTTATGGTTTGAGTAAATAGCTGGAGCAATAGTAAAGCTGAAAAGCTTTAATTCTGTCTATACATTAAGGCAGATTCTGGAGCAATGTCATGAGTCCACACTGCAGCTCTGCCACCACAAAACAAACCTTAATAGCCACCTGCTCAAGAAACACACTCTACATCTTGACAGAGAATTTGTCAGCTCCCAAGGTCACAACTCAGGGTTGTTTCTGTCTTCCCAACCATACAGGCAGTTTCTGTCTTCCCAGTCATACAAAACTGTGAACACAACATAACCACACACTTCCTCGACAATGTCCTTTCGTCCTAAAATAACAGTGCTGCAGTGAAAAGGAAAAAAGCAGAAAAGGGAAATAAAGAAAACTACAAAAAACCCAGCAGCAAAAAATACCAAGCAACAAAGATAAAAAACACACCCCAAAAAACCCAACAAAGAACACTCAAAACAAACAAACAAACAAACACGCACAAAAAACCAAGCTAAAGCATTTCTTTGGCATGTTCGCTTCCTGGCAAGAAAGATACTCAAGTAAGCCAAAAGGAGCATCTGGATTTGAAGTCAATATTGCACCAGAACATATGAAAACACCAATGCAGAAAAGTACAATGCCTAGATTACTAGAGGAAAATGATTATTTATGGGGTACAATAGCAAGGAAAGTTTTTGTTTTTCTTTATTCTCCAGTGCTTAGTGAGTTCTGTTGGCAGCTTCCCCTCAGTCTCTCCCCGTAAGCTTGCCTGCATACTTATTGCATCTGCTTCTCATTTAATGACCATTGTTTTGGTCTGTCAGAAGAACTACGACAAGTATCCAAATCTGCAAGATTAGGCAAATATTTTGACAATGCTGTGCGTCTCATTTTCTTGGAGAGAAAGAATAAAGAGGATTTTCACTTTTCACTTAACTTCACTGGAGCTCTTAATCAAAATGCTACAGAGAATCAAATAGCAGATTGAACATACTTCTAGTGACAAAATAAAGCATGCCATTTTGTTTCCGAGAGCTTGCCAATTCCCTGCACATTGCTATCACAAGAACTCAAACACAGGACTTTAAAATATCATTCACATCACATGGCAGCTGTTTCTAAGCTGAGAAACCAACAGAGCCAGGGAGCAGCAAATGACAACTAAATGGTAATGTGGGCTATCAGGATGCTCTGGGGGGCAAGGAAAAAAAAAAAGGAAAGTAAGGGGAAAAAAAGCTGGTACCAACCCTAGGCTTTCACCCTGGGAGTGCTGGTTGTTCTCTCTGTTAAGGTTTTTGTTTGACTCACTGCAGTAGCAAATATTCATAAAATGTAAATTCACACCCAGATGCTAGACCTCAAGTCTCATGTCAACGCTAATATTCAAACCAGGGCCCTGCATGCATCCTAAAGGTAAATACAACCAGCCCCAACTCAAATCATTATGGACTGTAAATCAGGCCTGGATCAAGCAGAGCTACACCAATTTATATATATTACTAGAGGATCTGGACTCTAGGAAGTACAGAGAGAAGCCAGCAGTAGCAGTGGCTTGGCAGTGAAGAAGGAGAGCTCACTTAACACCCTCATTGTGAAGCAGGAAAGCAAATGCTCTCAAGAGGGATGAAAAGCAAGGCTACAAGTTTTACGAGGAGTTGGTGTCTCACAAATCTTACATTTTGTTCAGCTTTTCGAGGGCTGCTTTCCTCATGTGTCACTCCAAGGCCTAGTTCTTCTGGAGCTCTGAGTTTTGGCCAGCTGCAAGGCAGTCAACAAGTTAAATATCCAAAATGGCAAATAAAGATACTTCCTCCGTGCTGCTGCCTCTGACAGGCCACTTGCTATGCTGTCAGGGAAAAGAAACCACTTAGGACAAGGTGACCTAGTGGCCTCTGTAAGAAACATCCCATTAAGGACCCAAACACACAAGGAAATTTGTTAAGCGATGAACTTGCTTCTACTTGCAGTTCAAAGAGCTCATCTGGGGAATCAAAAGACAGGCAGAAGAGGCCTTTTTCTCATAGAATTTCAGAACCACCTCTGTTCAGCTTGTAAATTCTTCTACTCTGCTTCTGGCAGAGAAAGAATTATTTACCGTAAGGAGATGGCTTAGTTTGGTACTTCCCACATTTTCTGAATCAACTGACAGCTATTTTAGACATATATGAAAAAACTTCTGCTCTGAACACTTCACAGCCAGCCAAGAATATATACGAGAATACACACAACTTCCTTTTGAACCTCTTTTACACCTTTCCATCTTCATTACAAGAGAGCTTTTAATTCAAAGAGTCAAGCTTGGCCAAACTCACCTATCCATGGAAAGGAAAAAAAAAAAGGCACTTTGGAAAAAAATTCCTTTATTTTTCCCATTGGATGGTTGGTATTACTTCAACAGCAACCTGGGAAGCACGTGCTGACCACCACAGCTGGCAGCCACAACTGCTGGCTCCAGAACGTGCCTGGTGCAAGGACCCAAGTGAGGACAAAAATGATGAGAGATCATCAGTCCTCTGTCAATCACTGTCATCACACGTGACATTGACCTCTCAGTCAACCACTGTCATCACACATGACAAGCCAACTGGCCACTGGTTCCATCAGCCACACTTCCACCACATCTCTGTGGAACAGTCAGGCCAAGAGAGACTGTTTTGATATTTAGAAACAATTCCTACATCAAGTGTGTGGTATGCCAGGCTCTGAGATGTTGGAATTCACAGAATTGGGGATAAATCTGTACCAACCTTTAACACCTGTGGACAGAAACCAGTCTTCTGACCAACTATCAGAACCTTAAAACTTCAGAAATGGTTTATGTGTTCAGGCAGTCTGTGGAGCCAGGACTGCTGGAGCAGCTGGAAAGGGTCCAAGCCTCATTTTTCCCTTCCTTTGTGTCCAGCAAAGCTACGGCAACCTCTCAACCACAGGGAGCCCAGAGTTTCAGCTTACAGCCTGGGCTGTTTTGCTGTTGGGTTTTTTTTTTTGTTTAGGGGGGTGCGTGTTTTGTTTGAGGGTTTTGTCAGTTTGTTTTTAAAGGGAGGACAGATGTTCTTTGGGTTTGTTTGCACCTTCCTCTCTTATTCAGTGATATTTTTGTCATAGTGACAGGTCAAATGAGTAGATGTAGTAGTGGAGCTCCCTTTCCTATTTTTCCTTTACTTTTACTGACATCACTGAGTCACTGCAATGCAAGACCAGAAAAGTCAGAGATGATTCAGTTTCAGATCTGGCTCCTGTTCTCTTTCACACCGTGCCCTTCTGCTACCAAAACACAAACTGAATGATTAAAATAAAAAGGCTGACCTCTTCCAGTATAAACACTCCTTCTGTTTGGCCAGCTTCCCTGCAAAACAATTTTTTCTCTGATTTCACTGAATCTTACATCACCATTGTGCCTGTCTTTTAACTGCATTTGTCTCTTATCTGTCCATCTCCATTGTTTTTCTGCACAGGATTTTAATGATTTCTTCAAAGAACACTGGCAAGCGTAACAATCTTTCCCTTCCTTTCAATTTGACACATGCCTAGTGTCACCCTCATTTTCTACCCAAGATAAAGGATACATTCAACCTTTTTTCTTCCTCCAATACATCTGTTTTCCCCATGGCAATACTTGATCACTTTATCTTTCTAGTGCCCACTATCTTTCCTTCCTGTCTACTCTATTCCTTCATTTTCTCTTTTGACTCTGATCCAAGACAAGCCAAGCCTTAATGTTTTCCATATTAGAAATACTGACCTAACTCACTATTATCACCTTACAGTGCACAGAATTTTACTGCCAAGAACTCTTGCCCTCGTGCACCACAGGAACTACAAAATCAATTAATTCTCTGTCCCATGGACCAAGCCTGGAACCAGTGCAGACTCTGAATCAGTTCAGAATCAATACTTTGCAGTTCCTCTCCTCAACCTGTCAGCCATCTTCAGTGTAGCCAAGTGTGCTACTTATCTTTCAATAACATCCTTCCTTCAGCTCCTAAGTTTGGTTTTTACTCATGCATCTTATTTCTTTGACACTCATTTGCATTCTCTTGGAAATCTCCCATCTTTCCATGGGCTTACACAGCACTGCTCATTTCATTCACAACATATATTTAGCCACCAGCTCTACCAATTTCTTAACACCATCTCCATCCATCCTACTCTCTCTGCTTATGGCTGCATTGCCACAAATTTATCTCTCACCATCTCCCTTTCCAAGCTGTTCCCATTGCCTCTTACACAGTTCACTACTGACGAACACCGGGCTCGCGTCTCACGCTGCCAATGGTAACACGGCATCTTATTTCTCTTACCCTGGATTTAGAGTATTAGTAAGGCCCTGGGTCGAAATCCTGTGAGTATCTACTTAGGGCTTCATCATGAAGCTGTCTCTTAACAGTGAACAAGGGTTTTTCACAAGTCAGAAAGCAGAGCCCCTGGCAGCTCATCTGCCTGCAGCTGTACAGAACATGCTCAGAATTGGTTGCATGAGCAGGAAAAAGCTACAAAATTCAAAACAAATAGGGCTAAAGAGATTCTTAAAAATGCAGTTAAGACAGTAGCATTAATCAGACCTCTAAACCATAGCACCTTGTAAGTGAAATTTCAGCCACAACCGATTGACAATCATTTTGTCAATAGGCCTCAAGTTCCACTTTTTATTCTACATCTTATCTCGCACTTTGACCTGTACCTGACAGCCTGCCTCGTCTAGGATACACAACCTCATCTTCCTAAAAAGCAGCCACTGAATTTTGGTTTCTCCATAATTGCTTTAATGATTGCAGTTACTCTTCCTGAAGGCCTTCAACCACAGAGGTCTTCCTCCTAGTTTAAATACCAGTGATAACAGGGAGAGGGGCAGAAAAGAGGAAGGATTGTCAGTTGGCTTTTCAGCAAACTGATTTCAACACTGGGGGCATCTCACAACTCATTTCTGCTTTTTTCTCAGGTAACTGTTACCTTATATTTTCCCTTATATTACCTTAAAAATGCACCTCCTTAAACACTCGACATTCCCCTCTCCAGGTTTCACCTCGAATTTCATATTCATTTTTCTTATTTCACTCATGTTCAGGATTTGTGTTTATTAAGTTGGGGTTTTTTTAAACATCATATATTTATGAGTGCAATTTTTCAGAGCAAATCTTTAAACCCATTACAGAGATGGGTGTTATTATCTTCATGCTAAAAGCAATAAAACTCTAACAGATTTAAAACCATCACACAAGATGGAGCAAAACCAGCAGCTGACTAACAACACAGTCCCTGAATTCCCTGATTTCTAACTGATTAACCTCTTGGATGCAGAAACCCCTACTGGTTTACTGTGCATATACAGATAAATAAATGGTTGTTTGCAACCAGGTTGTAAAATCATGATGCAACTTTTACACTGTGACACTGCTGTCAAGAGCCCTCCTGGCATTTTGAACTAATTTTACAGTATGACACCAAACTACAGTGTAACAAAAACTGTGTTTCTGAGTGTTCCTTTATTTTCAGGCTTCTGCGTAGAGCTGACCATTTTCAGATTGTTTCTAACAAAAATGAAGCATGCTATGGACAACAGAATCTTCAAAGTTTTTGTTTGTCAAAAGGGAAAAAAGGTGTTGGAAGCAGTTTCAAAGCATCCATTTCCCAGTACTTGTTTTTATGGCAGGAGAGTGGGCAGACTTGGTCAGCCACAGGAAATTATTTGTATATCTTGGGGGCTGGGAAGGCATCAAGACAGCTCTGTAAAGAATGCTAGAAATACATAATACAGCTCTTGCTGCAGCTTTTCTTCCCATGTCTGTCCGGCAGCGTGTTATTCTTCTGTGGCCAACTTAGAAAATTTCTCCTGATAAAGCTTCTCTTTTCAGTGCCCTACATCTTGTTTCCTATTAAAGGGGATTTTGCCTGAGTGGTTTTAAAGAAACCCTACAGAAGAGCTTCACTTTGGGAAGACCACAGAGATGCCCCCATGTTCACCTGAGTCGCTTTGGAAGCACCAGCTTTGAGGAAGTCTGTCCTTATTTATGGTGACACTTCCACCATCAGTACTCATCAGCTTTGTTATCTACTACACTAAATGTGCCTGGGAAGGGAGGCAGCAAACTAGAGGACATTTAAGGTACTTTCTTAATTTATATTTATTAATATAAATATATAAATTTAATTTATACTTACAGAATATAAATATATTCTTTAACATAAAGAATATATTAAGGTACTTTCTTTAAGTAAAAAAGCAATGTGTAGAGTGTTTGCCTCACGTGTTTTCACAGTTAGTTCAGAATAGTTTAGCTTCAGATTCTATTTCTCATGTGCTACAATGTTAACCTGTAGTATCACCTGACCAAACTGTAACAGGTTCAAATTCTACTGGTTTTGCTCAAAACTTATTTTCATAAGGACTGCACAACACCATGGAGAGATCCTGGCCGACCAAGACACAGCAGTGCTAGCCACAGAAAAGAAAACAAAAAAGTAAAGGCAAAATCTAAAATCTTCTNAGAAAGCAGAGCCCCTGGCAGCTCATCTGCCTGCAGCTGTACAGAACATGCTCAGAATTGGTTGCATGAGCAGGAAAAAGCTACAAAATTCAAAACAAATAGGGCTAAAGAGATTCTTAAAAATGCAGTTAAGACAGTAGCATTAATCAGACCTCTAAACCATAGCACCTTGTAAGTGAAATTTCAGCCACATCCGATTGACAATCATTTTGTCAATAGGCCTCAAGTTCCACTTTTTATTCTACATCTTATCTCGCACTTTGACCTGTACCTGACAGCCTGCCTCGTCTAGGATACACAACCTCATCTTCCTAAAAAGCAGCCACTGAATTTTGGTTTCTCCATAATTGCTTTAATGATTGCAGTTACTCTTCCTGAAGGCCTTCAACTACAGAGGTCTTCCTCCCAGTTTAAATACCAGTGATAACAGGGAGAGGGGCAGAAAAGAGGAAGGATTGTCAGTTGGCTTTTCAGCAAACTGATTTCAACACTGGGGGCATCTCACAACTCATTTCTGCTTTTTTCTCAGGTAACTGTTACCTTATATTTTCCCTTATACTACCTTAAAAATGCACCTCCTTAAACACTCGACATTCCCCTCTCCAGGTTTCACCTCGAATTTCATATTCATTTTTCTTATTTCACTCATGTTCAGGATTTGTGTTTATTAAGTTGGGGTTTTTTTAAACATCATATATTTATGAGTGCAATTTTTCAGAGCAAATCTTTAAACCCATTACAGAGATGGGTGTTATTATCTTCATGCTAAAAGCAATAAAACTCTAACAGATTTAAAACCATCACACAAGATGGAGCAAAACCAGCAGCTGACTAACAACACAGTCCCTGAATTCCCTGATTTCTAACTGATTAACCTCTTGGATGCAGAAACCCCTACTGGTTTACTGTGCATATACAGATAAATAAATGGTTGTTTGCAACCAGGTTGTAAAATCATGATGCAACTTTTACACTGTGACACTGCTGTCAAGAGCCCTCCTGGCATTTTGAACTAATTTTACAGTATGACACCAAACTACAGTGTAACAAAAACTGTGTTTCTGAGTGTTCCTTTATTTTCAGGCTTCTGCGTAGAGCTGACCATTTTCAGATTGTTTCTAACAAAAATGAAGCATGCTATGGACAACAGAATCTTCAAAGTTTTTGTTTGTCAAAAGGGAAAAAAGGTGTTGGAAGCAGTTTCAAAGCATCCATTTCCCAGTACTTGTTTTTATGGCAGGAGAGTGGGCAGACTTGGTCAGCCACAGGAAATTATTTGTATATCTTGGGGGCTGGGAAGGCATCAAGACAGCTCTGTAAAGAACGCTAGAAATACATAATACAGCTCTTGCTGCAGCTTTTCTTCCCATGTCTGTCCGGCAGCGTGTTATTCTTCTGTGGCCAACTTAGAAAATTTCTCCTGATAAAGCTTCTCTTTTCAGTGCCCTACATCTTGTTTCCTATTAAAGGGGATTTTGCCTGAGTGGTTTTAAAGAAACCCTACAGAAGAGCTTCACTTTGGGAAGACCACAGAGATGCCCCCATGTTCACCTGAGTCGCTTTGGAAGCACCAGCTTTGAGGAAGTCTGTCCTTATTTATGGTGACACTTCCACCATCAGTACTCATCAGCTTTGTTATCTACTACACTAAATGTGCCTGGGAAGGGAGGCAGCAAACTAGAGGACATTTAAGGTACTTTCTTAATTTATATTTATTAANGGTTTTGCTCAAAACTTATTTTCATAAGGACTGCACAACACCATGGAGAGATCCTGGCCGACCAAGACACAGTAGTGCTAGCCACAGAAAAGAAAACAAAAAAGTAAAGGCAAAATCTAAAATCTTCTTTACAGCTCTGAGCTACAGGACTTGAGAAGCTCCCGTGCACTCAGCCATTGAAAACTTTTGACAAAAGTAGAATCTGGAAGGATATGTGGAGAGGTGATTGCTATGACAGTTAGTTGGTGTCCTTCCCATCTGAATCTCATTTAGCTGAACTTGAACCTCAGCAAGAACAAAGCAAGCACAACCGAATTCCACACAGGTATCAACACTGAATTTATCAAGCTGCTTGTGTGAGCAGCTTCACATCCCAAGTGAGAACAATTCCTGGCACCACCCATGCAAACGTTTCACTCTAAGAACTCCTCATAGATAATTTTTGCTATGTGCTACACAGAAATTTTTAATGCAAAAAGGAGCAGATGGTGTACCTAAACCTGACCTCTCCACTGCAGGAAGGAAAAGAAGAAAGCTTGCCCTTGGTGTTGTCCTCACCTCCTCCATGCTGCTCCAGAGAGGGAGAGGATGTCTGGCTGGGCTTGGAGTTGCCTGTCGTCTTTACATCACATTCACTGTCAAGATGAAACCAGCATTTCTAAAGCAAACACTTCTCTTTCCAGCAGGATTACTGCTAAGAAGGTTTGACTTTAGGCTGTCTAGTAAGCTCCAGAAAATATATTCTCCATTTTTAACTTCCCTGTTTCTAAGTCTGTTTCTTAACTTCTCATTTCAAGAACACTTTGGAGCAGGAGTCAGGCGATGGAACTCTTTCAATTTTTTAACAGGCATGGAAGAAAAAAATGACCTGGAGATTTCTCCTACGTTTTCCCACTGACCTGTGGCATTATTTTGGCCAAGTTGTTTTGTGTATCAAAGCAAAAGGGGAAACAAAGTAAAGAAATTTAAGGCATAGAGCAGGACAGATCACCACAGTTTGGGGCACATACTTACCAGCACACACAGAAATACATATTTAGGAATACCATCAGGCCAGAAGTGATAAGGGAGAGGAAAATGGACTGATCACACTTTCCAGACACATTAAAAAAACCCCAAAAACCAAAACAACAAAAAAACCCCACCTAAAAAACCAAACCAAAGACCAACATGGGCAAAGGACGTGCACAGGCAAGAGCTATGTTTTCCACTAGGAATGCTTTTATTTCCACACAATGTTGTTAGAAGAGCTACTTTTCTTCCTGCAAAATTCTCCAGTGCATCAAATCCAGGGAGTCAAACCTGCTCGTGGTTGTTCTGCTCGAGAGGAAGGAACTGCTCATCTGCACAGCTTCAGAATTTCTCTAGTCCCAGGCTGTGGGCGAGCCTGACGTCAGTCCCAGTGTGAGCCATAAAAATCCCCTTCAACAACCAACACTCTCCTGTGTGGGAAGCCTACAGCATTATTTTAAGCAAAGACCCAAGATTACCCTGGTGCTTTCTTGCAATATTTATCATAGAGCCAGGGATGCGACTGAACCCAGAGGAAATGCATGTGTGTCCATCCCAAACACCTCCACACGATCTCCACATGGAGAATGGTGCATTCTAAGGGCATGTACACATCAGGCTCCCTAAGTCTACTGTAGTGTCACCACTGTTGTCCACCGTCTCAACATAAATGTTTCTGCTATAATAAAGAAATCTTATCTTCACAGTGAAAATAAATGTGGTATTTGTGAAATATTCTGACAGTGGGGGGCCTTCGAGAAAAATCTTCATTTCTTTTACAGGCAACTGAACTCCAGTCCTCTATGTATTTAATTCACAGCCCTGCCATCTATTTTACCCAGACTACTCTGATTTTGTAGAAGTATTTAGACGAGATCCTGGAAGAGACTTTTATTTTGCTTTTGCTAGGTGGCCAGAATGGGTTTCAAGCTACGTTAACAGTAGTAACAATAATGCCACCACAATCTCTCACAGCATTTTCCCTTACAAATGAAGTTGAAGCCATGCTTTATTTCCAAACAGCGGAAATCTTAAGTAACTGTCACTGCACTTGAAAACATCTATTTGAGGCAGTTAAGTATGACTACAACTCATACACAACATACCTATGATTTAAAAGGAAACTATTACCTGATTAACTTCTAAATCATAACTCCTTCTCGTAAATTGAAACTCACGTTTTATTCTTAGAAACATCCCTAGCACTACACTTAAAATCAGTGCTGAGAAATCAGTGTGTCTGTAAACTCACACTGGTTTAGAGAAGTGAAGTGACACATCACAGTGCAATGAGTTTACTTTAAAAACTGACACTCATCAACTGCTGAGGATTTTCTGAGTCCTCCAGACTAAAGACATTCTAATTTAAAACAAACAAAACCTCAGAGTAAACTTAACTGTGATCCATCTACCTCTGTCACACAGTCCAAGCTACACTTGGATTTCTACCAAAGCTCAACAACATGCTTAACTAGTACTCAATTTTAAACACCAACTTTATAGCACTATCTTTCATTTCACTATTGAAAACCCTTAAACTCGTACTTAAAACATAAGCACCTACTATAAAGTGCTTCATTTAAACTTGGATTATAGACTGGATTTCCTGGCATAAATTCCAAAGGGCTGAAACAGACTTTCCCAGGAGCTTGGTAACTCACCAGGCAGATTAAAGTAGGTGCCTGGTAAAACAAGATTTCAAGAAGCTTTGGAAAGATCATTTCATATTTTTTCCCCCCAAGTAGGCAAAACCCTCAGGTTTGCGCTGGCAGTGCCGTGGCAGGAGCGGCCCAGCCCGAGGCGCTGCCCGGAGCGAGCGCGGCCATGGAGCGCCGGGAGGGCGCAGTGCGGGCCCGGGACGCGGGGCTGCACTCGAACGCTGCTGCGGCTCGGGCGCTGCCGGAGCGCCGTAACCCGGGCAGTGCACCAGGGTGGCTGTGCCACCTAGTGATGCTTGCCATGTACTGTCGGAGCCGAGCGGCAGCGGGGGGAGCCGGGCACGCACGGCCCGGCTCGAACCCTCCGCTCCAAGCGCTCCTCGCTCGCCCCGCGGCCGCTCGGGGCACTCCCTGACCCGCAGGCAGGGAAAAGAAGCAGGCGGCAGCGCCTCTCCTCCAGCTCCTGCAGCCACAGGAACAAGCCCTGGGCTTCCCGGCCACCGACAGCGTCCCAGGGAACGCATAGGACAGCCTCGATCAACGAGCAAGGCACGACGCACCAGCATCACCAGGGTAGGATCGTCAGCTACTTCAGAACGCGGCAATTACCCCAGCAACTCTTCATGACTTGGTTTATTCTCCTTACACACTGAAAAGTTTGTCTTTCACATAAGAGGTAACTACTTTGTTTGAGTAAAAAAATAATAAAATCCTTCAAGTTGCAGCATAGTGCCCACCAAACCCAGCATCCTTGGTAAGAAAACCTTAGCATGTTCAGTAGTGCCTTCTGTCCAGAGGGATCCTAAATGAGCTTACAAGTAAATGCAGAGCAATAACCCTATCAGGGATGCACAAAACTCACACACAAAATCCGGCAAAATCTCTAACTGCACGTCTACATTACAAATCACTCTGTGGTAAGAACACAGCAGCTCTTTAACACAGCACACCAAGCCATGGCAATAGAAACTCAGGTACTGCCCAAGCCCTGATGTTCCATACTCCAAGCAAGAGGTGACAGTTTCTAGGAAAGGAGACTAAGGTCACAGAAATCTGAAGAAATTAAGCTAGTGATCAGTTAAAATCCGATTAATTGAAAGAAAAGTATTCCAGTGGTATCACACTTGGTAGCTAGGCCATCACCTGATGCCCACCTCCTTCCCAAATAACAACTTTAAATCATTAATTCCCAGCTTCTCCCAGCAGCATCCGAGATCCCCTATGCAAACACTGACACACCTCCTTAATCAACATCTGGCAAAATGACAGATACGGTGATCTTCCTCCCACACAAAGGTAAGAGGCAAAGAAAAATCAACAAAGCAAGGACAAAATCTCGTTCAGACACTTCTTGCTGTCTAGCTGCCCAGGAGTGCTGCTGCTGTGCTCTGCCCACCGCCCGCGCTGCCTGCAGCCCCCGCAGGTCGCTGTGTCTCAGGTAAGGGCTGCACTGAGCGCCTCGCGCTGCTCTGCTGTAGGGGCTTATCACACACACCACCCCCCTTCTGTTTGCACAGCTATAAGCTAAGTTTATGTTGGTACAATTAGTGTTAAGACACTGATAAAAATCAGCCATTACCACATATGCTACAATAAAAGTGACAGGCTGGACCATAACCTTTTAGCGTTAGAACTTGCCAGAGTTTATGACCCGTCAGCCAAACAGTAAAACAGCAACGAGCTGCTGTGATACACATTTTAAGACATTCTTAGAAAACCTACATCCTGTTATTAGAAGTGGCAAGAAGAGGATTTTTAAATGGCCTCATTATCACCTAGTGTACACAGAAACTGTTACAGTTTGAACAGTAAAATGAAGTCCTTTGTTGAATTACTTCAAACTCCTGACTAGGTGGATTTAAAGTAGCACTCGAGTGTATGCCTAGCACCTCTACTCCTTTATTTGCTGCTAAATGAAGACAAAACCAGGCAGCTGAATAGAGCAGTTAGCCCTTATTCCAGGGCTATCAATAGACTGCAATTGATTAAGAGGGGGTGACCAAAATCAGAGACATCCTGTAACACACTAAATTTAGCCACAGTAACGCACAGACATTTCTTTGAAATGCCAAGGGGCTGGGGAAGCTAAGCTCCCCATCAGGTACCCCTGAGGCACTCGGGGCTCTGAAGCCACTGCAGCAAGCGGAATTTTGGAGCCTAAGCTGCTCTGCTGTTTACAGCTTTGTTCCATACATCCTTTCCACTTCAGCTCAGTAGCAATCCAATTTTTAATTTCAGTTCTGCCTCAATTATGGCCCTTCTTGAAGTTGACCATGACTTCCTAATTGTTTTTTCTGCCCTCAGCTTTCACAGACCAATTAGATAGGAAATGCTCTCCAGCTGCACCTTCAGTTCACACACAATTAGGGGATGCACAGAAAAGCAGGGCTGCCTGGTGACAGAGACATTTCCTGTGTTAAAACGGTAGGAAAAGTGACACATCCTTCAGAGCACAGCTTGACAAAGCGCGTAATCCCAGCCTCTCCTACACGACAAATGTGAGGACACTGGAGCGAGTTACCTGACTTCTCACTGCTCACTTGCAAGAATTATTTGTGGGGGGAAGAGGGGGTGGAGAGCATCAAGCTCAGTAACCAATTAAATGACATCTGAGTTCTGCTAAAGAGAACGAGAGGTGGAGAAAGGTCACCTCCTTTTCTAAGTGCCCTCACTAAGTCTAAAGGTTTCACTGTACTGAGAGAAAACACAAAATATAATTACTTACTTGGCAAATGTTAAAAAAAAAAAAAAAACCCCAAGCAATTTGAAACATAACTTCTATCCTTCCTTCAGCATTTGTCCATTCAGAAGTCTTTCAAATGCACTATTTGTGGTATGACCAACAAACAAGCATTTTACTCCAAACTGAAGAAACTTTGAGAAAAACAGATTTCTTACTCAAAAGAATGTTTGAAATCCACTATGTTTAGCTTTCTCCAATCAAATTTACTGCATCCACAAAGAAAGTCCCCATATAAAGGTACAGCACTGCCTCAAGACAGAAGTCTTGAAGGGGAGGGGAAGAACCAAGAGTAAAACTGTTTCAAAAACATTTCACTCAGGCATTTGTAATTACCAGTTCATTCCAGAAATCAGAACGGATATTCAGGATTATTCAAGATCTCCCTCAAAAGATTTGTATGTAAGTGTTTCTCTCCCTTCACTTTTGTCTTTCACAAGACTGAACACAAATCAAATTAGGGCCTCATGCACAAGCAGGTAAAGGTACTGCTGGTAGGTGTAGTGCTGTTTGAAGTATCCATAGCAATCCTTGTTCTCCTTTCTCCCCAGGGAGAGGAGGGCAGAGCCTTCCTGCAGGAGGGGTTCTGCTCCCACACGCACCCAAAGCACTCGGTTATCGAGTGCTCGGAGCTGCAGCAGGGACTTTAAACCAGCCCCTTCTCATCCTTCTGAAACCATTCGAGGTGCATCCTTGAAAAGGCATTGACTTTAATGGTATAAAATTCAACAAGACTTGAAATTAACCTTTTAGTGAATCTTTCACATTCAATGTGAAATAACAGAGCAAGTTGTGATGTGACATTTTTGTAGGTGAAAACATCAAAGGCAGCCCTGCCACAGACTGATCTACCTTTGAACACCCAAGGGTATCTGAGACTGCCAAGTCTCTGTAGACTAGACAGAGAGAAAGAAAAAAGGAAGAGAAAGAGATCTAAGATATTCCACTATTTAAGGTGAAGTCATTTTAACTAGGATTTAATTCAATCTTTTACACTTTGTTACTGCTGGTGGTTTTTTAATACACAGTCAAAAGGGAAGATCAGGATAAAAGGAAAAGAATATTATTTCTGACTGTCAGGCCATAATAAGGCATAAATACATGAAAATTTAACTGGCACCACTTATTCTTTCCTTCCTTTTTAGCATTCATGCCTTAGGAATTTCTTTCTATTGGAGTTATGCAATAAACAAACCAAAAAAAAAAAAAAAAANAAAAAAAAAAAAAAAGAAAAAGAAAAGAGCAGTATCAGCCTTTCAGGGGCCTGCAGAAAAGGTAAGGACCTGTCTAATAACTCAAACAACTGAATTAATGGGCACTGACTACTCTTGCCCTTTCTCCCAAGTACACATTAAATGCTCTCCTGGTGTTGAGACTGGGGGCTTGCTGGAGTCAAGTTCCTCTTGAAAGTACTCCTAGTAAGATTCCTCCTGACCCTCCTGTGGTCTGGGCATAGCAAGAAATGCCAGCCCCATTTCTGGCTTGCAGCTCCCTCTATGCCAACAGGACACCTTTGGCACAGCTGGCTGTGCCAAGCCCCTGACCCAGAGAGCTGTGAGCAGCGAACCCGTGAAAAATTCAAATTGTCCTTATCAAAATGGTGCACTGCTGGATCCTACAGGGTTACAAAGCACGATGAGTGATAGAAAAACAGCCCTTATTCACAGGGTTCCTTCAGAGTGAGGATGCCAAACGTGAGATGTTACTGAATCGAACCACAGAGCCTGGTCCATCCTGCACAAGCCATTAGGGTTTGGGTGCTAGAGCTGGGCTTTGGCTCTTTGCTCCATGGCAGCAGAACCAGGTCAGTCAGCTTCGAGGGACCCCTGGTCCTCCTGGCTCTGCCTGAGAGCTACAGCAGAGGAACCTCAGGCTACCCACAGCACCTTCCAGCAATAAAGCCACAAAGAAAAGTGTACTTTGAGACAGAAAGAGGTTACATCTGCCAGGTATGGCACCTGGCTGGGAAGGCAGCACCTCCTTCTGCTAACAACTCAATGCTTTATTTAAGGAAATGGGCTATGGCAAAAGCCAGACTAGACCAAGGAAAGAAAGAAAACCCAAATCGCAGCCAAAAGAGGTTGAAGAGGAGCTCAGAACATCCACAGGAGACTGTGCAGGCAAGTAGGAAAGAAGGAAATGTGACACCCTGCTTCACAAGCTGAAATTGTCGTACCAAGTTTATTAAGCCATACACTTTCTGAGAAGCAGCACGCTCCCTAAGGAACCAGTGGCAGAGTCATAAACAGCAAAACCAGGAGCAGCCCCAAATGTTGCTTGGGCTTGGGTCACAGACTGACTTCCTGAACAGTGGAGGTCTGCAGAAGGAAACAACAGCCCACGTTTCTCACACCTGACCCAGGACACAGATCGACTGACAACAGAGAGGTCTTCAGAGAGAACAAGATGAGGATGTTAGACACAAATTACCTCCACACCAGTATACAAACCCAGCCTCCCAGAGACAGTGGAACTTGTGTCTGACATATACTGATGACATTTTGATAGCTAAGGCTATTGGAGAACATGCCAGAAAGTAGAGGGAGAAGAGATTAAAGAAAGGAAAACTTGCTGCTGCCTTCAAATTAATAACAACTTCTTCATAAAGAATAATCCCAGCTTAGCTGTGCCTGAACTTCCTTCACAAACCAGTGTCTTACACAGCCTGTGAGGAGCCTCAACCAGGAGGAAATTTCTCACCTCCTTCCAGAGCAATGTGAAATGAAGTGAACCACTTGAAAAAGTCAAAAATTCTTAAATGGCCTCTTTTCTGAATCAGCTTGCATCTATTTGAACTTATCTTCAAAAAGATCCTGAGATCTCACATAATGGGGAAAATTATATATATGATACAATTTCTCATGGCTCTTTCACAGTCACTAAGAGACAGTGGAAGAAAGACAACTTGGAAGAGAGCTGAGATATAAAGCCTTAGATGAAGTTGCTAATTCTCACCCAGCTTCCTCCCACACATTGTGGTATCTTGACCTTGATTTCATCTCTATCAATGATAACTTCAATGCAGCAAAGATTTTTCTGATGATCTTTTTTTTCTCAAGTCTGTGATGTCACAGCAGAGGTACAATACGGTTTCATGCATTAAAAAGCTGAACAGTTAAGTTTAAGATCAAAACTGTCAGTTTTTATCCTACTTGAACACAGAATCGTGACATTTTGAAAAAAAATTTCATTTGAAATGCTCACTGATGCACCAGTGAAGCTCTCAAAATCATCTTAATAATATCAGCTAGGTGTTGACTAGGTGGATTGAGGCAAAATCAACAAACTTCTGGCAGCAGAGCACAGACTCCTGTTTTCACCAGACCTCCTGAATCACACACTGAAACACCAGCCAAGGTTCCCATCATCTGCTTAATTCTTTTTATTGCACAACAACTGGACTGCAACTTACTCTTATCTGCTCCTCTCAACTGCTTTTTCAGCTTTTCTCTCTGGAGGAAGAGCTACTACAAAACAAAAATTATTATCCCCAAAACATAGCAAATACAGGACTTTATGACTCAAGCTGCATTTCCAATGAGTCAAAAATTTAGTATCATAGCACACCACAATATCAACAACTCACCAGCACAGGACGATATGATCAAGGATGGAATTTTCCTTTATGCCCCATTATCTCTTCTTATCACTCTCTGAGGAAAGGCTGTTAAGTTTTTAAGTAGCTGCGTTGCTAAAATATAAGAGGAAGGAGAAGGAGAGGCCTGGCCGTGGCCCAGAGCTGAGTTTCTGAGGGCTCCCCCGCCCTCAGGCAGGGCCCCAGGTGAGGCCCCAGGTGAGGCTGCTCAGGGCCATCAGTGCCAGCAGGGCCTAAGGAGCATCAGCTGGCACCACATCGTGGTGGGACACGGGGATCTGCTCCTGGAGTGGTGCTTCAACAGAAACTTCTGCAGCGTGACACTGAATGCATGCAAGTTGTTACTGTACTTGTTCCAGAAAGCAGAAAGAGAGACTGAAATAAGGCTTGTGAAAGCATAAGCCAGCTTCCTTGATACATATCAAGTCCCTTTTGCAACTTACTTTGAAATAAAGAAAAAAAAATTAAAAACCAAAAATAACAAAGATATGAGGATTATATCAGCCCATTTTGGGGGAAAAAAAAAAGCACTGTGGGTTGTGAGGGGGAAGACAGAAACGAAGGCTTCTCTGATGCGTTTGGGTATCAGGAATGTGAATGTGTGATTAGACAGTGCGGTACTGCCAAGCATCACTCCTGCACTCCTAAAAGCCTCATGTCTGAAGATACACAAACGAGCGCACACTAACAAAATATTTTATTGATGCCTTCTACCCCATTACTTCTGTGACAGTCCCCAGGGTCGCTGCTCACAGCCAGACTGACACAACAACACACAGGAAAACACAGGCCCAGCAAAGCCTTTTACAGGCTAGGCCCCAATCCTAGGAATACAAATTGTGGGCAGGCACTGATGGAGGGTGCTGCTGCTCTTCTCAGAGCTGCCTCTCTTCCAGCAATTCAACATGAGGCACAGCAGCCAGGGAAATGACTCTTCCTGCCTGCAGATTAAAACTCTGCCTCTAGTGCTGTGGGGATGTCATGGCTCTGCCTAAATTTCTGAAGTAACCGGTGATTTGGAATTACCAAAGGCTAATTTGGAAATGGACTGGTTAAAAGAAACTTTTTCAAAAATCTTTCCCATTTCTCAAAATTGGGCTATTGGAGGAGCTTCTCGAGGGCATGTGGGCTTCAATGACCAAATAATTTAGTGGGAAGAGAGGGACAAAGCAATAACGACAGGTAGTGCAGGGATATTCCACTGTAGAAAGAGAAGGAATTTTCACATGCCCATAGCAGGTACACTCAACAGTAGGTTCTACTGATGAACCTGCTTTTTTCTATTGCAGGCCAGAGATTAGAACACAAAATACTGGAACAGTTACTTTAACTTTCTGGTTTTCACAGCTGGAGACACTAACCTGACAAAGCTCAACAGTTCATAACAAACTGTGGCCCAAGATGCATCTCTTTCTGCAAGTGTTTCTGAAGATACAACAAACTGACTAAAAACTAGTAGACATTTAAAACTGTGATATAACAATAAACCATTCCAAACAAAGGGAAGCTATCCAATGTTCAAGCTTCTGAGTGGGACACTCCTGCACTCTGCTCTTTCCTGTTCCCACACCGGACTGAACGCACTGCGCTCCCACACGACATCCATGGGCACGGACTTGAGCAGAGGCACCATCAGGCAGTGCTACTGTTCCAGCACACACAGATCTGCAAATCCTAAACCACAGCCTAATTCCTGCCTTTCTACTCGTGCAGAATTTTCAGTGGGAGACAAGAGACACACTGAGAAAACCTGGGCTTGTGGCAGCTCTAAGTTGGTATGAATTCAGCCACGTAACATCACAGACAGGCTTTGCACACCATACTGGTTGTGTGCATTCCCTCTGTCTTTCCAAGAACCTGGTCCCTTTGGTGGTTCAACAGAACAAAAGAGAACTAGGGATACAAAGAAAGATTTGTCAAAGATTGTACAACAGAAAACCTCTACGGGTTGTTTGAAGAATGATGAAAAGAACATTAGAGTGAATAGCATACATGTCCTCAATGCGTTTAATGTCTGCTCCGTTTAAAGAAACTGTGTCATTTTGGTTCTGAATTGATATAAGCATTAGCCTTCACTTTTCTCTCCTCAATTCTGTGTAGACATTCCTTAACTAAGAACTAGCTGTGGGCTGGTACAGCAGAGAAAGACAAAATCCCAATTCACCTGAAATACCATTTTGACTAAATGCAAAATCAATTTACCACTGGGATATACCTCAAGTCACACGCACAAGTAGCAAGGGCATTCAAATGTTTGCTTTAAGTCCAACAGCTGTCTGCCTTTAGCTTTGGAAAAATCTGGTCTTCAATAACACAGCAGAAGAAAGAATGCGACTCCTTCGAGAGAGTCCAGGGTTCCTCACAGATTCTAAAAATTACAGAATGAAAAATCATGACAGTTTTGAACTAGCTCTCAGTCAACAAGAGGGTTTTAATGCTGGTTTGAACTGCTAGTCAGAATCCTAAATCTCTGGGACAAAATGGAAGAAGCTAGAAAAATCTACAAAGCTTTATCCTGCAATATAAATGGGGTCGCTGGGGCTTGCTTAGATCTAGGTACTGAATTTATGCCTTCAGAGTCTCCCTCCCTACAAAAAATGCAAAAAAACTCCCAGTGTCCACTGCCAGCATGAAGTCTGTAGAACGGGATATTCCTATTGAACACCTTGGTAGTAAAAAATACAAACAGGAATTAATGACATCAGGACTGTCTCTGAAAGCTGCATTGGGAAAATTTGCAATTTTCTCAGTGTAGCGAAATGCTGAGAGAGATACTCCCAGAGGTGCCATTTTCCTACCATGTTTTCAATATACATTTTCCCTTTTCTGAACAGGCCGTATGCAGTAGGCAAAGCCACTCCTCTGCAGGTAAAGTGTTAGCAATAGTATGTGGAAGGTACAGGATCAGCCAGTCCAGTACAGGCTACCTTAACACAAGAGAGATGATTTACAAGGCTTAGCACACGTGGGTGCTTTCTGATGTTTCAAAAAGTTAGCAAAGCTGACTGCTGTCTGAAAACAGCAGATTTGTTACAGGATTCTTCACACATCAGTTTTAATTTAGAATAGTCTGCCGTCGGAGGAGCCACACAGACAAGAGGGAGCACACATCCTTCAAAACCCATCTGACTGCTTCATGGGAAAATAATACTGAACAGCAAACTGCCCTCATCGGAGTTACTGCTAAACACCCAGCCACGAGCCTCCACCAGAGGGACAGTGGCCAAAACACCCAGCCACAAGCCTCTCACCAGAGGGACAGTGGCCAAAGGCTTTCAGAACAAGGCCAGAACCACCCCACCAGGGGCTTGGGCCATCTTTGTGCCGTGTCTCTAAGTGTCCGAGCACACAGATTTCCAAGGAACAACTGCCTGGGCCATTCTGGAATCCCTGCTGCAAAGTGTTCTGAAGGTCAGTTAGCACAAAATACACCATGGAAAATGAATGTGCCTTGTCTTGCACTGCATCTCTTTCCTCTGTACTGCCACAAATCGAGAACAGGCACTGATACCACATTCAAAACTCCAGATGCAGGTGGCATGACATATTCAGGACTTACCTGTATTTACCATAAAACACGGCAAAAAAAGGGGGGAGAGAAAATAATTAATTCTAGAAGTATAAATGGCATAGGCAATTTATGAGCCACTCCCTTCGGGAGAGTTATTTCTCCTGTCATTAAGGTCTGGATGCACAGCACAGAAGTGTCACCAGCCTGACCAAAGCCAGGCTGTCAGGTAGGGCAGAGCAGCAGCAGAGCAGGGTCTACAGCTCATCTTCATGCACAGTCCTCCCTCTCTGTCTCTGCCTTTGGTTACCTGCATTCTTTGCTACCTTTTTAAAAAGAAGAGGTGGGTTTGGCACAACAAATGTAAAAGTATTTTCAAACTTCTCAAATTATCTGTACGAATTATATGACAAAAGGGCACCTTCAAGCAACATCTAAATTTGTTTCTTAAGAGTTAATGTGTGCATAATAAATTAGGCTTTAAGTGATAAAAACAGACATCAACAAGCATACCTAAAATAACGCATTTTGAAAGTATTCTGGGAAGAAACAAAACCAAAGCAGAGACAAATGACAGAAACTGCAACCCCAAATTTGTTTTACAAAGTCACCATAAGAAAGGGAGACATGAGAGAGGGAAAAGACTGGTGCATCCAGGGAGAGAAGAAGGGGTGAGTGGAAACAGCTGGAATTGTTCAGCTGTGTCAACATTCGGCTGTTTCACAGATTGACTAGCAAAGTGTCATCTGAAACCAATTACATTCCCAAAACCCCATGGACCCAGTTCATAACATTGATTAATCCACATTGCGAAAACATCCCCAAGCAAAACTAGAACAGCTGTCAGCCCTTGGAGCTCAGAAATAGCATTTGATTTAAAAAAAAAAAAAAAAAAAAAGGAAAGAAAACAAAAAACAAACTACCATGCACACTCTTTAATACCATCTCTGTGACTTACAGGAGATCATATACCTGCTTCTACCACTTAACAGCAAAAACATCTCCCCCCCTGCTTTTCCTGCACTACCATGCCTGGTAAGAGAAGCAGTTGTCAGCAAGAGGCCCAGGCCACTGCTGATCCCCACAGACAAAGCACCTGCCTGGGAACCAACACGCTCCCCAAGACGCCTCTTCCTCTGCTTTGCAGACCCTGGGGAATCACACTTAACCTCCTGAAGGATGGAAACTTTCTGTCCCCACTCCAAATGCCCTGAAATTATCCTTTTCAGGCACATTAATTATGCAGAAAGCATCAACTGACCTTCCCAGGCTGCCAGTGCTACCTAAGCGTGGATGAGGATCAGCCGCCCCACTCACGCGAGGTTTGGGTCAGCTCGCAGCCCTCCCACCCTCCCGGGGCTATTCCTGCTCACTCCCAGCACTCAGGAGCTGCCTGCTTTAGGAAGATCTGTACGTGGTGAGGTGCTGCACTGCTGCCATCTCCATGGGCCCAAGGACCATCCTTGCTTGCTGCAAGGTGCTGCACAGCCCCGTCAGCTCCTGGCCAAATTCCCACTCGGTCCCTCTGAGCAGCACCCGCCTGAGCCCATCCACGGCAGGACACGTCCGTGCTCCCCCTCACAGCTCCTGACCTGCCACACAGACACCCTCTCTCTGTGCCATTCCCCAAGAGAGTGTCAGACAGATGTATTCTGAGTCTGGAGAATGTTTCCAAGCTAACCAAAATCAACGCAAGATATTGTAACAAACAGGAATAGAAGCATGCATAAATAAAATTTAAAAAACCAAAGAGGGCATGGAAAGATTTTCAATTTCCACAACTGCCAATTGAAGGCTTTCCTTGAAGGCTTCCAAAAGAAGCTTTTCCTTGCTTGCATCGAATTAACTGAATAATTTTCTTAAATAAGTTATTTTTATGTGGGGTTTTTTTCAGGTATATATATTTATTTTATCAGCTATTCTAAAACAAAGTTTAGAGAAGCAGGAATGCTCCACCAGCTAGTATCAAAGATCAAGAGACCTTGCACTTGGACCTGCAATATTCTTCCTGCAATTCTATCAGCAAAAACTTGCTGTCACTGTCTAACATCAAGAAAAATTCCATCTTGCATTTATATTTTTATTTCCCAACTTCAGAGCAAGGACTCATCAGACCAGCGAGGTAAGTACCAGAGCAAAGGTCCACAGAAACAAAAGCACCCAAATCATCCTGCTCCTGTGTGATTCCAAGCCATTGGTAAGTGCCAACTCCCCTCCAGTGAGTATTAGGTACATGTAACTCATGCATCATGCAGCTTTTGAAACACATCATGGATTCAAATACGGATACACAAGAGGCCTTGAGCATTACTGCACAGCCTGTACCAGAATTTAAATGAATTAAGTCAACATCACTGACTTCACACACTCCTTATCCAGTACTGTAGAGAAAAACTTCCCCACTTTAGAGAAGCTGTTTGGGAGGACCAAGTATAACCTTATCAGAATATCTTTTGGCTTATCCCTTCCTTCACTCAGTCCTCTGCTTTTTATTTCTAAGGACTTGTCACAGATCAAAAAACCCACATTGTTTAAACTCCAGTATTTCATTACAGTTTCAAAATCAAACACAGAAGACAAACACACAATCAATTTTATCAGCTCATTACTCAGAAAATAAGTTATGCTGGAATGGTTGTGTGGAGACAATGGTAGACTGTTGAAAGAATTTACACTCAGGCAAATACATCTCAAAATTCAAGAGAGCAAATTACCTTTTCACTCTGCAAAAATACTTTACAAAACAGTATTAATAAGATATGCTGCGTTAAAAAAAAAAAAAACAAAACAAAAAACCCACCCCCCCCAAAAAAAACCCCACAAAAAACCCCACAAAAAACCAAAAAAAAAAACCCAAACAAAAACCCTAAAGAAAAATACTACTTCACACATTAGAAATTCAGTGAAGACATTCACAAGCTGTCCTTGCTTCCCATAAATGTTAGATACCAAAAAAATAGCCACTGGATCTAATATTTCATGTTCTGCAACACGAATACACAGTGGCATTACATGCAAACCCGAAAATTGTGAGACCACAGCAAGCCCAAATTCAGACAGATGGTCCCCCTGCAGTAGCCAGGCTTTTTAGGGGGACCAATACCTGATCTTCAAAGAACAGAAAATTCAAGAGCTACCAGGTACTGCATCTGTGCTGCTGAACATGCAAGCACTGAGTTGTATTTTCTGAACACTGAGACTTGGTATAATTTTCTCATGAAAAAAGTCGAATGTCTCAAAGTTTAGCTTCAAGGATGTAGAGTTAGAAGTCAAGATTACCACCACCTTATCCAAATCCAGCATGAGAAAGTGAAATTATTTCCCAAGTAAGTCTTACAACACCAATGGCTGGATTCACATGGGCTGCTAATAGTAGCTAACAGACTGAGAGAATAATGTGTAAGGTATTCTTAAGATTATAATGAGAAAAATTTGTACAAAGACTTGTAGAATTAGGGCAAAGTACAGAGAGTTATTCAAGCTGTATCACTAGCAGACATCCATCAATTCATAGAATCTAAAGTTAAAAAAAGACAAGTGGGGTGATCTATTCTTGCATATCCTAAGACGTGCATATCACAGGTCATTGCATTTCACATCATTAACCCCAGCGCTGGGCCCACAGTGTTTGATTAAAACTTCCCTCACAGAAAAGCATCCAAGCTGAAGCTGCAGATGTCCGGAAATGGTGCAGCAGCTCTTCCTCCCAGTAATCCATTCCCATATTTAACCACAGCCAGAGCTGAATATTTTTACCTACTCTTGATTTGAATTCATCTATTTCAGCCACTGGTTCCCATTTCCTTTAGTGCCCAGTATTTGCTTTCTCTGAGGACCCTTAAACACTGCTACCTGCAGACACCCAGTTTCCTCACCGACAGATGTAAGAGAGGATGCTCTAAGTAGTTGAAGACAACCATTTGCTCCCACCCCAAGTATTCTGTGGTGACTTTCTGAACTTTACCCTCAAAATCTCTCCTAAGCCATGGATCTCAGAATGACAGCAATTATTTTAGAATTGTCTTGCCAAGGTACACAGGCATAGAAGCAGACAAAACTTCTCTCCCAGCTCCCATTCCCATTTACACAAACAAGTATTGCATCACAATTCTCAACAAGCAGCTTGTGGCCAGCTGTTAGTCAAGAGGACCATCTCTGCTTTGCCTGACTGAGTCTTCTCCCACTGGAACATTTCTTTTTCTTAGGCAAGTTCATTTATTTATTTTAGGTCCTCTGCTTAAACAGGCAAAGCAATTCAGAGCTTTTTGTGTAAAGTGTCTACTACCTTCTTATCTCACATTCTGCCACTGTTTGTGCTACCTGGAAATGAAGCAGCAGTAATTCAGAAAGATTTTTCCAAGTAATTGACAAAAATATTGAACAGTGTTGAAACTAGGCCTGATCCTTGTCAAATTCCTGTAGCACCTCACAGTGATTCTCCACGAACGTGTGTCTGAGCTAAGGCAGTTCAGCCAGAGCTGCATTTAGTGCACAGACTGCCGCAATAAAAAAAGAACTTGCAGGAAGAAGCAAGAAGGGCTTCAGATCAAAGCCCAGAGAGCACTGTGCACTGAGCACATCCCGTCACTGCGTGGACTTCTCGGTCAGAAACAAATGCTACAAATGAGTTTACAGAAGTTCTTAAACCCAGGAATCACATCTGTCACATAAAGGTGAAGGTGCACTGATGTAAAGCAGTAATTAAAACAGTCAGGAATTCCTAGCACAGCCACTAAGAGTCTTCTTGGTTCCCAGTTTTCTGAAGAAAATATGGATCATCACCACAGATTGGTTATCTTGAAGGGTCAAGTGTTGAAGAGGAGGTATGAAACGGGTGACTAAAATAAGCAAAGGAGAACAACAGAAGGAATGTCTTCCTAAAGAGAGGAATGACCATATATAGCATGGCTTTTTTTAGCTTTAGTTGATGTGTTTGATGTCTGAGGACCTTTCATCAACTCTGTCATCAAGTGGTATTTCCCAAATGGAGGACCGGTGTTCTGCGAGTGCCAGCAGTTATTTATTTGAGCCTTTGAAAGCATGACTGTTCCATTTTCCCTTGCAGGGGCCAGGACACCAAAGGGCATTTTGCAGCACTTGCCTCCGATGCTGACATGACCGTGCTGCTCCCCCTCTGCAGGTGCTCAGAACAAAGGGAGCTCCCCACGCAGATCACCCATCCCCACTGGGGCACTGGGGACAGCTCTCTGACCTCAGAGACCCCAGCAGGTTTCCCCAGGCACAACAGCCACTGGGCTGACTTGTTTGTGCATCTTTGTAAAAATAATTACAGATTAACACCTCTAGGTCCACAATACATACCTTAAAAAATATGGCTGCGGGCTTGATCTCTAATATCTTTCAGGATAGTGCCCAGAAATACCTCAAACTACACCTGTGTAACCAAAACCAGTGTAATACAGAAGTAAAAATACTAAAAACCAAAACAGTTGGCTGACACATCAGTTTTTCAGATAACCTAATCCACCAGCAGGTTATAACACTGAAACATATCAGAGATACATCATTTTTGATGCAGTGAAAGTACGAGATACAGTGAGAGAGTGAATCTGAATAAACATTCTTCTTTTCTCATTCTGGAAAATCATCTTCTGCTTCCTTTTACTAAATATTGAGAAAAAAAGCCACAAAAACACACAGAGACGTATCATATAAGAAATTAGGGAGTACAGGGGTTTTCTTAATCACCTCCTAAGAATAAAAATAGAGACACACAGATAATTAGTATCACAAAGGCTTAAACTAGGAAACCTAGTGAAGTAACATGTTGTTACCAGCCCACGGCTGCCTGACTGCTTCTTCCACACCTCGGAGCACACCGAGGCCCAGGGATTCTGGAAAGGGACAGCAAAGGAACAGCTCTCTAAAGCTCCACTCCCACTGGGGTTAAACTGAGCTGATTTTATGCCTCTTTAGCCTCTGCCCTGGGACACCATGGACTGGACGGATCTGAGCAAGGGACACACATGTCAGTAATGCTTCCCTCTCTTCAAATTTATATTTGATCACTGCTATATTTGGCACTGAAATCACCAAAACCCAAAAAGCTGTGCAAATAGCTAATTTTAAAAAAAAAATTTTAAAAACTGATATTTTTCAGTACTCTACAAAAGGGTGCAGAGACTAGAAATTTGCTAACAGAGAAAGGTGCCAAGAAAATGTCATCAGCACCTTTAACTGCCTTTTTTTCCCCCTCCTCTAAACATTTAGGAAGGACATAACAAAATTTAATACAAGATGTGGAAGGTATGTAGGATTTAATCAGCTTGGATTTAACACTACAAAAACCTTATTTTCTTTTCTCTTCGCAAACTTATGACTGCCCTATCTGCATCTTATCCAGCCTCCAAAATCAGCCACAGATATGCTGATAGGAGCCTTGGTGCAGTGAGAGCAGAATGTGCTCTCAGCTCCATGACCCCTCCATAACCCGAGCGGGCTAAGGCAAGAGGGAGACCAAAGCTCCCTCAGCCTCTGCAGCACGAGGCAGAACGGCAGAAACGGGGGAAGTTTGGGAGGAAGGACCTGTGCACCCCCGATGCCTCCCCACGTGCCACTTCCCAGCCCTGCTGGCTCATTTTTAAGTGACCTTTTGTTATTTTTTGCTGACATGCTCTTTCTAGGCATCTTTGCTCCTATTTCTTTTTCATCTCTTCAAGTCACTAATTTTATGCACATTCAACCAACCCTGAAGTGCAAATATCAAACCATCTCTTCGAGTGGAGAAGGATCTGATTGTTTGCTGAGCTTTCCAACCAGGCCAACTTCCCAGGTGACATTTCAGTATGAACTTGGCCTTGGTACTGACACAGCTTTACCAGTGTTGGTGCTAAGAAAAGAGGAAAAACCCAGAATCCACTCGAGGACTTGCTCCATATTACACAACAGGTGAAAAAACACCTCTAACATCTGAACTTACATTTAACTGTAAAAGAAAACCACCACACCACTGATTTATCTGCTTTTCTCCAGATATCATTTTACAAGTTGTCATTGTCTAGTAACACTTCCATGCCAAGACCTTTAGTTAACCAAGATTAAAAATACACTTTAAGATTTACTTGCTAAAAACCCAAATGAAACCAAAGTGAAGGAGCATGTATTTTTCTGTTACTGAAACACAGCATCACTTACAGCAAAGATTGTCCCACAACATGCCTCTGGCAAGGGAGAAAATGTTTTCCGGAAATCGGGAATATTATCCTGAAGGTTTCCAGAAGCTATATGAAAGTTATATAGATGAATAAAATTGAACTGTAATGTTTAACCCTAGAAATATTAAAAGAAAAATTTTATTTAAAAGAAAATGTTTTGGTGACAGCATGATCTGAAAGGTCAGCACAGAACTGAAGTTATATTACGGACTTCTACAACAAAATTATCCTGTGCTCCTACTGTTATAAAAAAGAGTGTGTGCCACAGAGCTCATAGATTTTATTTTAAATTCTTGAAGCCTGTTAAGTTCCTGAAGAAGACATGATTGTCTTGTTTTTGTCAACACACCCACCCACCCAATCAACCTTCAAAACATCAAAATTCACTTTACTCCCACTATCTCCTTGATGTAAATTATTCTCCTATTAATAATTCTCTTTTGTTATAATCAACCTTTCCTACCTCGCATGAATTGCTCTCATGCTAATATGACCGAGTTTGATCTAACTTCTTGAAAAAAGTCCTCATTGGAAAAAAAAAATGTTTGGGCCAAAATTCTTGTCCCCTTCCAAACACTGGAAAATATCTTGCTGTTTGTGGTGAGTTTCAGCATTTCATCTGCAGGATTCAAAAGCACCCCTGTAATGAATTCACCTGGGCTCGTGGCACTGGAGAAACTGGCCATGACTAACAGCTACCTGCCAAGTCACCTTGCATTCCTGCATCCCACCTGGAAGTGACTGAAGACCTGCTCTGCTCCAGAACACGCCTCCCTCTCCAGGTCTTGACAATTCCAAGCACCCCCAAGGGGGCATTTCCTCACAATGGCCGGATAAGCCACGTTCCAAACCAGCAAACATACACTGAATGCCTTCCTGGAGAACAGCACTGACACAGTCTCCAATATTTCATCACTAGTCTCCAATATTGCTCACTAACCCCACATTATGTTGCCAATGCAAGGCAAAATTTGTTCCATGCCTGAACTCTTCCTCTTCCTTTCACCCTCACTTCCATGGGGAGCTTTATGCCGTGAGGCTGTTGCGTCACTAAAGGAACACAGAAGGTATTCCCAGAGTTACCCTGTCCCTGGTACCTGCTGCAAGCACTACGTTCCACACGTGGGGAACTGGACTTGTTTGCAGGAAAGCTGAGGATGCTCCTGAAGCCAGATGCCTACGAGCTCTGCACCAGGATACAGGCTCCCCAGTTTTGCTGTGAACTTCCTTTATGATACTCAATTCTTTCACTGGTTTTCCAGTTTCACAGAAATATTGCTAAAGCAACCGATCTTGCTAAAAATTCCTTTATCTGTTCAGCACCTGCAGCACAGTGGCCAGAGGTGCTGCTTACAGCAAGAGTTTCAATGCCACCAAATCACATGGAAATCACAAAGGTGGAGAGAAAAAGCTATGAATCTACAGAACAAAAGTATCTGGCTGGCGGTAAACCAAAGTCAGATTAGGTAATTATAAAAGTTCCCTTCTGAAATCTGAGATGCGGGAGTGTCAAATACAGACTTTTGTGCTTGCAGGGTTTTTCTCTACCACCAGTTTTAAGAATCTGTTTATGGGATTGGGGTTTGTTTTGGTTTTTTCCTGTTTTTTTTCCCCCCTCCTCCTTCCTGGCTACCTGAATTCTCCACAGGCACCTCTGAGTTTGCAGCAGCAATTCCCAGGAGACTGCTCTGACATGATAATAACATCCAGACTGCAGCTACCCTGCTGCGAAGTCCAGCCAGTGATTCTCTGGGGCTCCTGTGTGGTCTGGGGTATTTGGGTTTGTTTGGGTTTTCCTTAATCTTTTCCTTTTATTATTAAAGATTTTTTTCAAAATTTCTCTTTGTTATTGTTAAAGATACTTTCTTACCCAGGGAGTTCATTCAGGTTGTCAAGCAGAAAAGGATTTTAAAATGCAAAGGCAGCCAATGAATTGTCCCATTTCCTGCTTCTCCATCTTCCTGGGCTCTTAGCACAGGTTTTTTTTCATCAGGCATATATTCTGATGTGTAACAGGAGCCAGAAACAAACCTCTGATGTGCCCAACAGGCACTGAATTACAGAAGGTGTCCCTGCAGCAGCTGCTGAGCTGGGCAGAGTGGGTTTTTGTATCATCACTGCAATATACTGACTTCCCTAAAAGCCACAACAACAACAGGAATTTTCAACTTTAGTCTGTGATCAGATTTTAGCTCTCCTACTGCACCTCATTTCTATGGGGTAACAGCAAGAGCTAACAAACACACTTTCAAACTTGTGTTTTATCTGAAAATCCAAAAGGCAGGCAAATTTATGAGCACTGCTGGGAGATATATGACTGTCTTTTGGCAATGAGCACTGAGCGATGAATTATTTTAGCAGCACAGGTCAAACAATAGAACTGTGTGACAGCTGCAAGCACACACAATAGCAAGGAGCACAGTTTAGCTGAAACTGAAAAATGTTTCCCAAAAACTCTGTCCAGCATGACAGAATGATTTTTGGGGGGTAGATGTGAGGGTGAAATTTATATATTGTTCAGAACCATTTTTTTATTATACAGTTAAGACTTTGAAAATACAATCTTTTCCTCCTCCACATCTAAGTCTTCAATTTAAAAAACACCAGTATGGAATAATCCTTGCAGGATGCAAAGGGATGTTACCACAACTGAAGCAGCACTGTACCTCCAACAGCCCTTCACACCTAGGGCCACTCGTTGAGGTGTAATCACGAGTGCAAACTTCAAGAACCCCCCTATATACAGATATCCTCATGTTGCTAAACTGAGGAATATTAGCAAGGCTTTGATCCACATGCTTAGAGCATGTTGGCCATTAATGCTCTTATACTCACGATTTATGTTCTGTTGCTTCATAATATGCTTTAGAAAAAGTCAGGAAAATACCCCTGCCTTAGAAGAGTGCAGTCCAGATTTCCCAGGAGAAAACAACAAAACCAGGCAGAATGTTCCCCCAGAGAAGGGCTGTGGGCCCTGCTCTCATAAAACAAGCTTAAATGGTTTGAAAGCAGTTATAGAAAGAATACAAGTTACGTGGTACACACGTCTGTAGGTAACTGTTCTCCTTCTGGTGGAGTTAACTCAGGGGTGTATTAATTGAAGAACAAAGCTATGTATTAGCTATTTATACACTTATGCAATCAATACTGAAATACATGAACATGTAATTACATAATTATCACATTAGGAAGTCCATAATGAATGATTTAATCAAGTAAAAAAAGAATATCATAAATATGGCCAAATGATAATGAAACTGCACCACATGAATAAATCTGGCTGGGGAAAGGCAAGTACCCAGCAGAAACTGGTAGGGGACAACTAGTTTACATATCGAGATGTGTCACAACTATATTATTTAAGAATCCCAAGGACATTTCTGTACTTCAAAGAATGAAAACAAATAAAACCCCAACCCACTGACACAAGGACTCGAAATAAGCCATGATTACATGCGGATTAATGTTGTTAGAGGTTAGAGCCATAAAAATCACTATCTGCTCATAAAGACAGATGCATGATAAGATGACAGATTTTTGAGAGAGCTTTTCTGCTCCAAAGATTCATTTCATGATTCTATATTCAGAAACGGCTCCATTCGTTTTGTTTGCTTGGACCTGGTTACCATCATCCTCAAAATTTTCAAACTATGTCTACGCAGCTCGAAAATGAATAATTTATCAAGTCCCCTGTATTTGCATCTGGAGCCTTTCCTCAGGGCTGTGTGGAGCTGGCATTCCAGAGGCTGAGCAAAGCCGGCTCGCCCGGCTGCGGAGCGCTCCCCGAGCAGCCGCAGTGTGCCCACTGCGGTCCCTGCTCCAGAACTGACACACCACAGGGCTGGCACACGCCACCACGGGCACAGGAGTCACTGCGGCCCTCGCTCTGCAAACACCTTACTCCTAGAAAACTGGCAGCTTTAGCCAAACTCACTCAGTTCCACTGAGCTACACCAGCAGAGCAGGTCACGGACACCAAGCAGGCACGGCAATGCCAAGAGCTCTGGCACGCTTGTAGGAATAATGGCACGGAACTGGCAGCTGGGGGTGACTACGGAAACAACCACTGCAGGGTCAGGAGCAGGAAGGGATGGTCACAGAGGAATGAAAGCAACAGGGAGAGCTAAAGATCAATAGACAGAGCCTAGCCAGGCCAAAAGCCCTCCCCCTCCCTTCCTGCAGTGTCTTGTGCTCTATTAGCACTCGAGGAGCCCTCTCCCTGGTGCTGCCTTTGCTCCCAGTTGCTGTGCCAGTCATTGGAATTGTGTCCCAGCCCAAGGTGGTAACCAGCAGTAGTGTATTTATTAATAAAGCCATAAACTGTACCAAGCTTTCTCAGCCTGACAAAAAGGTTGCTACAAACACGTTTCCATTATTCTGTAATTTCAGCAGGGAGAAGAAAAGAATTGGATGGGAGAAAAGGACACTTTAGGGAGTGGCAAGGAACCGTCTCTGGAGAGCTCAAACCAACAAAAATGCATAGTCTCCACTGTGGAAAAAAATATGGCTTAATAAATCATCATCTGAAGTTACCATGGTAATAGTAAATGTCTAGTTCCCTATACTGTTTAACTCCATACATCCACTCCTGCTGAGTTTCTCCTCCGTACCAAACACTGGAGATTCTTATTTAAAGATGAGGACAGAGTGTGCAGCTCAGCACAGGCAGGCTCACGACCTGCAGGGTACTTGAGGTGAAGGAACACTTTCTTTATGCAAGTCAGCTCCACACCACACACCCGCTGTACTTTTTGCAGAACTCACTTCCTGGTGCAGTTGCCTCCGAACTGCAGCTTGCCAGATCACCAGCAAAGCAGCCCTTGCTTTCTAAAACTGGAAAACGCTCTGCGATCGACTGAGCAGTGCAGTCCCACATGGAATGCCGTGTAATAAATTACCATAGCTGTAGGTAAATATAGACACATAGAATCCGAAAGAGCTTTTTATGCACCGACGACTTCTTGGAGGGAGGGGCTTAAGTAAAAAGAAAGAATCTGACAAGAAAAAGGATGGTGCGTGGGTCTCTCACAGAATAAGGTCAGCTCCCACAGACTTCCTCAAGCAAGTTTCTTAATGTTCCCGTATCTCGGTTCCCCCATCTGTACAACAGTGTTAACATGTACTCTGCTTATCTAAGCTTATTAGCATGTAGAGAGTGATTTGTAATCTGAAAGTTCAGAGCCTATGAAAAAAGAAAACTTTTGTTTCAAAACTTCGCTGCCTCTAAGAGTCTGAAAAAATAGCCTGGCTGGCAGTCCCTGTGCCAAAAAGCACTGTCAGTGTTTGTAAAGCAGAGATGAAACATTTCCACATCACATAAAGAAGCAAATTGACTAGTCATACTTAAAGCAGTATAATAAGATAAATGAGCAAAAAGACAGTCAAGAAAAACTAAAGCGACAGTGGCACTAGGAACAATCACTGAACTGGAGAAGTGCAGCTCAAAGGCAAGAGGAGAGAGAAAGTCAGGTTCAGCTTTCCAGCAAAGGAGCACCCAGTGCTGAAATCCAGGAGATGTCGGTGCCTGGAAATCAGATGGGTTTGTCTAAATATTCATTTAAAATGCTCACTGTCCACCTCGGAACACGGTCACGCCTATGGCACATGACAGCAGTTTACATAAGGTCAGGTTGAATATCTTTCCTGGTTTCTCCAAAGTGAGGTCTCTCAGACCACATACAGACCATGAAATCTCATTGCCAAAACCCAAGCCGCAGTCGGTGAAATATAATCTGTGAATAAAGAATACTTGTTTTCATTAGAACAGGTCCTAGAACACAGTGCCAGCACAGTAACTCTAAGAGCAGGCAATTCGACTGCACTCTCCTCGTAGGCTCTTAAGCCTTTGCTGCTGCAATTTCACATTAAATAAGATACAACGTTAGCCTAGAACACAGCTCTTGTAAAATTGGGATTTTTCAAGAGGAGCGACCAGGTCTGCTTCTACTGACTGTTCTAGGACAGTGTCAACCACCAATATTTTTCTCTCAGTCCTTACAGAAAGCTCTGTATCAAGCTACATATATGTGATGTTTATAAAAGTAGTTCCTAGCTTAGAGCGATTTATCCCAACTCCACATTCTCTTCTTTAAAGAAATATACCATCTATAAAACAGGATAGGATTTTTAACCAAACTAAAACTTACTGTAAGTCTGAATCCTTTCTAAAATGAGTCTTTTCTTAGCCTGTAAAAGATGAACTAAAGGTAAAAACTTCTCAAAACAATGATAAAATTTTGCACATTGTAATCAGACAGAACCATGGCTTCATTACAGACGGTATCTCACATGTGGAGGAACACGAGTGCATCTGTTTGCAAGAAGTGCAGCAGCTGAACATTTGACTTTCTCGATCGAACGTTTCAAACACCCATCTCCTCCTCTTCCTGCATGCATCCTTTGTTCCTGAGACACAGAAATAATGCCAAACCCTGAAAAATCCAGCAATGCCCAGCTGTGAAAGGCTCCTTGGTATCACCAGGTGTACTTCACACACCCCGAGCTCAGAGCTCACGTTTCAGGGTGCCTCCTCTCCTCCCTGACTGAACTGCTGCATGCAGCCTCCACTGTCTCATTAATGCAAACCCAAACTCCAGATGGAAATATGAATTCATCATAGGTTCAGGGCAAATATCCAACATACCAAGGTTACATCACAGTGGATGCGATTTGCAACTTCAGTGGAAAGACACTGAAAGGAATCAAAGTGATCCTTTGAGGAAAGTGTGATTTACAAGCTAATGCAAGACCAGCATTTTGTGTCCTCTGCACAAAGACATCCATGGCTTGACATTAAATATGTAAAAGATTTGAGCTTGGGCAATTTCCTTGGAAGCTACCAGTGCTACCTTTCTGCAAACACTTTGCTTTCTCTCTCAAAGAGGCCAACATATCAAAATATTGCCAAACTGTAGCATCTACAGGTCAAATGATAACTCACTGGATTAAAGAAGAGAAAGAGGACACCATCCCTTACCTGAGAAAACCTTATGCAACAATGAACAGAAAACACAGCCTCTGAGAATGTAACAGGAGAAGTAAAAACCACTGCAAAACCATAATGAATGCCCAAGTTAAAATGCAAGAAAATTTCAATCCCTAGTACTCTCTCTCTTTTCTTCCCTCTCAAGAGACACAGGATTCCTGAGGTCTGCTAGGAACTTTCTGCACAATGCCAAATGAAGCAGACAGTATCAGAGCACTTGGATACTAAGCAGGCTTGAGAAGAATACACTGAAAATAATTTTGTCTCTTCTGAACAAGAACACTGCCAGTGTCTTCAAACACAACCACACGCTTATTTTTACGTAGTCACATTTACCTCAAATTTAAGAAATTCCTAAAACATACAGTATTTTCAAGACAATAAGGGTTTCTAAATAATCTGGCTCTTCTACATGTTTCTTAGTTTTTCTGGAATGATTAAAATAGGCACCACAGCACAAAGCAGCTACACTTTTCTATTTCTCTTAGCCATTCTGTGGACAAAAGAAAAAAATGTGCAAACATTCTAGCTCCTGGCAGGCAGTATGAAAGCACCAGACATTCTGCATCCTCCAGGCCAGGGAGGGGCAGCTCCCCAGAAGGGGCAGCAGGAGCATCTCCACCCCAGCCAGCAACACCCAGCTCGGACACTCCCCCATTTCCACCCTGGGCATGGCATCGTGTGTGTGCCCTGCCAGCCACGCGTGGCACTGCCAGCACGCCTCTCCACTGTGCACAACAGCCAGGACATGCCAAGGCTGCCCACACATCAGGGACGGCCCTGCAAGGGACAAGAAGTCGCAGAGGAACTCTGGACAGAAAGCGCTGAAGAGGTTAACAGAAAAAAAAACGTATTAATAAAACATGAAGTTATTTAAAATAGTTCAAGTATAGCAGAACTCACTTTCAGTTATGCCAGACTGGATGATGAAGTTTGTGTGATTAATTCCATTCTCTTCCTTTTCATCTCAGAAAACTGTCAGCTCTGTTGTACCAACAACATACTGTTACAGTGGCATCGTGAATAGCTCTTGGATAGCAAACAAAAAATATTAAGCGAGCTTTGCCAATTACCTACCACAGGTTTTGCTCACAAGCTGCCTTATTCCCTTAAAATTCTATTGTCGGTATATCTAACCTTTTAAAAATAAGAAGCACCACTTAAAAGCAATTGCTGTTTTAATTGTGAATCGGGGTCGTAAATCCATTCTTTAGGAAGCATTTTTACAATCTGCTGAATTCTTTTGAATGTGCTTCCTTTAATTCCCTTGCAGGCAACTTCTGCTATAATGAAATTTTTCATTTGCAAATTAGATTTGCTTGTAGCTAGAAACAAAAAGCCATCATCAGAGAGCCAGTAAAAGGGATGCATCCTTACCTAGTAGGAACAATTATCTGCACTGACTGCAGTTGTAAAAGCTGCCTCTTTTCCTCTTTCTCCTCCAGCTCTAGGATCTGAAGCAGGACTCAGAAACATTGGCACTACAGGAAATTGAGTGTTTCGATACACAGTAAATAAACACAGAGCTGTGCCTCTTTCCAGTGTCTTAAAAACCGGACTGCAGGAGGCAGGATCCATTTGCTAGATCTCACTTCTACACACGTGTACATACACCATGCATACATATTCATGTTACAGCAGAGAAAGGGAAGTTTAACTATTAATGCAGAACTACCACTCAGCAAGGGACCAAAGCAGAGGTTCACATAATAAATACTCTGTTTAAAGGCAACAATAATCAATCTGACAAATGTCACAAACTTCCCAGTGTACTCAACTTGGTTTGATACGTCTTACTGACAACAGAGAACTCCAAAACACACAGCAGCCAACCCCACCCATAGCCCACTTTCTCCAGCAGAAACTCATGGTCACTTCCATCTCACGTCCAAAAAACCTGCCAAGAGCAAACAGGCATAAAAACATTAATCAACCAATCCAAAGCTACTGAAGAAGTTTGTTGAAGAGTTAAGTATTGAAAAAGGATCTCTTAAGTTCCAGCCTCATACCTTGACACACATAAACCCAGGCTAACCCCAGAACACTGGAGGTGGTTTAGACTTGAACTCATGTTTTTCCTGATATGCATTTTGTTTAAACTTGCAAGACTTAATAGTTTCTTGAGACCAAAATAACCCCGAGACTGTACAATCCAGTTGTTATTTCAGTAACTAAACCCTGTGTGAGAGCCGAGTATTGTATTTTTAGGTTCCCTGCAAGAAGCATTGTTCATTTTTATCCTTTCAGTGGGTGATCTTTATCTCTGGAAGCCTTTGGGATCTTTTCTTCCTGTTCGAACACCAAGGACATTCTTATTATTCTTCACTCTAATGAATCCTGTAGCCTTCGGAGTGGGCCACAACTCATTTGGGGAAATTAGTGAAAGGGAATAGCTACCAGATGACAATGAGGAGACCTGAGAATGATCCCATTTTCAGGCATGAAAAGGAAGTAGCTGGAAACATACCTGCCATTAGGCACAGCAGGAGCTCGAAGCTTTGAAACTAACATTGCATAAAGAGAAAGTTCTGCTCTTGGAAAAGTGGGAGATTTTATCTGGATACGTAAATCTGTCAATCGCCACATGCCGTATTTCTCTTTGCAGCACAGAGGTTTGCAGGGGCTTTATTTTTTTCTGTCAACCATTTCAAACACAAAATTCTGTTCTTTTTTCCAGTCAGCCCCGCACATCAAGCTCAGGAACACTTGCTGAAAAAGCTCTTCCGGCCTTTTATCCTGAGCCCTGTAGAAACCAATTTGAGAGCCATAAACCAGGTTATGTGCAAAACGCTGATGAAACCATCACTCGCGGCTTTGCATCGCAACGCTTTGAAAAATTAAAGATCTAGAACTCTCCAAGTCTTCTCCCTTTCCTGCAAGGAGGTTTTGCCAGTGCTCACAGACCACTGCAACAGAGCAGCGAGCAGAAGGTACAAGCAGAATTTGCCAGACTTTATCAAACTGCTGTTCCACAAACTCTGTAACCTGCCCAGAGCCACACACCGCGCTCGGTGAGAGGGGAAATACACCCAGTGTTTCTGGGGCTCCATGCCAGGCACGCTAAGCCTTGTCCTGGAGCAGCAGGGAAACAGGCTGGGAGTCTCTGAACTTGGTTCCATCCCCTCCATTTGGTGACCAGTTTACACGTGAAGCCTGAATGAGCTCACGCTCCCCCAGCTGCAGCAGGTCCCAGCTCCTGGTGCTCCTGCACAGCCCCTGCCCACGACACTGCTGTGCCTGAGCATCATCACAGAGCAGCACTTTCTGATGAGGATCCAAGGCAGCCTACTGTATCCACATTCACTCCTGGGATGAAGGAAGGACATGTTGACAGCCATGAATTTGCAAACTAAAGGCTGCTCCTAGACAAACATGCTGACTGAGCTCGCTGCTGTGTACCAGTCAGCTGAGAAGGAATCGGAAATGCTTAAGTCCAAATACCACACTTCTGCTTATTTTCCTATCTGATAGACTAAATTTCAAGGTAAAATAGATTGGTTGTGCACTGGGTATTCTACCCTTCTGTAGTACCAAGGCCATTAGACAGCCCTGGCTCCCCAGATCACTTCCTCTATTTGCCTTGGTGTCATTTACCCTTTACCTTGACAACCAACACCCCTGCTCAATAAACACCAAGATCTCCTGTAGAAGCACTCTGGTCTTCTCTCTCTTTCTCCCTCATCACAGTTATACTCCTCTCCACATGCTGGTAACATGGATGCAGCTCTTCCGGAAAGCAGATAGCATTAAAAGGGAAAAAAAAGGGAAAAAAAACAACCAAAAGAAACAGGTGAAGGCAAAGAAAAGGGACTGGCAATACAAGCTACAGGAACAGAAGATGGCCTGATGTGCTGCCAAAGGGAAAAGGAATGGAATCAGGTGTGAGTTACAGACCAAGCAGGCAGCTACATTTACAGCTCAAACTGAGATTCCATTTCAGCTGCTCAGACCTCTGCTGATGGGAAAAAAAAAGGTGTGTTAAGGACAACCCTCAGGTAAAAAGCACAGAAAACCTGCGCCCAGAGAGTGATGAAACTTCACACAAATTGACCAAAATTTGAGCACCCCAAAACCAGAAGAGAAGCTCACACTTTATGGGCCTTTCAGTTCTAGCCTCACCCCTAGCACTGAATAGGTCCAGTCTCCAGAAGCTGACACAGCACCGTCCTAAAACTATAGGAAAACTGACACCTCCTCCCATCTGCCCTTAAAAATACTGCAGCACACTGGCACGGCAGAAGTGAGAACAAGGAGCTGACACTTCTTGCCCTCTCACAGCATGTACCCTTGTACCCTGGAGGAGCAGAAGGAAGCCCCACAGCTATCTGAGTGTAGGAGGCAAAGAAGACAGGTTCAAGAAACAGGCCAAGGCTGCAGGGATGTCCTGGCTGCAGAAATGGTCCAAGGTGGCAGCACACAGGCTACAAAAGAACACTCCTCTTGCACCCAACAAGGTAACAACTCCAATTTTCAGCCAACCTGGTAAATCAAAGCTTCTGGTAGCAAAAGGTAACTTGCTGTGTTTGCCCCTCCTGCCACTGCTGGGCCCAGGCAGCCAAGGCTGCTGCAGTTCCTCCACACCCCAGGCAGCAGCTCTAGCACAGACCTGACCCTTGCTACTGCCCTAAGCCTAAGTCAGCACAAATCTACAAAAGCTATTCTGCCACATGCTTGTACATGCTTGAAAACAGTTAAGTTCATGATTTTTCTGGATTTTAAAAGAACAGAATAAGATCAAAATATTTTTATTATTATAAAGTATTTTATTATTGTAATTTTGATCATGAAAATAAGAAACAATACCTTAAAAGGAATGGAAAGCATAGAGGCACGTCTATTCTAACATTTCTAACTATAACATGCAGCATTTTGCAAACTTTACCTTATATTTATATCAGAATATATCTCAGAGACAATAGCTACCATGGTGATTATACCTCACCACAGCCTGACAATTGTTTTATATTCCAAGGACCTCAAGAACTGAGGTACCTGGAATGGTAAGGGCCAGCTGGAAGCAGAAAAAACAGGGGCCAGGGAAACAGCATGCAGCCCTGGCATTGTCTGCAGGTCAGACATCAGCAACAAGTTACTGCTGCTATGTTACAGGGGGGAAAAGCCCCAAACCTCTGAAGCACTTAGAGGTAACTCTCAAGGAGGGCTGAGCAAAACCTTTGAAACTGGCCATCCATTTCAGACACAACCATACTAAGCCCTCTCTATTTTTCCACTAACTCTTTAAACGGCATTCAAGTCATCTTCTCATCTTTCTTCTTACTTCAAGCTGATTACTTCCCTGTATTTTATTTTATTTTTTAAAAGCCTCTCCTAAGCAATTATTTTGCCTAACAAATTTTTTATTGCTGGCATGGAACATCTTCAGATTTCCCCCTGGAGGGCCACCCCTCCTGCCTCTATAACCGATTTCTTGGAATCCAGAGGTTCCATAATTAATCTGAGAGATACTTTCTGTAAGGGATGTATGACATTTAGAGTTACAGTAACACTGCCTTTGGTTATGTTTTGGCTTTGTTTTAGTCTTTAATACTGAACTTTACTTCAATCTGAGACAAACTATGTGAAGTGACTGTTAAGTGTCCTTTCTCTTCCTCCATCTTGAGGAGGTTTGTTGTTGTTGCTGTAAACAACTTGCACACTTCCTGAAGGCTCCTGTGAGTGGCTCTGCACAGGCACAAACTAAGAGGTGCTGGATATTAAGCAGGACATTCCAATTCCTATCACATTCATTGACTCTTGGCTGCAGCCACATTGGAAACCTGTGTCCCAGAGAGCTGGCACACAAAGAAAGGGATCCATGAACAGTGCAACTCTGGGTCATTTGCATGCGGGAAGGGATGAAATCCCTTTCCCTTAAACATGCTGAATTTGCCTTGCAACCACCCTAAAATGCCACTTTGCAAATGTGGTGTGTTTCATTATTCTAGGAAAGATGCAACATCAAGCTCCTTTACATCCTAAATTTGATAGAAATGGTTATATTTCTGGGTTCCCCCCTCAAACAATATGCTGATCCTTTTCTTTTTATTAAAGTAATTTCTTCTTAGGAATAGTAAGGAATCAGGTGCTATTTAAATGACACCATTGGATGAATGCATCTCTGGCTTTCTATCTGCCCTATCTCTTATTTTAAAACCCACACTTGTTACTCATGACCCACAAAGAATAAAAAAAAAAAAAGAAAAAAGAAGCCTCCTGTTCCCCAGTCAGATTTAAGACTGTCATTCTCTACAGATCTCTTATTCAGGCAGCTAGGAAAATTAGCAAAATCACACAGGTTTGGCTTTTTAGTGGGTTTGGGTTTTTACTAAGTCTCAAAGTCAATAAGTTCTATCAGCTTCTATCAAACAAAAATTCTGACAAGTGTTGAACTCCAGCTCTTACTTTAACATCTTTAATTTTCCTAAATACCTTACTTTATAATGAAGGTGTCCCCCTCCACCACAAAAAGCTCTCCCTAAACCAAAGTGCTTAATTACAGAGATGATGACCCTGATCCAAGGGGATACCTTAAGTTCAACAGCTCTTTTTTCTTTTCTTACAATTTTCTCAAAAAAAACCCCCTCATCACATCTGTAACTTGAAAAGGTGGCAAGACGTAAGACATTAAGCCAGGAAATATATTTATCAGCTGCCTAACCAGCACGTTCTTGCAGCCTGGGTACATGGCAGAGCACAGCCTGTCACAGCTATTGCTGCATCCCAACGTCAGCCACCAGTTCAAACACCAGGGTGCACAAAAACTGAGAGGCTTTGAGCTCTGACAGAGGCTCCTCTGCCTGGTCCCCATGAGGAAAAAGGCTTTATTCTGCTCCTGTGGGCCAAAATCCAATAAAAAAGGGCATGGGTACTCTAAGTATAACTACAATATGTCTTTCTGTCCACTGAATTAAATGGGATTTTGCCTCATTAATCAATACAAAATGTTCTACCTAATGAAAACAAGACCAATGCTCACACTAATCACTCTATCCCTGTATTTTCTCTCTTCAGAGATCTTCATATAAAAACTAAATGCAGTGAAATAAGCCAAAAAATTCAGTGAGCTTTAAAATTAAACCACAGACAGGTGGTGGATTATTTCTCCATAAAGAATGAGATTTTTAGAAGTCACTGTACCTAGTTCAGTTCAGGAAGAAAGGAGGTGTTTTCTATGGCACACACAAAGGTCCTGGCACTGCCGAGCGTGTGCTGGGCATTTTGCTCAGTTCAGGAGGGCTGAGGGGCTGGGGGATTTCACCTCATCTCTTAGCAAATGAAGGCTGCATGAAGGACACCATTGCAGCTCTCTGCCTTCAGTGTTTCACCATTACAAGAAAAAAACCAAACCAAACCAGGAGTGGGATTTTCAGTACACACCTGCTGTAAAGCAGCAAAGAAATACACGGCCTGGCATTTAGCCTCACTTGCCAAAGTAGGATAATGCCTTGTGATAAAAGTATTAACAAAGGAAAACAGACATGTCCACAACCCGCTTATTTTAATTTTCTTTTTATTATTTCTCATATTCCCTCTCAAAATTTAAACTTTGGATGTTTGACAAAGTATATTGTGAATTTTTTCCCCTAGCTTATGATTTGTAATTTATGCAGGCTATCATAATGTGAATAATGAAATGATGCTTTGCATGGTTTTATTCCTATGGGTTCTGAAAGGAAGAGCATTGGCACTGTCCTGTCATTGCAAATGGTCCTGGATTCCTGATGTCTCACTTCAATTGATGTTAATGAGAAAAAGAATACTCAGGCAAAATCTGCTGTTGGCACAGCATACAAGAAAAAAGCCTCACAGAATCCCAAAAGGGGGAGGGTGGAAGCAGGCAAATCTCTAATGCATAAAATAATAGAGTTTCAAAAGATCTTTACAAGCTGTTAAGTAGCAGTTGGAGAAGAGAAAAAAAATTTTTAAATTACCTAAATGCCACACAAGATTTGGGCAGGACCCAGACCTTAATATTTCCCCCTTCCCACAGTCTGTATATGCCTGCACTACAAATTTCAGCTGAACAAAATTAAATTTAAAAAAATTTTAGAAAGTGGTGTCACTCCATCTGAAATCATTAGAGAGGTCTGACAGTTTCTTTGGGTAATAAAAGTTAAGATATTCATTTCAACAATTTTGGCTTAGACTACACTGAACTTTCCTGACAGAAAATGGCAAACCTTCAGAGGCTGAGCCATCATGGCTAATAAGTACTGCAATGAATCAAATTGATTAACTGGATTCCCTACAGACTTCCAAAACAGTTCCTTGCAATTCACAAGCAAATATACATATGTGCCATGAGCTTGTTAGATAGATGACAAATGAACAGAAAAGCCTCAGTGTACGTACAGCTGTTCTGAGTTTGAAATCCCTGAATTCAAAGTCTTGGGAACTCCTCTGGCACCGTTTCCTCCCTTGAGCACTTTGGTGAGAAGGCTGAATTTCTAGATGAACACTGCTCATTTGCAAGTGGTTTCCCTCCATCCTGCTGGATCATTACACATCAGTAAACTCCTTAAGCATCAAATCATTACTTCCAAAATGACAGGCTACTTTTTTTGTGAAAAGTCAGATGTTAAAAGTTAAGACTGAAAAACAGAGGTGAAGGAAGGAGGATCAAGACCCTTCAAAAAAATCAAGTCATTCAGGAGAAGTAAGAGGACCATGGGACTTCCCACTGTTTCTGTGAACCCACCGAGTCCTGACAACCTCTCAGCTTCTACAGAAGAACCAGATATGCAGGAGAATTCCCAGGCCCAGGGTTGGCAGGGCACCAAGCTGGGACCCATTTCTGAGGCCTGCAAAGGACTGGATGAGTGGCTGTGTTGTTTTACCTGGGAGAAGAGGGAAGGGTTTGTGTGGCACAGGGAGAAGCGAAGCACAGCTCCAAAGGTTAGCAGGTGTTCTAAAGCATCCTGGTCAATACTGAGAAGGGAACTGAAATACTGGAGGACGATGTAACAGCACCAACCACGGTAACTGTACCTGCTCCACCAGAAACAGAGGCTGTACAGGAGAGGGTTTGCTCATTACGAGTCAGTAAGGCACTTGTTAAGACTAAAGGAAGTCATTCTTCCTTTCAGAGATGCAGTTCAATATCCACAGTGAAGCTACTATATGTTTTCTAGAACTACATGCATTAAATATAACTCGGAGGAATTCACATTCCTATGATGCACTGAGAAATAATGTGAAATAATGTATTGTTTTAAACATCCAGCCATTATCTATTTCCTATTTGCAAGCTGAAGGACTCAAGGGGAAACTGATTAGGGCTCTATTTTTAGTTAAAGATGCTTAAGTGATAAGTAAAGCAAGGTTCTAATATATCTGTTTTTTGCTTACTAAAAATTATTTTATGTTTTTAAAAAGTCCTGCTGTATTGTTTCTTCTTCAGAGAAAGCATATATACACAAATACTTCAAAGCTGTGATCAGTACCTGGTAAAAACATGCCACCTTTTGCAGGTTAAAAAAGGTATTTCAGGAAATAAAACGTGGCTTGCATTGAGTCTATTCCACATGGAAATGAGAAACCTCTCCCTCCCACTCTGATTTCTGCCTGCCTCAGAAATTCCTCCTGCAAACGCAGGGAGCTCACACGAGGCCCAAGCTTCCATCTTTCCATCAAAGAGCTGAAAACGGCCACATCCACAGTGTTCTACTCAAACTGGATGGAAGAGCTATTAACCAACAGGAATCCAGTTGCACATCTTCCTTCAATTCCTCCTTACGCCCCGTGATGAGGGCACTGATGTGGAAGGCGACTTCCTACGTTCTGGTCATGAAATATATAGGAGCCCGGGCCTGCGAGTGCACATCTCAGGGATGTGGTCTTTTTCTAGCACTAACACTGCCCTTGAAACCATAGCAACTCATCAGCCAGTCTGATGTCAAAGTATTTCAGCTTCAAAGACTAATGCATTCCTTGGGACACCATTAAAATGAAAAAGACAGTTTATTGTAGCATTTGTTAAAGGACTAAGTAAACCTGCTACTTATAATGAAATATTGAGTAAGTATCACTTCTTAAAGGCCTTGTAACTCATTAAAACAAAAACCAACCCCCTAAAACCTTCATGTGAACGTGTCAAACCAAGGGAAAATCCTGCATCAAAGTTCCTGCTGGAATAATGAGGTTCATCTGTATGTATCTGGTTTGATGACCCTGTATCAGCTAATCTCAGAGAGGCCTTGAAAAGGAAGCCTCTTTTAAGGCACCAAAGTAAGTTGGTACCTGGGCAAGTTCCAGACAGAGTGAGCCAAGGGGTTAGAACAAAGCACAGATTTTCCCTTCCCTCAGCCATCCCTGGCTGCCTCTCCCACTCAGCTGACGAGCAGTTTGCAAAGAAAGGAAACAAGAGCAGTGCATCCTTTTGTTCCCAGGCTTCTGCTTACCTCAGAGATTCCAGATCACAGTAACTGTTGACTGAGCCTTCATTTACCTAGAGAAATGCCTCGTCTTACTGCTGAACTCCTAAAACCAGTTTCTAGCTGGTGATAACTCCAAACAGCCTCCTCTCAGGCCTTCTTGCCTAACAGAAACAGTTCCCATTCAAGCATTTGCTACAGCTGGAGACTCCCCCTTCTCTGGGTTTCCTATTTCTGGCAGTGCAGAGGTTAGATAATAATGCCAATGCATTTCCACCTGTAGGACAATTAGGTGCTTCTTATCTTAGTCACCTGGGAGAGGTGGTGTACTTCACCCACAACTCTCCTCTACATCCCTCAAGTTGTGTGTCCTTCTGTTCCAAAATCTGTAGAAGTCGTTCTGTTTAACTCTTAGGCCAGGTACAAGGGGATACCCGTCCATCCCTCCATTTCCTCTGCTCTTGGACACTCCCTTGCAGACAATCAGCTGGGTCTTTTCTGGAGCCAGGGACAGGAACAGTAATGAGCATCACTTGGTGAAAGAAATTAAGAGCAATAAAGCACTTGCATAATAGTCAATTAGAAGGCAAGAAGTTCTTAAACCAATTAGCCAGCAGCTTGCAGCTGGAAAACCGGAACCCAGCTTCATACAAAACACTGCAGTTTTCCAAGGGAGATGATGTTCCTGTCCATCTCCAAGGAGTGGGTACCTACCATCCTGTCCTCAGCAGCTTCAGTCCACTGAGAGCCCGGCAGCACAGGGAGCTCCCCAAACCCGTGCTGGGATATCCGTGCCCGGAGCTGCCTGGAGGCACCACTGCCAGCGAGGGCTGCAGCCGCCACAGCTCCTCCCTCTGCTGCTCGGATCTCAGCGGACAGGCTGGGGTTCCGAGAGCCCCTGGGCAATCACAAAGGATGATTTTCCTCAGTGATCCTCAAGGCCACCTCTTTGGTGCCCCACCCAGGCTCCACTCAGTGTTTCCCTCTGGTACAAGGTGGTGCCTTTTCTCCCCTGTTTTGCAGCTGCCCAGCAGGCAGTGGGAAGTGGGAGCAGGTGGCTCAGAGGAAGCTGCTGCCCACGGGGTGGAGATACGGGTTCTAGGACAGGACCAGGGAAGGAAGAAAGTATGCCAGAAAAAAGAGAGGAGATGAAAGAGTAATTGCCACCCACTTCAACACCCTCTTTAAGTGCTTTGCATCCTCCAGGTTCCTCCCAGAACAACCCTACACTCCGACATCTTCCCCTTTCATGTCACGCAGCTTACCTGCATTTCAAAATGGGACTTGGCCTGTGTGACTCAGAGCCTCAGGCTGTGCCTCTCTCGGATGAACTTCCTCACCTGAAAACACACCTTCCACCTAGCAAAAATATTCCTCCCACTCGAGACTACAGAGCAAAGGTAATGTGACGTGGCACCTGTTTGTCACCTCTCTTGGATCTGTTGTCTCTGACTGCAGTTTTAACTCTTCCTTTTTAAAACTCAGCAGGAAGTATTTCAACATATTTAGCATTTCAGCTGATGAAGGGGCCCTAGTTTTTATTCTTCCCCCTCATTAAAAACACAAAATTAGTTAGAGCATGACCAGATCATCTCTGTGCCAAAGGTCAGTTGGAAAATTCAGCTGTTCTTCTCTTACGGCAGCTCCTCTGCTTTCGTACATACTCTGATGGAAATGATTCATGAGTTTCTCCAGCATGTGGGAAAACCTCTTTCCTTTTCATTTTCCTAACGAAACATTTTTCTTCTTAAAAAAGATATTCTTCCTACTCAAAACAAGATGGGATATAAAAGTACAGAATATGTCTTATTCCTGGTGGGTGTGAAAAGATGTCTTTTATTAGGATACACATCATCACTCATATATGAAACAATTTTTTCCTCTTGACAGTAGAGCTGTTTGCTCAATTTCCATTAATGATTCTCACCAAATTTTTAACCTCTTTTTACTTTCCTAGTGATATTTTGAGGCACACTGAGGGCTTCTTATATTTGGAGAACAATTCCATACTTCGTCAGTTCTGTTTTATTTAGTAAGCCAGACAGCTGGAAACCTGGATAAAAGCTCAGCCCATTTATTTTTACTCTTAAGTATTTCAGAGAAAACCCCTCTACCATCTGTAAATCAGAGGAAGTCAGTGACTATCATTTCTCCTATTTTCCTTCTGAACTCCCACTCCACAGAGGACTATATGCTTCTCCCTTTTTTAATTCTCAGGCAAATGTTTGAGGTGTATGTGAACTTCAGCTTCAGCTCAGTGTGCTAGAGAAAAAGGGTGCCTAAAACACTTTGCCAGGAAATACAAGTTTCCTTAACAGAAAAATGACATTCTAAAACTGCCTGCAGTTCAATGACAGCTATCAGACAAATTGCAGTGGTGTCTGGGGGCTAAGCACTGATGTATCCTCTCTTTGGGCATTACAGTAAGGAACAACTGGAGGACAAAACTAAAAAAAGAATACAACTAGTATGGAATATCAGCATCAAGTAGGGAGATAGTCCTTGGCAACAACGAGAGTTCATTTCCTTTGAACATATCAATTGGAAATATCCGAGTGATAGTGCAGGAGTACAATTTTTAATGCTTAAAATCACTGACAGAAATATTGAGATTTTTCAAGTACCAAGAATAAAACAAAGCATCCTCTAGATATTCGTGTGACTGAGAAATCCCAAACCAGGACTCCACTGGGCACTCCCAGGGAGAGCTGCCTCAGCCCAGGTGCAGGCACCAACACTGGCTTCTCCCTCCCTCCCTCTCTCAGGTCATCAGAGTCTGTTTTTCAACAGCCACATGGAAAGATTTTCACTTGCAAGCCCACAACTTTCCAGCAGAGCTGGAAGCTGCCACATCCTGTGTGTCTCTGCTGGTCAGAAAGATGCTGTGAGGACTCGAATGTTTTGGGGAGATAACTCCATTTACCCAAGATGCTAAAAAAGCACCTGGTCTAAAATCAGATCCTTAAAGGAAGGGTTGGTGTGTTGTTATTTTTCTGAACTGAAAATGCTGGAATTAACAGAATTGTCCTATTTTAACAGGAACAAACGATTACGATAATTTAGTCTAACCTGCCAGAAGTCTGCAGGATAATGTACTCTAGAACCTTTGTACATTAAAGAAGTTCTTTGCTCTTTTTCTTCTTATCTAACCATTATCTGTAATTCTTATATTTTCTCACGTTTAGTACAGTGTGCCAGGGACCAACTCAAGACAATTATCACAACATGAATGAATATTAGAAGACAGACAAAGAACAGAGATCCAGATGCACAAAATGATTGGTGTTGCGGCATTTTAAAAGGTTTTGAGATTCACAGAGCTAACAAGAATATCCTGTATTATGTTGCACAGAATTCAGCCAATGTGGAAGGGATAGAAATCCAAATGCTTTGCGGCAGAAGCCAGTCTTTAGCTGAGATGGAAAAAATACCACATACAGCCACATGACTCCCTAATTGGGTGTTGTAGGCTTTCTTACACTTTCCTTCACAGCAGCCAACACAGGGCATTGTCAGATAAAAGAGACACTAAATAGGGCAGAGATCTAATTCAATTACATAATTTTCATCTGGATGGCGACTGTCGAAATGTTGGGGATATCCACCTTTAATGCAGCAACTGTTTTAAACATATGAAACAAATCCAGCTCAAAGCAGTGCGCATTACTGCCTGTATTTCATGCTGAATCATCATAATGTCTTTCTACAGAGAAAAAGGAGGATTTTATGTTCCCATGTACCTTTAGTTCATCTTGTTCCCTTTTTCAAGCCCTTGTACTGCAGTAGGAGCACAGAATGATGAAGTCACACTGCTGACCTGCCCTTTAACAGGACCTTAACTTTTACACTCCTCTGCATTCAGCCAAGCTAGAGGGATGAATAGCTACTGTAATTTCTGTCATCTTTAACTCTAAAAGCCAGTTTATCTTGGTTCTACTTCATATTTTTCCCAACCTTCCCTTGTTCTCCATTCCCATCCTTTATCTCTCTCCATTTCCATTTCCACCAATCACTTCCCTCATACATTACCTGTGCCTTTGTAAAGTCACCTCCTGCTCACGCACTAATGAGCTACAGCCCCCGGATGGAGTCAAGTGACCCGTTCTTACTGGCACCCAACAGGCCTTTTCCCAGCTTGTTTATGTAAAGGACAATCCAAAAATCACCGTTCCTGCACTGCTATCCCCAATCTGCACCAGGTTAATCATGGCTCTTGCTAGGACAGGCCAGCAGGAGCCAGTCATTACAGCAGCTGCTGACTGACAGGTGAGAGGTGCTTGGGGAGGCTGCCCACCTTCTGCAGTTGTGCCTCTGTCCCTCATTGCTCCAACAGCTCTTCTGCTCACCACAACTGACTTCTCTGCCCGACACATGTGCACATGATATTTAGCCCCTACTTAACTGTTTCCATCTATTTCCTATATTCTTGGAAGAGCCATACAGCAAGGAGGAGACATTTGTGTATGGCACAGCTGGGCTGACACCCTCCACTTACAGAAGTGAGAAATCAGGATGGAGATAAAACACATAAAACACCCGTTCAGGAAAAAAGAAAGGGAAGCTAGTCTTTGAACAGCAATAAATTCTAACCTCTGAGCTAGTTTCACAGCTACTGTGATTCTCCAGCCTCCAATCTGTGTTCAGCAATGCCTGCAATACAGCTTTGTGCAGAAAGAGCCAGCTCTGAATCTCACCACTGAGTAGATTTAGTATCACTATTACTTGACAGTTTACTCTGGAAGACAACAAAGAGGGATTAAGTCTTCACCACTCAAATTATCAAACAAGTGAAACCTAGAGCACACCACAGAAATGCTACAGGTTACAAGGCATGGGATTGTCTGATGTGAAGATAAATTATATAAAGACACTCCATTATTCATTGTATTGGCCCATTGTAGTACTCCATAATAACCAAGAATGTTATCAGTTATCTTCAAGATACAAAAAACAGTAATGGAAAAATGCCTGCAGTTGAGTTGGGACAAAAATACTTAAACAATTTTTTAAAAAGTGATTTTTTCCCCTAATACACATGTCCACACAAAAACAACAACAAAAATCCAGACTGAATATATGGGTGAGGGGGTGTTTATAAAGATGAAGCAACTTGATTTCACACAACTCGTGTGTTACACAGAGCATAAGCTCTCAAGGAAAGGTGGCTTCATACAGATTTTAAATCGACTTTCGTAAGCGTTTTTTTAAAAAATCACCAAGCTTCATAAAATGAAATTAATTAAAACTATAAACATGAATAATAGGGGAATTCAAGTTATTAAAGCTACACGATTTTTCAGCTGGGCAGAAAATCAAAACATACATTCGGCATTTTCACAAGCCATCAAGGAAACAACATGGGTCTGTTCTTCATTTTGTCTCCTGTTCCTGGGATATTTCTCTTAAAGCAATGAAGTTCCTTCAGAAAAATACAGTAAAATAAACACCCCTTTGGGGCAGAGCTGTAGATAAAGTGACAACTTGTAAGAAACAAACACTAATTCGGTTCAGTTACAGTGACTGAAGTTTGTGTTCCACGGAGGATCAAATGTGAACACAGGAACCAGGAGGACCCCCACAGTACCCAGTAGCTCCTGAGTAGGTTAAAGCTCCTCTCAGCCTGGAGAAGGCTCCAGGAAGACTGAACTGCTCCTTTCTGGGCTAAAAGAAAGATGGGGACAAACTTTTCAGCAGGGCAACAGGACAAGGGGTAACAGTTTTAAACTAAAAGGAGGCACATTTAGATGAGACATAAGAAAACTTTTTTACAGTGAGGGTGATGGAACACTGGAACAGGTTGCCCAGAGAGGTGGTGGAAGCCCCATCCCTGGAAACATTCAAGGCCAGGTTGGACAGGGCTCTGAGCAACCTGACTGAGCTGAAGATGTCCCTGCTCTTTTAAGGGCAGGTGTGGACTAGATGACCTTTAAATGCCCCTTCCAACCCAAACTAGTCTTTATTATCCTTCCAACAACTTTAGCTGAAATTACACCAGAAATGCAAAAAGGATTTTGCTTACTTCTAAATCAGAACTAGAAACCAGGCCATTTCCACTTGTTTTTTGTGTTTGATTTTTCACACTGCAAATCAGCTCCGTAAAAACAGTGGCAGGGTAGGATCCAGCAGCTCAGTGCTCTCAGACTGTTAGAGGGGACTGGGGCAAAGGACTTCATGGAGCCTGACTAATAGCCAATGATTTCTAATGACAACACTGACATAAAAGGAAGAGTATCAAAAAGGAAAAACATCATCCTGAAGGAGAAAGAAAACACAAACTTATGCTGCTGCTGCAGTGTCTGAGGAAATGAAGCCCAGAGAAGAACTCCACAGCCCACGGAGCGTTTCCCCAGACCTGCGCAGTTCCTTGTGCAGAGTGCTTGGCACAGCAGCTCACACCACTGATTTGTCAGACCCTGCTTCCCAGCAGAGGGCAAAATGCTACTTCTCTATCTGCTGGTTAAGCTGCTTTAAGGGACACCAAAAAGAGGATGAACAGCTGATGGTCCTGAAAGTAACAGCTCCCAAAGAGGAGAGGGCACTGGAACAGTGCCTGGCTGCCCTGGCCAGGCAGGGAGGGAGAAAGGAGGGAGAAGCCAAGGAAGAAGAACGAGCTGGCTCTTGGCGAGGGGGTGCAGCATCCGGACCTCATCCTGCTCTACCTCAGCCTGTCAAGATAAATACTACATCCTTATGCTTCTCCATCACCCACACAGCACCAACAGCTTCTCCTAAGAGGATATTTTGTTGTAAAATACTGATTTTACTTTGCAGAAGAAGAAAAACTTTTACAGCTCCTGAGAGTAAACAGCATCGGTAATTAAATTATATTGCAAAAAGGATATCTAAAAGAGAGAAAAATGTTTGTCTATAACAAACAACACATTCAATATTAACAACTCTAAAACAGTTGAGCACATGGAATACACAGTAAATAATTTAGAAACCAGTGCCCTCATTAATGATTTGATACTGTCAGAATGTTGCTTATTCCATTCCTTCCCCCCCACTCCATTTTTCACTCCCCAAAGTGGTTTTATATTTATATAAGGCAAAATACGTATTTTGTACTTGCCTGAAGGGCTTAAATACCGCTGTGAAAATAGCCCTTACGATCCCTGGATTTGCTCATTTCAGGACAACAGGATACATTTACAGCACCTTATCATGGACGCAATCCACTAGACAACATGAATAGAGATTGCTATATCCAATTAGAGAGTATCAAAGATAATAGAGTTAGATTCGCAGAACATTTTCAAAGATGTCATATCTTTGAACAAAACTTATTAGGGCTCCATCAGCCGTTTGAACAGTTTTAATGAAGTTGAAGCTCAGCTAAGTACGGAGTTATTTTACTTCATGATTAACTTTGAAGAATTTTATTTTTGAAGCCTTAACATCCTGTAATTAAAAAGAATCCTTAACACATTGCAGTAATTCAGTATTCAGTAATTTATGTTACAAGATCTACTTGCAGAAACGGGCTTGATATATAGCCAAATGTTGTTAACCAGTGGGTGCACTTCCATTTATTGCTACTGGCTTCTTTAATATTTTACATCTCTCAGAGAAAGCATATTCTCAGCTTCCCATTCAACACTACAGCGATGCATTTGAAAAATGCCCTTCTTTTGGCAGCCAGAGCTTCCGCCTGCAGTGTTTGCTGCATGTTAACATTTACCTACAGCAGCGCCACGCAAATGCCAAGGTGCAGGCCTAGGCCAAGGCATTCCAAGGAAAAGAGGAAGTATTTGCAATTATTGATACTCACAGCCGTTTGAAGCTACATTTTAACATCCTCTCAATCCCCGCTCTCGCTCCCTTAATCTGGGTCTCTCTGACCTGACTCAAAATGGACACCACTACAGCCAGCATTCAGCAACCTACTGCTGCTTTAACTGGAAGATTATTTTTTTCCACGTCTCCCAGGCACTAAAGGAATCCATTAATGCCACTGCTGTTTTACCAACACTCTTCAAGAACAAGACTAAAACAATCACGTCAAAATAATGGATTTTAAATACAGAACACAACAAATAGCCTGGCTAAATTTTGCAAACCCTGTTTAAAAATCACACTGAAAGGATTTAGTAGCTCAGGACTCAAACCAGCTCTTAAGAGCGGATGCTGTTAGCCCACAACCTTCCATCACAGCACAAAAAGACTTAATGCTACAAAGTATATGGTATTTTAAAAGCAGACTATCTTGCATTCCACTTCTAAGACAACCCTCATCTTCTTGGTTTTCTCCAGCTTCAGTACTACACATTGTATTAAAAAGAAGAAGGAATAGACGTAATAACAGAAAAAATAAGCATTATGTAATTACCCACAAGCAAGAAAATAAGAATTCTCATCCTTAACACTACTAACTGTTTGCAATGTACGTTTTTGAAGGTTTTACAGGCACTGTAGACATTCTTCTCATGATTTATATCTTTTAGAGCAGAACTTTGACATTTCAATTGGGACAAGGATATATTGTATCCAAACCATAAAGATACGCAAAGGAAGTAGAGAGTCGTGTCTCAAACCTGTTAAGAGAGAGCAGGAATTTCTCACTGAAGGCACCACGGGAAGGTTTTGAGCTGTCCCAGTACATGTACACAGACACCAACCAGCCTGGAATCGCAGCCTTAAACAGTTCTTGATAAACATGACTCTCTTCTATTTTTGGAATGGAAACGATGCATAAAACCACTGCCATCAACTGAAGAGTTAATTTTGAAAAACATCTGTATTTTATTTTGCTTTGCAGAAAGCCTCTTTTCAGTAACATTCCTTGGCTTTAATCCATATTCAAGAGCCAGCCTACTCCAATATCACAGTAGTAGCTAAACTAAAGACTAGTGGACCCCTTCTTTTGTGACTCTGGAGTATCTGTGTGTCTTCTCCTCCCCAAAGGGCAGCGATGAACAAAGGAAAATCTTCGTGTCAGGCCAGACTAGCTTTGTGGTGGCCTCCACACTGGGAGCTGAGGGGCACAACCCATCCCAGACCGCCCCTAACCCTGCCCTGGAGCTCTGGGGGGGTCCAGCCTACTCAGAGAACTCTGGCAGCTGCCCTGCACCCCTGGTTCCTTGCCAGCAGGACACTGCAGGGGCCTGAGCGAAGGGAAAGCACCCCAGTGCTGTCTCCCCTGGCAGGTCCATGACAGAACAGGAAATAAAGCTACTGCAAAGAAACAAATCATAACTAAGGAGGAACAAAAACATTTCAGAGATGTTTGTTGTTTCCCTCTTCACTCTATCCTTTCTCATACACACATTCCCTCCCCCTACATTTCCAATTATTATTAGTATTATTATTGCTTTCAGCTCTGCTAACCTGTGGGGAGATATTTTGGGTAAAATGAGACAAGTCTACATGAAATGCAAGCTTCTGATGTAGACAAGAAATCTTCTTTTTTCCCCCCAGAATATTTGGCTTGACACTTCAAAGGCTTATTTCTCACATTCACAGTGATTCTTCTATAAATATATCCATCTATATGCACATAGCGACTGCAACAAATCCACGGTCACACAGGGCTTCACAGTCATTACAGGCACACCAAACTGCAGCCCTACAGACCTCTCAGTAAGCCACGGGGAACAAACTGCAGGCCTTCTGCAAACACCCCACTTTGTGCTCATGGGCTGGAGAAAAAGATTAGATGCAACCTTCCCAGATATTGCTCCACATTCCAATCCTGACAGGGCTCCGGGGGCAGAGCTCCTCCTTTCACTGGAGAGCAGGGGGCTTGCTTTACACCACACCTTCCACAGGCATCAGGTATGCAGATGCTCATCTTTTTTGTCTGCTCAACCAGGATTTAAATAGGGGACTAGTGGAGACATTTTGCAGCATCTAACAGTGTGACTCTTTTTTGGACGGGGAAATGTTCTGCAGAAAGCAAAGACGCATTTGTGTGTTTGCCTCTCTAACCCCAATAGCTCTGTGGATCTCTCATTTTTGCAGGGGTTATACTCTGCTGGTGTCTGGTATCAGCCCACATCCAAACCATACTATTAAGTCTTCCAAAATGAATAATAGATGAAAGGAGGTGCTGCTGAAAACAGTGACAAGCAACTTATCAAGAAAAGCTGTTTTTCCACAGTAAGAAACCTCCTGCTCAAAAACACTAAGCCATACCTACCATCATACAGAGCATATTCTATTTACAGTACACCTATCTGGTTTTAATCACATCAGAGGAGTGTAAATTCTAGGAGTGAATCCTTTTATCTTTCAAGCCAAGAGATGTATCAAAAGTTAAAAACACAGTATCAAAATATTTTCATCCCGTTTTGAGCTTCATCACAAAGATGTATTTATAGCATCAGCGAGGGGGTGTTGTGCAGACTTTCTGAACCAACTTTTATAGACGTGCCATACCTATGCATATTATTGTCTGAAGTACATCCTTCATCATTTGAAAAAGCTCCATGAGCTCTATTTTTACAAAGACACCACTCTGGAATTTAGCTCGCATTCTAGGTTTTGAAAAACAAGTTATTTGTAAAAGGATGGGATACTTCACTAAATGCAGTAGGATGTATTTTGGGGGGTTTTTAGTATAGCCCAATGAAATAACGACAAAGGGTATAGTGCAGTCTCCACTTAAAAACCTCAGTGCAACAGCTACCTGCACATTCCAGGTATATGGAATATTGTTTGTATTTGAATATATTCAAAAGGTTGGATTTCATACATTGATATTGTTTTCTTACTGATACATGCTTTATCAATTCTACATCTAACAGCTCCCTGGCCATGTTATCAGAACCCCTTGAGCACTTCACAAACCCCAGTGCTCCTTCTCACATTACTGCAGAGTTCTCTGCCTGCTTCACAGAGAAGAACTAAACCAACCCCAGAGATCACACCAAAGTATCTGCCCTCCCAAAGTCTCTGGGAAAGCAGAAAGCTGCACTTGGATCCCTCACCTTTCAACACTGAGTTTATTCCTATTCTCTGCCCAGGTACAGGAATCTGTTGCCAAGTGAGTCACTGCAGGATAAAGTTCTTTAACACTGCAGGCTAAAGACTCCCAATTCCCTGCAGGTGCCAAAGTGTGGACACTGCAAAGGTCGGAAAGGATCAGCACCAGCACAATAATATTTTACAGTCTGCTTTTTAATCTAAACATGAATAAAATTCCAAATCCAAGTTATCACAGCATTCATTCCCCTATGGCAACTTCTCACGAAGAGGAAGAAGCAGACACTGCAAGTGAGTCAGAGACAATGGCACAGAACAAACTCCTCCATTCCTGCTCACTTGAGACATTTTTTCAAGGTCTACGAGGTTTACTATTTCTTCCCTGAGGCAACGACTGGGACTGCATTTTTCCAATCCCCCTTCAGCTCATCCAGCCACATCTGTCATCTCTCCTGGCATCTCTCAGCTCCTTGGTGATATCTGCTAGCTCTTCCATCTTCATCTTTCAGCTCAACCAGACATATCTGTTAGCTCTGTTATGATTGATCCAATTTTGACAATTAATAAACATGACACACTTAATGTCCTGTTATTTTAACACTGGGAATTCCTGGGAAGGCACTGTCTTTAAACAAGATTTTCACAACTGAAAATTTCATCAGAAACTAAACGAATCCTACTTTCAGGCACAGTAATATAATTTACTGTCTCCAGCTGAACTGCCACATCTCCACAGTGATACCCACTCCACAAAGTCTTCCAGTGACAGCAAATAGCCAGTCCTGACATGTGATGGCACAGGTGAACTGCACTGCACCCAGAGCTGCCTACAGCTCCCCTGCTCAGAACACAGGGAAGCAGTGTGCACTCTCCATAGCCAGCTGTGCAGCACAGCTGCTGTATGCAGTTAACTCCTGCCATACCTGGTACAGTGACGGTCACTGTAGGGCACGGTCTGTCCAAAGGCATGGAAGGCTGCAAGGCCTTTCTTCAGCACCCTCCCCGTCAGGACCAGGGGCAAGAGTGAGTACCAGAGAAAAAGAAGAAAGGAAAGTTCCTTGCCTCAGTTCCTGGGAGGCAATCCTGGGTTCTGGTAACAGGATGTGACCTGTCAAGCCAGCAGAAGTTTGTCCCTTCAACAAACCAAACTCAAGCTGGGCAAGAAATAACAACTCTGGAAATAAAGAGCTGAATTATTTGTGCTGGCATTCCAGTAGGGATGACTGGAGTCAAACTGCAGAGTGTCCTCAGGACAACTGTGCTGTAAGACAATTTGAGCATTTATGATGATCTGCAAACTCAGCATTATAGGGAAATTCAGCATCCTCTGTGCTGGGCATCTGGAAGAGGCCCAACTCCTGCACACCTCTGTGGAAGATACATAGAAGATGACATGCTAGGAAAATAATAGCATGGCAAAAAAACAATTGGTGTGATACATGTTCTCCTTCTCTGATGAACAGGGATAACCTCTGGGAAGGCCCCAGCTGCTCCTGGAAGCTTGAGACCATACATGTACTTAATAACAAAGAATAATAATGTTTCCATGAGCTTCACTTGCTTTTAAAAAATGCATCCATAACCTTTTCTCTGACTCCTGCACATGTACCCACCATTTCCATAAGATGCAAGTCTTCCCTTTTTTTGTGCAATATGCTTCAGAGAAGCGGATAAATCACAGTTGCCTGAACCACAGAAGACTGTTCTCTTTCCAGCTGAGCACAACTGAAAATGCAGTGGGTGAAAATGGAGTGGTGCAGTTTGTGCTGTTATTACCACATGGTCCCCTACACACACCATTTATACAGCTGTAAGTGAAAGAGGTGGATTTTCCATGCACGCCGTGAGTGATGAGCTCTATTCTCGCCTCCTCTTGAAGTTAAGGATTGGTAACACTGTAGAGGCATGGTCTCATTTGATCGTAAGTCACCAGAAAGAAAACATACTGCTAAAAACACTAGAGATTAACAGATTTTCCTGGAGATTTTTTTCCAGTGTCTAGATGAGAGAATAAATTGCTAGGGCTTCACTGTCAGTTTATCTTGTCATCCAGACCCTCCAATTGAGATTACTTCTGTTCTCCACTCCAGACCATCTGTTTCCCTGCATAGAAAGGATGTATGCACACTAGTGTTCATTAGGGTACATCAGGAGTGCCCTCTTCTTGCACAACAGTACCAATTAATTGATGTTACTTAAAGCTCCAAAAGAGCAAAGTGGAGCCTAACACTGCGCATACGCGCTGACAAAAAACCCACTTTCATGTATAATTTAGGAAAGTGGATGCAGCTCAGCAACAGTTAAAGACTAATCTCTCATGCTTTTTGTGCATTTACATAATTGATTTGCTAGATAATGCACTCTGCTCCCTTATTTAATAAACATGTTAATGATTTCAGACAATTACTCTGAACTGCCTACAAGTGTCTGTCTAAGAAACACACAAAAAAAATTAAAATGAAAATATACACCAAAAGGCACATCCTTCATATCACATAACACAAGATATTAAGTCAATATGTCACCCTGTCAACAGTCACTTGCTACCTGCTGTTATACATTTATTCCAACTCTCGTGTATTAGCCGGGGCTGCAGCACTGACTAGACACCCATGTGGGCTAAAAAGGGAGCTCGAGAATCAAACTGGTGTGCTGTCAAAAGTCTGCGTGTGTGCGAGTGGGGAGGGGAGCTGTGAGACAGAAGGAAAGGAGGAGGGAAGGAAAATAATGCAGGGTGGAAGAGAAGATTAGAGAAGACATCTCTGTCGTGTAGTCTCCTTTGGGCTACAGGGGGGAAATTATGGAAAAACTAAGCTTGTTCTATTTTTCCCTCAACAGCTTGAAGAAGGCCCAGCAGACAAATGTATCACTTTGAATCTTGTAAGCCAGCACACATTTTAGCCACTCTTTTGTTCAGTTTCAAGGCGCTGGAGAAAGTGCTGATGGTAGGGCTGGGACTGGTACCCACATCCCACCTGTGTCTGCTACTCCAGCCTGCAGCCAAAGGGCCAGCACCGAGAGCTGGCACTGGATGAAGTGGAGGAGATGATGCTGCTGGCTACACCTGCTCAGGGCAAGCTCCACAGGCAGGGTATTTTTAGGCCAAGATGTCCAGGGCTTCCCTTTCTTGCTCAAGTGGCAGTAAGGATTTCTACAGACATATTTAAAGGGAGCCCAAGCTGAACTGAAAAAAGTGGGAGGGGGAACAGAGGAAACACCAACTAACATAATAACTGCTATCACCATTACACCAGAACACCTATTCCTGCATTTAAAGGAAATTACAGCACAGGCACAGCAGGTCTGATCTCCTACTTGACATAAAACATTACACAGCAAAGGTCAATTTGCTTTTGGAAAACTGGCTAAGGTGAGGCACTGCATAAAGCCAGCCACAAAGCTGTTCTCATGGCCTGCGCTGCGCCGACATCTAAGAGGGCACTGCTTGTCCACCCTCTCAGCTGGTGGTTAAATTGCTCCACAGCTGACAACCAAGAGAGCAGAATAAGAGAAAAATTGTCAGTGTCTTATCCACAGTTTTTAATCACAACAGGTATTTTAAAAATAGCTATTCACTCCTCTCTGTGTTGGCTTAGCAATCCAGGGAGGGAAAGGAGGGAATCAATAAAAAAATATTATGCTACACCACTGTTATCTTCATCCAAGCAAGGTTAATGGAAAAGTATCAGCAAGATGTTTCACTAACCTGAAGTTAAAAACAAGAATGTAGGTATGGCTGTGCAATAAAAGAAAACCATCACGTTGCAATGAGAAAATGAGAAGTAAAATGGTTTTCTTGTGGCACAGTCAATAACTTGGCCACGGTATGGCAGCAATAGCAATACTTCATATTTCCAAATTCAGTACTTTTTAATATTTTACCTATATGAACCATCTCCACAGCCTGGACACAATACCAATCTTCTAGAATGGCCCGCTTATAAGGTGGGAATTTAAACTATCTTATTCATCTGTGGTAATAATGAGCAGTTCACAACCAAGCATCTTGATCATCACTTCTATATTGACATTCCTTGCATTCAGGAAGACACAGAGACTTTTCACACTTCTGACGACGGCATACAAATGTCGCACTTCCACAAGACACATTTTTAAGCTTTAGAACCAGTTTTAAAAGTAAGCAGAGAGTGTTTCCTTAATCTTCTATTGGTTTGGAATTTCTTCAGAGTCTTACAAGGATTCTGAATTTGATATTTGGTAATTTCTCTTGGACTGGCAAACTTTTCTGTGCACTGGAAATATTTTACAACCACCGCTGATGGCACAGGGACTGAAAGGGAAGGTTTTCCATAACTCCAGTAACTTTAAAGTTTCCATAACCAGACTGTTGGCCATTAATGACCTCTGACATTTTATGAGACCAACTGAATGGCAAGGACAGTACTGCTCCAAAAATAATTGCCATGAACAAAAAAGCTCCAATTCTCCATGTTTCCATTTGCTCTCCATTTCCAGTGAACACGGAACAAGTCAGCACCACCATACTTTCGGGCCCTAAACTCACATCCACTCTGAACAGCAACAGGACAATGTCTTGTCATCCTCCACGGCTGACCATCTGAAAAGTTAAAAACCTCCCCCATATTCCATCATGCCCCCCTCATCGCTCTCCAATGCTGAGGTTCACTGCCAAGATTTCAGTTCCCAACAACATGGTTCTCATTCTCCCCAACCTAAAGAGACACGGGTGTCACTGGCAGAGGACACATGGAATGTTCTGAACAGACTGAGAGCACTTTGCCCACTGAACACCAAGGAAACAAATGCAGCAGAGGGGGAAAGTCTCTTAATTGAGTTGCGCAGCTTCAGAGCATGACCAATTTTATTCAGAACAAAACAGCAGTGTAAGTACCACTGCAAACCCTTTGGATCTTCACTCTCAAGTTAAGTAATGTAAAAAATCCTATTGTATTTGTTTAGCTGAAGTGGGCATATAAATTGGCCAGAAGTACCACTTGAAATTTTACAAGTGGCCTTACTTTTCCTATCCAAACATATTACATTTGTGAGTATTTGGTCACCTAAATCCTTTCTGATCCATCAGTTCTGCTCAGCTTTCAGTTTCTAAATGTTCTTTCTTCCTCGAGGTACCATATTTGTTTTCCTGCACCACTGCTAGTATTCCACCTGGAGCAGATTTGGGATGATGGCAAGTAAAAATACTATCAGCTCTAGAAACGAAATACCAAGGCCAAGATTGCCTCATAGTCAAAATAAAAGACAGACAGTAAGTGAATGCTGATAGATTATGGCTAATAAATATAACGGCAAGTCACAGATTAATACCTAGTGACTCCCAGATTTATTTCTTTTTTTATTTCAAAGACTCTAATAAGCAAGCGACATTAAAAAAAAACTTCTTGCATAATAGAAAAAAAAAGACCTCCACCAAACACAAGAAGCACAGCACATCCATTTAATCCCAAGTGCACCAAACAAAATCAATTTTGTTGGTTTGGGTTATTTTTTCCTCTGTGTTAGGAAACCTTAAATAAGTGTAGCATCCTATTTTTGCAGTCTTGTCAAACCCCCGCATGTGAGAGGGCAGGGACGAGACAACAGGAATAACCCTCACTCTGTCTCTGCAAGAGGGCCGGGCCAGCAAGCTGCTGCTGCTGCTCGTGATCCACCAAAGCACTCGCAGAGGAGCAAAGGGGCCGTTCAGATTGCAAGGCAAAAGGCTCAACACAGGTAAGAAAACCTTCTTTTCCCCTCTAGGTCTATTACTTTCTCCTAACTGCTCCCACTGGGTTATATCCTCAGCTGGAATGAATGAAAATCAATGAAGCAAAGCTTATTGACACTACTTGTTCACCTATTGTAAAATCCCCTTGCAAGCAGCATATTCATGCTACTCCTGATGCCTGAGACAGCTCCTTTAACACACAGAACAACACCCTTCTCTTCCCCCACAAAACCCAACACCAGTGAGTCTGTTCAGCGAGCTCTGCTCCAAAACATTATCTAATTTCAATTATAATGGCAGTGAACAATATTCTTTCCAAAAACAAGCAGCTGATAGAACTGCTCTCCCGAGATTTGTGCCCGTCTCCCTTCCCCCCTACCCACCATTTCTCTCCTTTGTGTTTCTCCTCTATTCTTTGATCCTTTCTACCTGGTTATCTACTTCATTTAGACTATAAGCTCTTTGAGGCAAGAGCCAGTATTCTCAGGGGTTTGAAAAACATCTTCGCAAACTCAGGGCATTCTATTAAAGAGCTATTTATAAATAAGGCTCTGTTGCAGGATGAAAGTGATTTATCAGTCATGACACTGACATCAATGCAACATATACCTCGTACAGTGGTTAAGCTCACTATCCTAGGAAGGGGGCAAGGTGTCATGCAATCTTTAGGATTCAATGTTTTAAGCCCCTACACATGTTCATTTCATTGCAGAAACTGCCTTTTAAAATTAAAAACAGATGGGAAAAAATCCACTTCTGTAAGTAGAAGAGTTCCAGTTGTGAAATTCAAATGTTATGTTTATTTCACACATTAAATTATATATAAGGTGCCATGTTAAATTATACATATAGAAAGAGCTCATATAAGTGAGGTAAAGTCTCTCCAGATTTCTCTACTTTTCTCTTTCAAAAAAAAACCAACCCAACCAAAACCACCGCTTCCTCCTCCCTTTTATTTTGTCAGCAGAAGGCAAGAAGAACTGTGTTAAATTCTGATCACAGGCACATGCCACAAGCCTTTAAGGGACATTTAAGCTTCATCATGCCCATCTGAACCTAAGGCATTTTCTGCCATTTGAAACACCTCAGTGGTGTCTACACCTCCAAGACAAGAAGGCATCTATTTTCTCCCGTGTGTAACAGCACCCTTTGAGAGGCTGCTGGATCCTGTATTCTTGCAATCAATACACTGGGTTTTTCAGGCAGTGCCATCTGAAATCACTCACCTATCAGCACTACAGCAGAATCAGGAAAAGGTGGCCTCACAGAAAAATGAATTTAAAAAATCACTTGCAGGCAGTTGCACAGTTATTTCCATCTCACCATCACCACTGTTCCCAGTATTGAACAAATATATGCTATGCAGATAACATCATCCATCCCTCGATGAGATCACTCGAAATAGGATGGAAGTCAAGTACAGTAACAGGCACAACATGTGGACACCACTCAAAAATTCATTACCAGGTCTACTGAAAGCCAGAACTGTGGTAATTACGAGGTTTGGAAGCAATTTATTGAGGGTACATAAAGTACTTCTTTCAACTGCTCATTATTGCTGCTGCTCAGAAGAATCATTAACAAGTACCACAGTGATGAACAGTTTCAGTGCTCACTTTGTTTCCTCTCCTGTTGCTGGGTCACCATCCTTTTCACATTCTGAGCAGCTGCACAGGTGACCTAAAGTCCAAGTCCCAAAGTCACAAGGTCTATGACAAATTTGTACAGAGTTCAGCAACTTTTCATTGCATTTTGGCAGGAGACAATAACTTGTGTCCTTATTTTTTTCTGAAATGTCTTTTCTTCTCTGGCACCTCCAAAAGCTCTTGTCTGATGTTCCAAATACAGGTGGCTAAGAGTTCTTGATATTCCCCCATTCCTTCTCCTCCAAGGTGTAGTTACTAGAGGTAGGCCTGGGAGTCTTTGCAGACAAAAGAGCTTTCATCTGATGGCTATTGCAGGATACCTCAGGTGAGTACCTGAGGAGCAGGCAGTCCTAACAAGACTGAGACAACAAACCAGCCCAGGACAGAGACAAAACACTTGCGAGGGAGTAAGAAGTTATCTTTTCAAGGTGCAACCCTTCTCCCACATCATCTCACCCCATCTTTGCTTAAAATTTACCCAACGGGGCTTTGTCTTGCTGAGGTACTGGAGGAAGATGATAGCATCTGCATTGTTCCCTACAAATGTCTAGAAATGTCTTCCAACTGGAAAGAAACAAAATTCACACACTTTATTTCTGCACCAGCAACTATCACATAAGAATAAACATGTTGTGAATGCTGGGGATGTATTTTGAAATTAGCTTTGAGCTCATCAATCTGGGACACCAAACAAACCAGCACAAAGGAACAGCATGAGAGAGAAGAGCCATCATCCAGATGGCAGGAAACAGATCAACCCCAGGAACGTTTCTGCCCTCCTCACAGGCTCTCAGCTAAATGGCCTAAGTCACCTGAAGAACAGACTCCCTGTAAACCTCACCAGAGTAATAACCCTTTAATTCCATTTTCCCCCAGTCGTTGTTAATGTCTTCTATCTCACTGCATACACTCCTTGCCCCACCCTGACCTTCCTGCCTCCACCAGATGCAGAGATGGAATCTGTTTCTTCCCTTCTTTTTCCTTTGGAAGAACAGACTGTCCAAATAATGCTGAGGCCTTAACTGCAGGCCATCTCCAAGCACACCACCACTGTATTTGTTATTCACCCTTTCCCCATATTCCCTATAGCAACCAAGTTCATGGGAATAAGAGTGTTTTTCATTTCTAAATGTTAGTCTGAATTCTGCCTTTTTTTTTTCCTGGAGAAAAACACCTTGAGAAACAAGGTGAGAAACATCCTTCTGCATGTTAATTCTATTGCAAATACCTGATCTGAATTCTGAGTCATTAGCAAATGAGGTGACCTGTGACAGAAGGGCTGCCTTAATATATGTATGGGAAGCTTGTCAGAGGAAGTATTTTCAGATCAAGAACCTCTATTGCTTATAAAGCTTATGGGATGTGCAGGAATATTATTTATTTACATTAATGAAACATTACTTCAGTACCAGCTTGGAGAAACAGCAAGAGACTATGACTGAACCAGCTCACCTCATTACATTAATTACAAGCACATTAATTTGCACTTTCACACTTTAAAAAATAAATAATAGACTCATAACAAGCTTTGGGTTGGGAGGGATGTTTAAAGGTCACCCAGTTCCAACCCTCTGCCATGGGCAGGACACCTTCCACTAGACCTGGCTGTTTCAAGCCCCGTCCAACCTGACCTTGGACGCAGCCACAGCTTCTCTGGGCACCCTGTGCCAGGGCCCCACCACGCTCACAGGGAAGAATCAAACTCGTCTGCTAGACCAGAATTACACATTCTTATACCAAGATACTACGATGAAGGTATTTCCCATTCAATGTCCTTAGTGCTCCTACTTCAGTTTTAAGAACTGAAAACGAATGTCTGTAGTATAGGAGAAAACAACCATTTGTTGGAAAAAGGAATGTTTCATCCAATGAGTAATTCTCCTTCAGAAAAATAAATTTATTGCCAGATTCAATTTTTGACTGCATTTTTTTGCAACAAACCAACACAGAAAAATATTTAAATTTGGAAGTATTAAATAAGCATTCCAGGCATAGTAACTGAGCAGTCTGTTCACTTATGGCCCACAAGCCATTTTGAAGGGAAAAAACATGTGCCAGTATGTATTTATATAGGCATATATGTTCTCACTTACACCACAGGAAAAGACAAATGTGTTCTTAAATGTTATATAAAGTTTAGAGTTCATGGGGGTTGTTTTTATTTTAAAAAACAAATCATCATCTATGCAGAGGGAAATCTAACATGTAGAAGCCCATGTTTAAAACTTTCCCCAAAACTCTGAAATACCATGTTTTCATATTCATAACCCTATATTAAATATGAAACATTTCAAAGCAAAGGTTTAAAGCTGGTTAATATATAACAGAATCTCTGTATCTTCTCAAAATGTATATGATCTCCTTCAGTGAATGTTAAGAAACTTTAAAGAACTCAGGCCAAGAAATGGCCACTGGAGCATCTCTCAAATTCACAATTAAGTTGCTTCACAGCAAGGTAATCCCCATCTCACTTAAGTTATAGCAACTTGAAACGTTCACCCTGTTGTCTTTTGCAGAAGGAGTGTTTTCTAAAAAGACCCAGCATGAGGCCCCAGTAGCCCAAAATAACCCGCTCAGGAAGAAGCTGCTCGGAGCTCCCCAGCAGGCAGGAGCCTGTCCCTGCTGGCAGCGGTGCCCGGGCACGGGGCTGCTCCCGGGCCCGCACAGCCGCTGCTCCCGGGCCCGCACAGCCGCTGCTCCCGGACCAGCACAGCCGCTGCTCCCGGGCCCGCACAGCCGCTGCTCCCGGGCCCGCACAGCCGCTGCTCCCGGACCAGCACAGCCGCTGCTCCCGGACCAGCACAGCCGCTGCTCCCGGGCCCGCACAGCCGCTGCTCCCGGACCAGCATGGGGCTGCTCCCGGGCCCGCACAGCCGCTGCTCCCGGGCCCGCACAGCCGCTGCTCCCGGACCAGCATGGGGCTGCTCCCGGGCCCGCACAGCCGCTGCTCCCGGACCAGCATGGGGCTGCTCCCGGGCCCGCACAGCCGCTCCCCGCCAGCCAGCGCCGCACACTGTGGCTCGGGGGCCCGAGGTGCCCGCGCTGTCACACGGCCCCGGACTCCCCACACGGTGCATTTCAGACTCACAGCACCCACGGCTGTACACAGGCGCTGCCCCAAAATGCTGAGCCACTGGTGTCAAATGACAGAACCTCTGCCCGCTTTTCAGTTACTTTAACAAGACATGCCATTATCGAGCCACCCAGTCAATGCAAGAATGCAGCATCATCTATTCACTGCACTGCTTCACACGTATACCCCAGTTACTGGGGGGAAAGAAGACTTCTCAAGAAGGTATTTCATAAAGATCAGGTATCTTTTGAGCTTCAGCTCACACAGGTGAGGAGGCAGTATTTTCTGTAAAACAGGCACTAGAGGACAGATGGTTTTGGAAGGATTGATAAGAGGTGTAAAAGATACTAGAGAAACCAAGTAGGCAGGTGGAAGAGCTCTGTTCCAGCCAAGTTTTATCACTCACGTAAACAATGCAAACCTGGTTCTAGGATTGCACTCAAAGAGCCTCTATCTAAAGGAGAAAAAAATTACTGCCAAGCTAAACACAGCAACCTGCAACGTGTTAGTAATGGCCCCAGGAGGGTTCTTTTCCCATTCTCTACCTCACATGAAACCCCAGACATTCACACAGGCCTTAGTGCCCCGGCACCTCTGCAATCATTTGCATTCTCTCAACAGTATCTCTGTTGTCAGGGACTGTTTGGGGCAGGGGAAAGTCACAGAAAAATGGTGAACTGAACTATCTTTCCCACTGGGATTAGAGTGTGAATAGTAAGCAAGGAGCCCCTCTCTCCTTCCCCAGTCTCTATCTCCCCTCCACATTTCAGTAATGCCTCCCTCCTTTGCTTTCTCTCAGTTATAATATTGAGCCTGCAAAACAGTCTGTTCAGCAAATGGCAGCTGAAGCATCTTTTACTTCATTTAAGCTGCTCTTTCAGTCATCCCCTCCACACCGTGGGAAACTGGCAAGTTGAAAAGAGGTCATCACAGTCTGCATCCCATAAAGACAAAACATTTTCACGGAAAATAGGTGTGATGTCCTAACATCCCTGTCAGACAGGACCAGCACAGCCCAACAGCAGAATGGGTTTTGCTGATGCAATTCTACGTTGCAGAATGGCAACCAGGTAGGTATGTCCTGATGTATAAGGCAGGCACGAGAACTCAACTACATTATTTATTCTTTTTACATAATAGATGAAGGGAAGGAGGAGTTACAGAATGGACTTCAGCCTTAACATAAACATATCTGCCTACAGAGACAGCTTCAAGGTAGGAAAACAGACTTACATGCTGTTTTCATAAGAAAAGATTTCTAAAAATCTAGACAACAAATCAGCCAAAAGCAAACACATGCAAAAGCATTTTAAAGAATTGCCTGCAAAATGGAAAATGAAACAGTCCTTCAAGTGCTAAATACCAGATGCTTAAAAAAACTAAGCATAAAAACACTACTGCAAAGTACTTGGAAGTTTAAATTAAAGAAGAAAAAAAGTTCTACACAAGGAAATAACTTTTAAAAGTCTCCGCAAAGCTGAACTGATTCCATACTCCATGAAAAAAGTAGCTCCATACTGATTAAAANAGCCAGTGACATAACACAAGCACCAGCCAAAAACATTTCTGGGTATGTGGCATTTTTAAAGACACCACTGGTTTTCTAAAACTCTTCTAGTGTCACAGATTTCTACCTGGAATTCTGAGACGTGGCTTTACCTGCATGTGGGGCCTTTGGGAGAGGGAGACAGTGGCTGGATTCAAGGACCTCNCCTGATGTATAAGGCAGGCACGAGAACTCAACTACATTATTTATTCTTTTTACATAATAGATGAAGGGAAGGAGGAGTTACAGAATGGACTTCAGCCTTAACATAAACATATCTGCCTACAGAGACAGCTTCAAGGTAGGAAAACAGACTTACATGCTGTTTTCATAAGAAAAGATTTCTAAAAATCTAGACAACAAATCAGCCAAAAGCAAACACATGCAAAAGCATTTTAAAGAATTGCCTGCAAAATGGAAAATGAAACAGTCCTTCAAGTGCTAAATACCAGATGCTTAAAAAAACTAAGCATAAAAACACTACTGCAAAGTACTTGGAAGTTTAAATTAAAGAAGAAAAAAAGTTCTACACAAGGAAATAACTTTTAAAAGTCTCCGCAAAGCTGAACTGATTCCATACTCCATGAAAAAAGTAGCTCCATACTGATTAAAAAGCAAGGAAACTTCTTTCATATGAATTTAAGTCCTTACTCCTAGACTGAATGTGTCAGAATTCAAGACTAGTGAATAAATTCCAGTTCTACTTGAAATGATTGCACAAATGAGGAAGTAA
>VYXC01001736.1:490974-520171 GCA_013397175.1 Platysteira castanea | reverse complement strand
TCAGCCAGTGACATAACACAAGCACCAGCCAAAAACATTTCTGGGTATGTGGCATTTTTAAAGACACCACTGGTTTTCTAAAACTCTTCTAGTGTCACAGATTTCTACCTGGAATTCTGAGACGTGGCTTTACCTGCATGTGGGGCCTTTGGGAGAGGGAGACAGTGGCTGGATTCAAGGACCTCTGCCGTAAACCTTCTGCAGTCAGAAGTTCCCTAACACGTCCTGAATCTCAACAATGCGATTACAGCACTGCTGTGAGCTTTTAAGATCTAAACTTGTCTGAAAGGAGCATGAACACATTAGCTTATTGTGGCAAACTGGAAATTAAGATTTTAAGCTTTACACAAGAGACCATTTAGACTCTGTAGGATTTTTTAGGAACAATACATACTACAGACACTTGAATATTTTCTTTCCCCAGGAAAAATAAAAAGGAAAGGACAGGAGCAGAAAGCCTAAAGGAATCACACAAAGTTAGTCCAAATTTCTGACAGAGAAACAGAGTATTAAGCATTTGGGTTTTAAGACAGACATCCTCTTCCTGGGTATCTGCATGATATAAACAATAGGCATTATCACAGGATGGCAAAAACTATGGCAACCAATACACCAGAAAGGTATTTTCTTACTCTCTAGTTGCTGCAGCAGCAGATTCTTGGGCTCTTCCATAAAGTATTTGGAAAACCAGAGCATTTGAGGTAAGAGCATTTCTAAAACCAATTCTACGTAAGAGAATGGTAAGAAGCCATTTTGTAAGATTTCCAGTGCATTTATACAGATTTATACAAAGCATAAGAAGAGTAAATGTAGTTCTGCTTTTCCCAGCACCCTCTCAGCATCTGGTCGTCAGTGGGTGTGAGACTTCCCTAGATAGGCAATACACCTGGACTACCAGTTTCCAGTCAAGGAAGTAACAGATCTGCCACTAGTTCTAGATTCAATTTTTATTTATTATGAACACTTGAAAAGCACTTTAACATAAAAATCGCTATGCAGATTTTACATGGAGACTTTATGTTGTTCACCACGTATCATGCATTAGCCAGGATATTTTTGCACTACTTTTAGTGTTGCAAGAACTCACATCCCCACAAAAAATTCTGTATATTTGTTGCCTTTAATGAAAACCTGGTAGATACCACACTGGAGTGGCTGCAAATGGCCTGACTGTGCTTTCCAAAGTCACCAGAGTTCTGCTTTCCAAAGCTGCTCTTCTGAAACTGCTGTTTCCAAACTGAGCTATACCTGCCAGCCTTATCCCTGTCTCGTTCAGCATAAAGATGAACATGCTGGAACTTGTTCTGTTTGCAAATATGCATTACTTAAATCCTTCATCACCACCAAGAGAGGCTATCAACAGATTATTCCCGTACTACATTTATACGAAGCACTTCTGGGAATAAATCAGAAGTCATAAATCCTTATTTAATTAACTTGTGCAAAAAACCACAAAGACTGCACTAGCACTTACACACCAAGGCTCTGACAAATCCAAAGGCAGAGCAATGCTGCAACTATCAAGCCCCATCAGGTAAATCACACTCTTTGTGTCTGTTTAGCCATGTAGAACATTACCTAGAAATCACAGAGAGACTGAGAGATTGACAAAATTATAAAATACAGGAGAAGCCTCCAGTGCTTAAGGCTGTCAATGGAAAACTCAAAGGAAATTCAAGAACTTTTACGCAAGTACAAAATCCCAAAACTTTCAACTCATTATATCCAATATTCGGTCACAGTTACCAATAAATGATGTCTTTTTCCTATAAAGTGTACAGCATGAACCCAAGGCAAAAGAGAAGATTCCCGAGGTAATGGCTTTGTAAAAACCTTACATCTTGATTTATAACTTTTTTTCTTCATGCACAACTTGCTTAAACAATACAGAGAGCACTGTATATTTATATCATCATCAAAAGTAACAGAACCAAGCACTATTTTAGTTTTATATTTATTTAAGAATGAATCTTACAATGAAGCAAAACCCGAAAATTCTTACAGATAATAAATGCACAGGAATCAAACTTGCACTGCTATTTCATTAGAGAGTAAACAGCCAAAGAAATGAGTTAGATGCAAAATGGTATTCACCCTTCACACACCATAACTCAATGTAAGTTTAAACGGTAAATAAGCTCAGCACTGAACAATGCTCTAGAGCCACCCAAACCCAGTCAAATAAATCATCTCTCACCAAGTAAGCTTTTAAACAGGCATACTTAGAGGAGACTAGGCTCTAAATTATTATTTTTCCTAACTTCCAAAATAAAGCTACAACAATAACAGAACCAACAAGATATTTTAGAATATCCCCTGCATGCCAAATTGGAGCACTAAGTAGTATTTCATTTTTCTTTTCCATTTCAGCTTCTGACTCACTGAAACATCCTCCTCGATTTTTACATTCCTTTTCAACAACTCGGTGTATAAAAGGATTCACTGCGCTGCTACAGACAAACCAATTCTCTTTTTCCTGTTCCCCTAAGCACATTTACCAGCAGAGGGGCTGGAACCTGTGGAAGGTGCTCCCCAAATGAAGCTCCTTAGGCAGCCCAGGCCGCTTTGCCCGGAGCAGAAAGGGAAGGTGAGCTGCCAGAATCGGCCCTGCAGGGCGGCACTCCGGGCTCCAGCCGGCGTTGGGGTCTGACACACACCAGGCGATTCTGAGTACACATCACATCTACAGAGAACCTTCCCCTAGCCAGGGCTGCTGTTCCTGACCACAAACCAGCATTGCATTTCCATCTCTCAGCAGTCCCATTTAAGAAATCAGCTGTACAAATGCTTCCAGATTTCTCACTGCCTTGTATTAGTCTCCAAAAGCTAGTGCAACACATAGCACTGCGTTCCCTACACAGCCAGGAATTTAGCTATGATGAAACTTGGAGTTCAGTTTTGATGGAAGCACTTTTGAAGCTGCACTCATGTCATACTTTCCTTGAAAAGAACTTGTGCAAATATTTGGAAGGAGACAAGGACCCCAAGCAAGCAAGGACCCCAAGCAAGCAGCCATTCACACGCTAAATTCTGACTGAAAATACCCCGCTTCTAAATGAAAACAACTGTATCAAAATGTGGGTATAGAGGGAATAACCTTGGAGCCAAGCATCTCAACAACAGTGAAAAGGACATCATAGTTCAATACCCTGAAACAAAGGCCTCTCATTTACAAGAATAATGCTGCAAAACTCATATCCAACAATAGCTTTGCTTTCCTCAGCACCTGTGCCAAACCCAAATCTGATTTCTCATTCCTATAATCTACACCGGGTGCTGCTCAAACACCCAGTCATTTTGTCACTGGGACTACCCATAGTTCCTTTGATGCTCTCTCCTAATCCTCAAGCACAATCACCCCAAGACAGCTCTCCTACACTGCTGATCTCTGGCAACATCCTCCTGCCTTCCCCAGCTACACCGTGATTTGCAGCAGAGTGGTAACTTAATAAACCAGCATCTGCCTTCCTCCAACAACAGCCCTTTGGGGATTATACCTTTAAAAAAACAAACAAAACACCACTTAAAAAAAATTCTTTAGGTTAAGAAACAAACTATTTGCTTTTTTTGCCTAGAAAACCTGGATTTGATTACAAAGAATCAGGGTAAAGATGAGCTTATTTATTTCTGTGAAGGCAATTGTTGCTCAAAAGAAAGAAATGCAGCTCTTTTATTACGAAAAATCACCCACAAAGAGAGACACAAACATGAGGGGGGTGGAGGGGCAGCCACAGCAGATACACAGGGAACAGCAAATCCCAGGAAAAACAGAGGGTCTTGCAGATCCCACACTTGCGTATCACCTCTGATTTCACAAATAAGTAACCTAAAACAACTCAGTGCAACAAAACTGCAGAGAAACACTTCTGCTCAGCCGTGTTCTTATTCTTGACATACCGACAAAAATTGAAGGAGATGGCAGTAGTTGAAAGCTTTTTCAGTAATGAGGGAACTGAAGTTACCAGTTATAACTCCAGCCAACCTTCCTCCTTTTTCATGCTGGGGGGGAAGAGACAACTACTATATTTTCTGAGACCACGAGGCTGCCAACTGGCTGTTCTGCTGGAAAGGATTAAAATGCAATGTCAAGGAGAACTGTTGGAAGAATGAGACTAGGAAAAGCATACAGCTGGGAGCTGGGGACTCTTCCTTGTGTCTGACAGTACAACATGGATTTTAATACTTCTCCAGGACCTGCAGAGCAAGGGGCTGCTCTCCAGTAATTTAATACTGACACTTTTAAGTTTACTTGGCAACAAGACCAGGAGGCAAATTCTTCTCTCTAGTTTCACTGGTGTAGTTCCAAGGCAGTGACAGTGAGTCAGTGGCACTACGTCACCACAGAAGAATTGGACTCACTTCCCATCTTTTACCATCTCTACAATGAACAGGACAGGGAATCTGAAAAAGCAGCAGCTTCATATATATTTGACAATCTATTCCTTCTGCCAACAGAAGATTATAGTTAATCAGAAGCACCCTGTCCTTTTCTAGCACCTGGTGCAGATTAACTGCTGCAGCTCCATGGCCGTGACTGCCAAGGTACTGTAAGCACTGGGAGGCACTGAAGAAATGTGTCCCATGTGTTCTGGAGGGCAAGCCCACCGTGCACACACACACCAAGTTACGGCAGCCTTAGTCTCAACGAGGCACCCAGGCTTGTGGGTGCTCTCACCACTGCCATCCTCCTCCACCTCCAATCCAGCACTTGCTGCCACCTCCTCCAGCTTCATTCAACTCACATAACGAGTTCTGCCAGAGAATCCACCTTTGCCAGGAAAGCAACATCCACAGCCATAACAAATTAATAGTAATAAATGAGTAGTGTCTTATATTGACAGTAAACTGGTGGGTGTGATGAAGAAAAGATACTCATTTGCTTGATACATTGTGGGATATTAAAATCAATGTTTGGTATTTCCAGCTATGAACCTACTCAATTGTTTTAATAAGCTGAAGCCTTCTCCTTCCTTAAAGCACTGAAAATTACCTTAGCCTAAAAAATAAGCTCTGATTATAAGGAGGCACACTGAGAAAGTTGAGGAGAGTGGTAGTAAGGGGTCAGATACATTTTTGTCAGGTCAAAAAGAAAATACAAAAACTTGCTCTTTGCAGTTTGTTTCCTTTACACTCAGGTTAATGGTTTTCATTAATTCTTTTTTAAATAAAAATTCTCTGGCCAACTTCATATTCAACCAAATTCCTTGTAGTAATTTCCCTTCTGAATTAAATGTGTATGAAAGGTGGTGTCAGGAAAGACCTGCAGCTGCCTGGCAGGAGCGAATGCAGGTAGGAAGTGCTGCACAGGTGTCAGACAGAACATCCCTGTTTATAACGATCTGGTCATGAATAAACACATACCATGGCATCCCAGAGCACCAGGCCACCAAGGCCTGCCTCCTCTACTTGAAGAAAAATACAGCAGTGGACAGGGTCTCAATGCTAGAGTGTGCAAGCAAATAGTATTTCTAAAGGGAAAGAGAGGAGCCAGAGTAGAAGGCAGAACAATATTTTTATGTAACACAGGCCGGCTCATACTACAAAATTTCACTGGCACAGTTATGTCAGTAGCGAGAAGGAAAAAACCAAAATACGCCCACAAGTGGCATCACAACGCCAGCAAAGCCTCCCAGAGAGAAGAAAGTTTTCAGCAAGGCTGTCATTTGGTCAGTTTCTATCATTTAATCAGCTGGTTTTAAAACAGCCAAAGGGATCCATCTGACAGCACTTCATTGTCCTCTCGAGCAAGGACCTATCCAACCTACACCTCCTGGTTTGTAGAGGTGTTGGATGCAGCTCCCCTAAGTGCCCTCTGTGTGCAGGACAAGCCTCACACCCCAGACCACCTCCCCCGGGCAGTGCTCAGCCTCCTCTGGCTCCTGACACAGCACCCAGACAAGCCACAAGGCCCTGTCTCCGAGGCTTCCGAAAGGAGATCCTACCTAGAGATCCACAGCCTGCTAATCTGCTGCCCTGAAATTCAGAGCCACTTGGTCCAATTAGAACTGTGGGGAATATTCATCCTGTCCCTGACTAAGATGAAGCACTTCTTTCAAAAGCTACTGTGGCACGGCGCCAGCACTAGGGAGTCCAAGTGTTCTGTGTGGAGCCAAGAGTTATTAATTAGTTTTATTAGTGGCAGGTCCTTAATGTGAAGTGACAGGGAAAGAGAGAATATCCCATCACTACTGAAATATAAATTGTCCAGATTTCAGTTTTGTTGTTCCACAACACATACAGGCGACCAGCCAGGGAAGAGTGAGGAAGAGTGAACACAGCCAAATGCCTGTATTCAGTGTTCCTGTATATTAATGGCGCACTGAAAAGACTCTGTTACCTCAGGTGGCTCTCCGGGGAACCGTTCATGAATTTTAATTATGAGGGAGGGAGCATTTTGAAAAATAACGCCGCCTGCATGTTAGTATTAAGCATGGCCTAAGCTATGGCAGTCACTTCCCATGAAAATAAAATAGGCGAGATGAGGGGGAGAAAGCCTACTCCCTTTCGCTTCAGTAGGGCTAGTCTTTGGAGAAGGGGTCTTGGCCTCCAGGATGGATTCAGCATTCAGGGATCAGCCTAAGAAATGCTTGAGCACAAGCAATATTAATTCTTGCACAGACTAATGCAGACGTGTAGGTAATAAGGTCCCAGACAGATGCTTGGAAAAAAGAGTCCCATGTCAAATGCCTCAAAAAAAAACATTCCTGAACAGGTCAGCAATGAGTCTTGAGCATAGCTGTGTCCAGTGATGCCTTCAGGCCTGCAGCTTGTTCATGGTGTCCACTGTGAGCCCAGACCATGAGGCTGCCCAGGAAGGGCACACGTGGGAAGGGAATCCTCACAAGGAACATCAGGCACAGGGCGGAAAACGCAGTATGAAAACGGAGGTGAAATCACCTACATGAAGCCACATCACAACTGTTTCACAGCACAGAATTCACACACTGCTCTACTCCTGTACCCTGTATCTGGAGATGATGTGACATTTGCCATTAAGGCTGCTTCCAGCATCCACTACAGTATGGCTCCTCCACAATACAAGCAATAGGAAGTGTAAGGATAAGCCTGCAGAGCAGACCTCCAGCTAAATGAGCTGTCACTGCTATTGTTAAAACTGCTAGTGAGAAAGAGAGGAGAGTCTCTCTAGCAGTCCCCCCTTCTTTCCCTGGCAAGTAAAGCCAAAAAATCCTTGGGGCAGAAGGGAAGTACTTCCAACAGTCCATACAGCACCACACAAACTTTTCACTTGGAAGGAAAAAATACGGGTGGGGGGTGTAGGGAAGAGGGAAAGAAAAGAAGAGAAAAGGGGTAAATAACCAACCATCCAAAACAAATCCTTGTGTCTGCTTTGCCATAAAGCCCTCCAATCCCAGCACTGCTCTGCAGCAACTGCCGCAGATCTGAGCAATCACAGTTATCTCTGAGTAACAGTGTACCTGCAAGAAAAGACCTGGAAAAACATTAATCTGATGGAAAGCTTTAAAGCAGCTGCATTAAACAAAGCCAGCCAAGGCTACTCTCGCAACTTCTGAAGTAAATAATTTCCCAGTGGAAAAGGAGCCCCATGGACTAAACTAATAAAGAGAACTGTATGATCTAATGGTAATATTTTTAATTAAGTTAGCTTTATCAGATTGGCAGGAATGAAGCGATACCCTAAAGAAAACTAACCTTCAAACAGGAAAAAAAAAGAGGGGGGGAAGAATAAATTTGCATTCAGACACCCATGAAATTCCAGGAAAATTTCAGAACACCAGTGACAGAGCTTGTTGTATTAAAATCTCTCCTGAATGTTGTTGCAGCTGGGAGACAAGCAGCTTCACGTTGTGTTTTTTCATAAGGAGGAGGTGAAAATAGTTACCTTGTTTAAAGGGGAAAAAAAAAAGGTCACCACTAGCAGCAAAAATCCCCAAAACCTTCCACTGCTTTGCTTGCCTGGGCCATTGAGGGAAGCACACACAAAAAAACCCCACAGCAACTTCATGACACTGCCCTCAAACCAGGGCTCCTGGCACATGGCAGATTATTCCTACTGACAAACAAAAGCACACAGGGGAAGGAAAAGGTTTCAAAAAGCCAAAGATGAGCTAGGCTACCAAAGGCACTGACCATTTCCACTTTGCAGATCTCCATAAAGTATTTAAACTATGTGGCAGTGCCACTCAAGAGAATAAATCATAGATTCGAGCAGCCGATATATGAAGATGGACACTAAATGTGTCTGAAAAGGGTGCTGTCTTTATTAAAAGTTCCATTTAACACTCAGAGGTCGAGACCAGACCCTTTCTGCTGCCTTTTTTCCAAAGCAAAACCCTATCATGCATCAACTCTACAGTTACTAATGCTTTAACAGCTCAAGTTCAGACTCCAAAACCACAACTCTATCATCTCTGGTTTCCTTTTTAAAAGAGGTGATTCAAATTAGCACCTTCATTTTTAATTTTTAAGAATTTGGATTTAACTATGCAGAAATGAAGCTAGGAAACACACCTATATAACACGAAGATTTTTCCAGTATGTTCAAGAGACAGCAATTGTTTTTCCTCGTCATTATTTCTCTCTGCAACACTCTCTTGAGTCTTCTCATCCTGAAAGTAGCAACCAAAATGGCTCTTCATATAACAGTGTCCAAGAAATGGAACACAAATTATGAAACACAAGAGAGCTGAATAGGAAGAAAAAAAAAAAATCAAGTGTTTTATATCTCCTCATTCTAATTGGGATGAGCAGTACATGTGTTCACTGAAAAGAAAAAATAAGCCCATTAGCTCTCAAATAAAAGACAAATATCAGGGAACACTCACAAATGGAGCTCTGTTTGTCCAGAATGAAAAATACAAACCAAAAATTTTAATCCATTATGCTGGGGTTTTCAGATCATCCTGTCGCAAAAGAGTGAGCCCCTGAACACTCAAATACCTTCCAACTATGGCTCCTTATTAGCTCCTGTAAGATTTGCTTGAGGCAGAAAGAAATAAAATATTTTGCTCTTGGACACCTATTAAAGCACTGATTTTTTTTTTCTACTGCATTCTGCAGCACTGCTTTGGCTTAAGAAAATAATTTTTATATTTTTCTGAATTCTTGAGCAAGTAGTAAAAGCTCTAAATTTAAAGATGGATGTGTGAGAGATCAAAGGTAATGTATCCATGCAAATAATTTCAGTATACTCTTTCCAAAACCAGCATATAGCTATTTAACTAATCTTAACAGTTTGGTGCATAGAAATTAGTAGAAAGTCTACAGTTAAGAAAACCCAAATAAATTGCATGGCTAAGAATAACACGTGTAAATTGTATTTACCAACAGTGAGATACTGTTCTGAACATGCATTTGAGTCCTGGGTAGCAACCTTTTTTTTATTAAATTGGTGTCCCTGCCCATCGTTGACATTTGACAGTGTTTCTGAAAGCTCTACAAACGAGTTTGAAAACCCTGAACACTAAAATACCAACTTCCTCCACTGGCAACACCCTGCGAGGGCTTATGGTAACCTCTGTTCTTCCAGCGGCTTGGTTTTATCATCTCCTTTACTGGACTGAAGGCTTCTCCCCAGGCCGAGAGCAATCCCTGGGGATTGCAGCGCAGTCCTGGCACCTCTCGCGGTGCCGCCGCTGCCCCGGGCCCTCGGGCGGGCTCAGCTCCCCCGGGCACACTCGGCCTCCTTCCCCTCCAGGTTCACCCACCGGGGCACTGTGCAGCCCAGCAGGAGAGATGCCCAGGGCTCCTTGCCAGGCTCCGCTGCAGACCACGAGCATTTTGCGAGCAAAAAGACACAAACCCCCGCAGGGATCACCCGGGGTACGAACGCCCAACCTCTGGGCTCTTTCTGGCACTGAGGGGTTATTCACTGGCATTCACTGAGGGGCAAACATGGTGCCAGCTTAAAATACACAAAGGGCACTGCTGCTTCAGAGCTCTCTAAGGAAAAAAAACAGCAACAACAATAAAGAAAGCAAAGATGTGCGAGGGAGAAACCCAAGGGCCTCAGCAACGATGTGGAGGAAGTTTCAAGGAAATACACGGCCTGTCTCCCAACTCCGAGCCCTTGAAGGAATACAAATCTTCAGCATCCTCTGCCTTCCTCCCTACTACCTCTGCTCACTTCCTAGGAGAGTTCCTACTTTGATTAACCACACAAGAAGCTGGAGAAATGTCTTTATTATTTAACAAGGCCCTGCAAACACTCCCATGGGGACCTGAATGCCTGCACTCAGAAAGGGAACTCACCAGTGCATTTGGGCCTGCTCTCAGCAGGGCTCCCGAGCTGAGCCGTAACACGCTAATGATACAATCCGTGATAGATGATCTGTCCACTGTGCACTAGTGAGCATGCAGAGGTAATTGCTTTACCCCAGCACACAGATTCTCCTCCGAGTCCAGCTGGAAGGAGCTGTGAGAAGCTGGGGTAGGAGCAGTTTCAGAACGGTCCGTGAAAGCTGAGCAGTGTTTAACCTCTGCAGCACCTCACACCACACCAGCAGTAATGCTGTTATCTAAAAGCACACAGCAGCGAATGCATGTTACATACAACCATCTTCTCACCCATCTTCGTGACGCAAACTTGTGCAACAAACAACATCCTCTGCTATCACATTGCTTAAAGCACCAATAAGCCACTGGATGGTCAAACATCCAAGTCGTAGAATACTTCCAGCAATGTAGAAAAGGAAATTTAAAAGCTCTGTGCTCCTGCCTATGTAACACACCAAAACCAGCCAGCTTTTCCATGGCCTGCTTTATCGCTGTGTTTGGATTAGTGCAATGTGAAACGCAGCAACTGCTGTTATGTAACTAAACCCTGAGTATACAGTTGTCATTCTGGGTAAATTTAACTCTGCAGGTTTAGGACAGAGGTCTATCGCCAGGCAGGCCATGTGAACTAAGAGAAATTTAAAGACGCAGGGCCCTTGCTTGTTTCCTTCTTGCACAGAAATAATAGGGTGGGTCAGCCCTGCATCAAGGCCCCAGTCTGCCTGTCACAGACAGCTGGTGGTGACAGCCACTGCAGGAGTGAGCTCGAGAGCACCAAATCCTGCGGAAGGCAGGGCTGCTTGCTGAGGAAGCTGCTCCCTTCTCCACGTGCAGGCACCAACACCACAGACAATTCCAGGGTTTAATGCAGTGAGGAGCCAAAGTGCACGTGCTTGTACCGTGATGAAATTGTAACAGGGAGCCTTGCAATGAGAATAGAGTGTATTATTAGCACTGTTATGAAACTGTTTTAGCACTTGCAATTAGTGCTTCCCTATGACTATCAGTTAGTATTAATCTATTAATCTGTTTTCCTTCTTTTATCATTTATCAAGAGGCAAGTAGTCACTGAATTACCTTTAGCTGAAACTGGTGAATAAGCACTGACATTGGAACAGTGTCAGGGAATAATAACATCACTAAACCAACACCCGAAAATAAACACCAAAAGTAGCAGCAGTAAATATGTGAATAACTCAAAACTGAAATATTTCTAGAAAAGCCTCCCTGAAACCGACTATAGACTTATTTTAGGGTCTTTTCATGCAACATCCTAATAAATTTGAAATACCACAAAGTTACTGGTTTGGGTTTATTTTAGGGGGTTTTTTGGTTCGTTTTGTTTTGGTTTTTTTTTTTTTTTTGCATTTTACACAGCTCAAGAGCTTCTTTCAGATGAAGAGATCCTTCTACCAGCAGAGATTCCTCCCCTGTTCTACTAGCATAGCTGCACCACCTCCAGGCCAAGCCTTCAGGTTTTGCTGAGAAATGCCTGCATGTATTTGAGAGTAAAACCCAACTTCTTCATTGATAGCATAGTTTTCACTTCTCTAAACAGAAATTTGTTTTCAGACTTAAATGAATGAGGACATTGCAGAAGGAAAGAAGATTGTAGTGACTTCCACTGGATCACCTGCTGTTGACAACTTATCCTCCAGTTCACAGGTTTGGAATAGAAAGTGACAAAGCTTTTCTTGGACTATTGCATTCCAAAGAAATATACTGAAAGCTAAGAATCTGACTGTGACGTGACAAAAGCATGAACTGAAGTAACATATGTTTTAACATATTTAAAAGACAAGCACAATAGACTATCTCTTGAAACTCATCAAAATAATTCTATTCATAAGCAAAGTACAACACACTGCAGTAGGATGAGAACAGAAAAAAAGAGGGAACAGTGAAGAAAAACCAATAGCTTCACAAAATTTAAGAAAAATATCCTACCTGATAAATTTATAAACAGTCATCTGCCATTTGTGTTATGAAAAACATGTGTTCATTTTTGTTGAACTGCAAATCTTGTCGGGGCAGAAAAGCAGGATTTACAGAACTTAACAGGGATTTCTAGACATTCTGCAACACAGTCAAGGAAACAGCTCTGAGTGCACTGATAGACAGCCCAAAATCCAAAGGGATCCAACTGAGCATGAACACATCACCTGAGCACAGCTGGCCAAGTCCAGCCCCTTCCACATCTGTAGTTTCACTGCTTATCCATCGTACAACGAATGTGGTTTTTTTCCTCCATCTCCCCTTTAAGGAAACCCCAGAAAGAAATTTGAGAGCCCCACCAATTGCCCAAATGCATAGGTTCTATAAATAAGATGTAATAAACTCGCATAATCACCAGGCTGATGTGTGGCTAGAGATCTAGGTGCTACAGAGCTCTGGATCCATAGATCTCTTCCCTAGAGATAAAAGCTGTTGGCCAAAGTGCTTTTCAGCAGACAGTGGATGGCACAGCTTGGGCCAAACCAATCCTACAGGTTCAGAACCTGTCTGACACAGACCTGCCCGTGGAGTACCGCAGAGTGCTGAGGAAATTCAAAGGCTAAGCCTGACAGCGAATGCCATAACGCTCTCTTTATTTTCATTTTCACTGCTTCCCCCTTCAAAAATATTTATCTACAAAGAAAAAGTGAATCTTCAGTGATGACAACAGAGAAAAGAGTCAGAATTATGTTTGATGGAGAACTCTTCAGTTTCTTCAATCCTTAAGTTATGTTCACATCAAAATACACGTGAACCTCTTCCACCAATATCTGCCAGAAGAATAATAGGACTTTTCATATCAGGACCATTCCTTTGCAGCACTACTTTAATGGAGCTGTGCCAGAAAAATGCACTGCTTTTAAATACTTATTCCAATTTGTAGTATTAATCAACAATATTCCCATTAACAAGTGAGCTAAAAAATGATCTCTCAACCTGGAACAGAGGACGACAGGAGCTGGCTGCCAGCCTTTGTGTACAAGCTCGGCAGCAGAAGCCCTGCCCACCGAGCAGATTCTATCAGCCAGACACTCCTCGTGCATTCAATGCCTGTTGATTACACCCACAAGCCACACCCATCTTTCCAATTACTCCTGGCTTCATCCTTCCTTTTCCCTCTAGGCTTGTAGACAGTTCTGTATCTTGTTTCCTAACAGACATAACAAGGCCTTTGATGTTCTCATCACTTCTCTTTAACTTCCATTATAGTCAGCATTTTCATTGAGACTGAAATTAGAGCTTAATGCTCCTAGTTTAAAAAGACTTTCAAATAAGTCAATTAAATGTATCAAGTGACACATATATGTTTTTTAAATGCAAAAACCCTATGCAACTCATTGGACTGGACTTTTTTTTTTACTTGAGCTGACAATGTTCCTTTCAGAATCAAACTGAAATGCCAAGAAAATAACACAAGTTCTAAAAATGCCCATCCTAATGAGGGAGGAAGAAATTTTAAATATATACCTCCTTACTGCTGAACTGGTTACATTTATTTTATGTGAGTTTGGTACTGTACACTCCTCTATGACTTACACTCTGACGACAGTAGAAGAAACAGGGTAATACATAATTATAAGGAGGGAAAACTGGAAGCAGTTGCTCAGGAAGCTGACAACAAGCTGGCAAGGAGGATGTGTCCAAAGTAGAACATTAACTTTTTGATTCCCAGGTTCACACCTTAGTAACAACACGGAAGATTCATAGGTAAGACTAGAAAAATTTCACATTTCCAATACATTTGAGGAATGCAAATTAAGGCACTCAATCAGCCAGCCGATGGGAGCTGCAAGTAAGGACTACCAGTGTATAACAAAATGTGTCTTGGGACACAGTTACTGTAACACACTGACAGAGGCTCTGTCTTCCTATTCGATCCAAGCCTCATCTTCCCAAGGGACTTTTTGCTCACATCTTAAAAATTTAAAATCACAACAGTTAGTTAACATTTCTAATAGAGTCCATAATTTATGGAAATTATGAACCTTCCATGAGTCCATGTCTGAGGGCATACAAAAGGCATTCTAGAGAGCTGTGTGGTTTGGCAAGAGCAGTTCATGTGCTTTGTCAGTAGATGAACACTGCTGTTCCCACGCCCTGTCCCACTCCTCTTCTTGAAAGGGAAATTTCTAGTGTAAGGGCAAGGTAAATTCTTCCCCCCTTGTCTCAGTTAAGAAAGTATTAAAGTCCTAACAAGTTTCCATTCAAGCACTCTGCATTTCAAAGCACACCCATGTATCACAGCCTTCTCCACAGGCACTCCAGGTTTCAGCTTTTGTTCCTTCAATGTCTGCTACTCTTATTCTACAGTTACATTTAGGTTTTTAAGATGCCCACAACTCAGTTTTATATTAGCAGCAGACAAGTGGCTTCTGTTTCACCCATGAGCAAATGTTGTGTATTTAAACCAGTTTCAATTTCAATTTACCTTGGACAAAGCCTGGTGCAGAGAAGACACCATTCAAATGGCTGTGTGTCATCAGCAGAACCTCCTCATTACTCCACAAAGTTCATGAAACCCAGTAATTCATGATGAAATGGAAGCTGCAGGATTGAGTGGAGGGAACAGAAAGGCAAGGTCTTGCCAGCTCAGTGAGATCAGCACCAGGAAGAGCTACTTCAGTTCTTGGTGGGCAAGAGTGGGTGAGGAGCACGCTCTAGATTTTAACTACAAACATCACATATGGATATCTAAACTGTCAGAAAAACACCAAAACCATATTAATTTATTTGCAAACAGTTGAAATCTCAGAGCAAAGGACAGCTAGTTTGGGGACTGCCTGACAGTCCCATCATAATAGCTCATTATTTTCATGCTTTCACAGCCTAAGGACTTTAGGCACATTAACAACAAATAAACTTCTGAGGATAATTAAAACATAACGAGAATTCCTTCCTTAAGCGAATACAAGAGTGAAAGCAAAGAATAGTTCCCAACATGCCATACCAGTATGTGACAAAAAGTAAAATCAATGAAGATAACAAAACCCTGGGAGTTGTTTTATTTTTAGGCACCTCCCAACCTTTTCTTCCACTTGCCAGTGTGCCTTTCTGGCTGGCTGAACTAGTTACTCAAAGCACCTGACAGTTTCAGCTGACTCAAGGAACACATTTAAGCTTTATCTGTGCAGCAGAGTTATTTGCATCAACTCAGAATCTGTGCTTTTGACAGTTGTCTCATTTAATTGAGTAAAAAAAGCTGTCAGTCTAAAGAAACTGAGCCCAAGGTAAACTCACTTTGAACTAACCATCTGCCAGAGCATCTCTCAGGACAGCCAATACTTAAGGATATGGTGAATCCAGTTCTCTGGATCCCTAATTAGATCATTCCTGAATTAAACTGTCAATGGCCCTAAAAATCCTATGTGCACTTTGCAACTACTGAGCTAAGTCTCTTTTCCCCAAAGACAAGCGTGAGGGAAAGCCCACAAAGTCTCTTTGATAACTATACAGCAGAACAAAAACATTTTCACAACAGATGAAATCCATACAGCCAGCCCCCAATATATCAATTTCTATGGATATGCTGCTCCAAATACAGGTTTCCACATTATATCATAGCATTAAAATAAAAAGGCAGCAATATCCCAGAAGAGAGGAGAAAAGCAGCTAATATTGCCCTGGGGAAGATTTTCCTTCATTTCCCAGCAGCACTGTGGATCAGGCCTGGTCAGGGAATTTGCTAATTGGAGTGCACAGACAGGGCTCTCAGTCGTTGCAGGGCCGCAGCCTTTCCAGCTGCAGGAGTAAACAAATTAACTCCTTCCCATTAGTGAGCCAGTGGATGAAGAACCAGATTTACCACTAATGCACCTCACGTTACGGAGCCTCCCTGACAAAGCAGCCTGCTGCACACACAGCACACGGCCTGGCACTGCTAAAATAACATTTCACAGGGGTCTGATGCTCATTATCAATTACAAACTCCACTGCCATTTTTTTCTGCAGAGGAATCATTTTTAAACTCAGTCCTCTATATGGATTCTCCAGTGTCTAATAATAAGTACTTTCATTTAATTGCTTGCAATTAAGCCTCTTCTGTATGCCTGTTCTCAGAAAACTTGCGGATATGTCATTATCTTTGAAACATCTGTCCTTCTGTCAAACATGACCAGAACTGATGGGCTGAAGAATAGCAGTGGGAGGGGAACCATATCTAAAATTGAAATCCCCATGGAAGAATGAGAATGAAAGGAAATATGAACATAACAACCTTGAAGGTAAGAAGAGTAAGAAAGGAAAATGAATGAAAATAGCATACGATTAGTTTATTGACAAGAAACAAACAGATCTTGGAAATCTATCTGTGTTCATTCTGTTAACTAACCTGCCACTTCAAACCTTCCACCTTTTTTTAAACCACACTGTTTTCATGCAGAAGCAGATGAAGCAACATAGCACTGGAATACAATTATTAGAGAGCTTCAAAAGCTACTTGGATCTGGTTTAGCTTCTCTAGAAAGTCTAGACAGACCACTGCAGGAGCAGTAGCTGAGTGCTGGAGAGCTACAGATTAATTTAGCACTCTTAGCAGATGCAAATTAACCCTATTTATCTTTATTTGAGGGTAGAAATTTTAGTGTCCAGTCTTGCACAGAAAACAAAACCCTGGAATCAGGAAGATGTGACTCAAAAGGCAAAGTAATAAAGGCAGCTATTTCTGTGCAACTCCATTTACAGTAAGAAGTGGGGAGACAGGAAAAACAAAAACTTAACTCCATGTACAGCACTCCTTTTTCACTGTCTTACTTTCATCCACAGTATCCTGGCTTATCTAAGAAAACTATTTGTCAGCTAACTGAATTCTCAAGTCACTGAAAATTAATTCCACATTTGTAGTTCCTCCAGTATATTCTCAACCCTTTGAAATACACGAGGAATTAATCCATTCAAAGAGGTCTGTTGTTCAAAGCTACCCCTTCTCTCTTTTTTTTTTTGAGGAAGGATTCAAGCAAATATAAAAGCCTGGGGTTTACAACATGCATTTTGTACCTGGCCATGACCCGCTAATCTTCAAAGTCTATTGATCCATGAATGTTTCTGGAGTAAAACCATTGATTCTTTAGAGAGCCAGAAAGAAGCAGCTAAAATGAGAATGTCTGGAGGACCTGTATAAATAAATGGTGAAACTTCAAATTACTGTAATGAAAGATTTTCAGCCATTAAAATGTAGTAGGTATTATGACAATTTCATGAGGATTCCTGGGTTTGGGACTGATTTGGGGTTTTTTGGTTTGCTTTGGTGGGGTTTTTTAACAATATAGTGGTATATAAAGGGCCAAATTCTTCCCTCAGTACTGCAATGTGTAGACTCTGACAGCAGCTTCCTAAGTGCACGTGACAGTACATTTAGGCCCTAGAGCCAGCCACGAAAATTTAAATGATATCACATATATAAAGCTGGAAGTGTCATTCTATTTGAAGCATTTCCCAATCGCTAGCAGACATAAATTACTTGAAAATGAAAAATATTACACACAGCTTGAATAAAAGGAATTTGAACAGGTTTCAGTTTATAACAATAATTGCATTAAATCTAACACGGACTACCTGCAGTGGGCCACCTATTCTCAACATAGAGTTTTGACTATTTCTTTTTTTGTTCACAATGAATTATGAGTTTTTCTGATTCCTGCATTAAGTCTGTGAAGAATGCAACAATCACAAGAAAGGAAGGGCTCTCCCTGCATTAACAAGAACACAGGGCTGCATCTCTAAGTGAAATCATGGTCAACTTTACTGGGTTGACAGTGATGCTCAGCAATTTGAAAATTATGCCCTCTAAAAACACAAAGATCCAGTACTCAATCTCCCAACAACTATTTTTTTAATTTTGGCTAGAAGGAAATGTAGAAAGAGATCACTTGGTCTCGATTTATTTTTCCCCTAGAAGTGCAGGTGAGGGAAGTGCACCCTAAATGAACTTGCCCACCTCTAATTCTTTCCTGTAATTCATGCTGGTGGGACAAATTCCTCTCCTGCTCCTGGCCTGAAGCACCCATGGTGTCAATATATGAATTTGCTGTACTCTAACACAGTGGGCTTGCTTAAATTTTTATGGTTTAAAGGAGAGAAACAGGTATGCTCAGGGTGATTCCCTGACTTAATTTGCACGTCAGTCTTCAGAAGAATTACCCTCTTGTTATCCTCTAAAGGTGCCAGCTTCTGTATGTTAGGCAATACAGGGCATTTTGAAGAACTTAGACATACATATCTACTGTGCAAACATCCTGGAATGTTAGTGGAACCCCGCGTGGGATGACTGTTCCATGTGCTGCAGTTTGGGAGAGTAAGAGGTATCAATATTGCACACCTGGAGAGAAGTAGGATTTGAACACCCTACCACAGCTATTCACTGTGGAAAGTGAAACACAACACTGCTTCTTATCAGCCTTGGAGACCTGCCCCTCTCCTTCCAATGCTTTTCAGACAACTAAGAAAGGGAAACGATCAAACCCGATAATGCAGACTTTACTCGCCTGTTTGCAAGGAAAATGGCTGGAGCTTCAGGGCCAGTAGAGCAGAATAACTGAGGAGCAGCTGCAAGGTTTCAGTTTGTGAGGAAGCTGGGTAAACATCTTCCAGCAGCACGCTCCGCGCTGCCGGGACTTGCGACACGCGATGATGCAGCGGAGAGTCAGCACCCAGGGCATTCCACCACGGCTTAGAGTAACTATTATCAACTCTACGGACTTGAAGCAATTTCAAAACATTACTCACTCATTTGGTTTCCAGCCACCAGAAGCCTCTCAGAACAGGTTTCTCTCATCTTCTGCTCTTTCCCATTCCGTATTATCCAGGATTTTTAATTTGCCCATTAATCAGCTGTGACACAAACAGTATTTTCATACTTCTTTCCTCAGCCCAAACAGCAGCTTCCACATGCTCTTCAGGATTTATGCTTCCAGAGACAAACCCACTCAGGATACCACACTAGGAGTTTTCCTCATTTCTGCCACAACTCTTTAGGGTCATTGGCATACACTGAACCTCCACGTAAGGATCAAGGGGAAATCTGATGTAGAGGAAGCAAAATATACCCCCTCTAACTTGTCAAATCTAAACTGAAGAGTACTAATCACTCTTGGAGAAAATAACTCTTTTTGCTTCAGGCTAGACACTGGCTCCTGACCTGCCACAGAAGGTGCAAGTTCCACACATCAGCCTAAGTGGGGAAGAAGCAGAGCCTATGTTTGTTTCTTAGTTATAGCTATTACCATAACATTTAAAGCAAGAGAAGAAGTAATGACCAAAGTATTCCCCCTTAAAACGCCCTTACAGTGCAATGCCATGGGTTTGACTGTGCAGTGTATCAATGACAACAGCAGCAATGCCACTCTTTCAGCAACTAACTTCAGGAATACTGAGGTTTTGCCTTTAGGAGCCCATGAATTTTACTCTGCTTGTTTGATAAGACTTATTATTTTGTGTTATTCACATTGCACGGCTGTTCCCTACCACGCAACACTGATCATATATCTAGCACCACCAAGGCAAAAGCAAACAAAAACCCAGCACTACTTTTACTTTTTGCAAACTCTACATAAACTGGTTTAAAAGCAAAGGGTTGTGCAGGAAACATTCCAAGAGCCACTGAAACCCCTACATATGTTTATTGCCACTTCCAGAGAGCAGAGGCCATAGACACAGACTTCACCTGCGGGGCTCTGCGGCCTGCTCTCACCTAACCCAAGCAATTAAGTTCCAGAGGATTTCACAAAAAAACATTCCTTTCCCTCAGGCTGAGCCTTACAAAGAGAATAAAAGCAAAACAAAAGCATTGGTAACCAGCCTCGTGGCAAAAAAACCCCTCTTGTGATGGCACCTCTTAAAGCGTGGCTGGGCTAGCACTCCCTTTACCAGAGTACTTGTTTTAACAGAGACTTTTCCTAGGAAACACTGGGTAGTGCCTCTTTGGTATTCAGAATTGGTAGTGACTACTGCCAGCCCATAATCTTAGATGTTTTCAGCAATCAGTTAAAGTTGCTTGAAAAAAATCTGTACACAAAGATGTCTTCAAAGAGACTGGAGCTTAATTTTGTCTAGCCAGAAGGAAAGTTGTTAGGACAGAGATGAGCAAAGCTAAATTTCATTAAGCTATCACAAAGTTTACTCACCATGAAAAACACTTGGCCATAAATGAGGAATAAGACATAGAAGAAATAAATAAGTGAGAAATACCTACAGGCAAGAGACTGAGAAGGCTGGAGCATAAGCAGCACAAAGAAAAAGAGAAATAGTAAAACAAAGTTACCCCAACACAAGGCAAGCGTAACACAGCTTATTAAATCTTAGTGGAGGGAGACCTCAGTTCCGTTACACTTTCAACACAAAAAGCATCCAAGTCAGTAAAATAATAACCTACTGGAACATTATTTTTATTAGTTTGATTGTCAGAACTTATCGTACTAAGACAAAAATCAACACTTCCTCTAATGCTTTCCTGGCTGTTTACCTTTCAGAAGCAGTACTCCAGCACACCCATTTAGCAATTTATGAGCAAACCTGCATCTGCTCCAGCTGTTCACCACATCAATTTTTGAAACAAAAACATCTCCTTGTCTCCATTAATTGGTCACTACATTTTGATACCGATAGTTCATAATTTGTTATAATTTTGTCAATTAAAACAAATCAGCTTGGAAGATGATCCCTACTAATGGGATGTCATTGCATTTGCTGTTACCTGAAGCCTTCCTTTGCTCTTTTAGAATTATTTGATAAAGCTTCTTGTTAAATTATTTGAATGGAACCTTCATAGCTTAATGTAGCTGGTTAATTCTACTGAGATAATAAAAAGCTGAAAGGATGACTTACAACATTTTGGATATCTCCAGTGTCTGAATTCTGCTGTGACCCACCCTTGAGGGCAGGAAGTACCTACCCTGGCACCTGCATCTTCCAAACTGGCACTCAATCTAAAATACAGAAAATCTTACAGATCCCATTTATAAAAAGTGCTCAGAGTTTCAGAATGACACAGACCCGTAAGGGGAGATGAATTTTCTCAACTGTTCAATGAAAGCAAATACAGCACATGTGTCACTATCAATTAAGCAATGTTCATTTTCCTTTCTTGATGATCCACCTTTCCTCCAGGACTATAAATATTTTACTTAAATTTTAATATCCATCAGTCCCCACCATCTTCATGTTGGAAAAAGAGCTCTTTGGAAACCTGTTCAGCTCAGAAACGAAAGCTGAAACAAACTGTCTGAATAAATATAAGCACATTTTTAGAAATAATTCTTGTGTTAGAAAAATTACTCCCACGCCCACTTGGGTGTGATAAATGCTAAGAGTAAAACCTCTTCTGCTTCCTTCCCACCATACAGAAAAGACTGAAAGAAATCAATGTTGTTTTGCTGCATATTTAACACATAATATCTTGCATTAGCAAGATTCAAACGGCAAGGAGACCGGAAACTTCCCTAATCTCTGGGGATGCAGTACAACCTACTTAAAAGGACAACATGTACGTACTGAGGAAGTAAGGAAAAAGAATTTCAACAGATATTTCTACTCCTATAAAGGGAACTTTAATTCAGACATCAGTGATCTCAGGAAAGATGCAAAAATTAGAGAATCAACAGACACCTAAACCATTTTTTAACAGCTGAATTTAAAAAGAGTCTTCAGTAGAACTGACAAAATGACGATGGATCAAGTAGCTGAAAATCAACTGACATAACAGCAATGTGAATTAACGGAGAGTCATTACATTATTAACAGGACTTGCATGATGCCTCAATTCAAGCTCCTCATACTAAGATTGGAGGGGTTTTGTTGGTATTTGGGCTGGTTTCTGGAAGCTCCATTTCAAACCTCATCCTTAATTTGATCTGTGTTTGAAATACGAGGTGCCCCATGCACAGTGCAATATTCAGTTATGATAACTGTTGCTTTGGGGGTTGGTATGAGAAGAGTCCATTCCTACTGACAGCCAGGATTCCATCTCTTCCCCAGCTTCTGGAGGGTACACAAATCTCGTTTTTACTCCAAAGTCTATCAAACACACCTTTCTCCAGTGCTGAACACATGAACCAAACAGCAGATCTCAGGTTTGTTCCTCTGGCTAAAGCCCACAGCAGTGACCTATCTCCCCTTTGCTGGGAAGGGTTCACTTAAATACAGCCTCGGACTGCAACTACCAACCAGACCTCCCTTCCCGTTTCAACAATTACCTGTCTCAGCAAGATACTGCTAATAAAAAGCTGAAAGGATGACTAACAATATTTTGGATATCTCTAGCTCCTGAAAGTGCCTTTGGATAAAATTTGCCCTTAATCCTTCTCTGTAACACAACCACACATTAGCAACTTAAAGTTACATAACACACTGTATTTCGATTCTTTTCGCATCTCGGCTCTGAAACGCCAGCTCACATTAAACAGTCCCTGATGGTTAATGATACTCACTTATGTGCAGCCAGCACTCGCATCTTAAGCTCAGGACCTGCAGTAGTGTCCGATGTCACCCCCAAACCAGAGCCCTCCCAGCACCCTTTGGTCCCCGAGCACTGCCACGGTCACCTCGTGCACACTGCAGGTGAACTTGGTGAGGGGATGTGGCAGAGACACAGCTGTGTCCAGAGAGGGAGGGAGTTCCAGAGAGAAGGAGGTCTCAAAGCCCAGTCATCCCTTTCAGTTTCTAGGTACGGATTTGGCCAGGTAGGCTAAACCACAGGAGACACTTCTGGCAAGGAATTCAGACAGAGTTCGTGGTCCTTGCTTTCATGCTCTCCTAAAGGACCTTTCCCACCTGGTAACTCAGCAGCCACAGGAAGGATTCTTACCAGAGACAAACTGAACTAGCCTCTTGCAGCACAAAAGAATATAAAGGATGGACATTTCAGCCCCCTGTCCCATTGCACTGAGCACAGCAACTCTGGGCACCTGCATCCAGATGAACAAACAGGATAGTCAGAAAATCACATCCACACTACGTCCTTCTGGTCTGACCATGTGAGGTTTGAAACAAATGTGAGGGAATGGCTACCCTCCTATTTGGAATATTGATGAGAACATTCCAACAGCAATAGGAAACAAATTAATAACCACATCTGTGTCATTAGAAGGAATTTTTCCTCCAAATTCTCTTTGGAAAATGTGAAGAGGCTAATTATTATAGCAATGCCTTGAATAAAGTGTTTTTACATGTACTAGAAACCTCTCTATGGATTAGAAGCCTACCTGATTTTGCAAAATGGAATGACTGCCATATTGCTATTAACTGCACATTAGAAGACAAATTACAAATAACAGTGTAATCTCTAAAAGTTGGCAAGTAGAGTGCTTAGTCCTTAATAAAGGCTGGTGGAAGTCATGCAGAACAACTTCATATGATTTAAATCTAAAGAATGTTTTAAATTTAAATTACCTCAAAGGTATTAAAAATCTCTAATGCTTTAATTTTAATATAGCTTAATTATTCACGATACATTCTTGGTTTATATCTATAAAACTTCTCCCTCAGTAATGTCCAGCACTTATAAGTCTCTGTGCTTAAAACGCACTGGAAAAATATGAAAAAACATTGCAAAGCAAAAGCAATGTGTTTACATCTAAACATTACACTGGAAAACAGTAATGTAGAAATATTTACTTTTATGGAGAGATATCACATAGAGATGTCAGCATTACACAGAAACTTCAACTGCTTACATTTACATTTAATTGTGGTTGCAAAAATCAGACACTACCTGAGACAGACTAAAACCAAGTCTCTCTGTGCTGATCTGGTCAAAGTATGCTGAAAAATGCTTACAACACATAAACACTTTCACCAAAAGAAGGAAAACTGCTTACCCCCTACCACTGCCATTCATCTATTTCTTATCAAGTTTTAATATATAACATACTGCAAAATCTTTCTGTGGCACAGCCCAGGTCTGTAGTGTCCGGTTTGCTGGGAGCTCTGAAGTCTTTCCTATTAATTAAACCGTGTACCCCCACTGACCAGCAGTGGTATAATTGCACCGTGACGAGGGCTAAGCATGGACAGATCCCCACAACCTCCTGAGGACTGTTAAGCACTGCCTGTAGAGCAGAGCCTCTGCTAACAGAGCAATGACAAATAAAGTTGCCCTCCTCCCAGCCCCTACCACCTCCAGCATGCCAAGCTATAACTTAATAGAGGGCAATTTTTAAGGAAAAAACCCAAAACAATTATGCTGGTTTTGCTACACTCAGACACACGACAAAGTGACAAATGCTCCCTTCTGCTGGCATAGCTGCACCCACACCAGTAGTTCAGACTGCAGCATCAGTGAGAGCGTGGATCTCTCAGTTCCTGTGCCAACAAAACCCACGGGCATCCCAGGACACGTGGATGGAGCTGGTCTGACGGAAGGACACCTACACCAGATGCTGGGCAAGAAGAAAAACCATTAAGGCACAGCTGCTGCCTCCTCGTCCAACATGGACAGGGAAAAATACCAAACTTCTTCATACCTGTTCTTCTGGGGGAAATTAACACCTAACAAGTCAAACTTTCAAGTACTTGCTATGGCACTTCAATGGTCTGGTGCTGCTAACTTAGCACACAGACAGGAAATACGGGGTCACCTCTCTTACAGGTCACCTCTCTTGCCTTTCTGTGTCCCCACAATCTGAAACTCAACACGTCTCAGCATAAAGCTCCAGAGAGTGTGCCCCATAAGCACTTCCAAGACTTCTCAATCCCAATCGTGACCTGAAGGAGCAACGCTTCTGATGTAGGAACATGAAATCCTATTTCTTATTTCCATGCAGGGAAGTAAGAGGAATGAAAGAAACAGGAACAGAGTCCAGGCATCATAAAATGCTCACTCTGCCATCACACCATTACTCTGCCCCTCTCACATACTGCACTGTCCCCTCATATATATTACAATAACATGAGATGCCTTAATTAAGTCATTGCCCAAACACGGGAAGATACTCTTTTTGTCTTAAGCACATCATGTCCACAATAATTCATTATAGCTTTAGACTTCGTGATAAATACCACACAGGTAGGAGAGCAGTTTTAAAGTATCTTGGAATGTTATGACACTGAAGTTAAAGTAAGTCAGTATAAATAAAATACTGCTGTAACTAAAATATACTCTGCTATTAAGGGAGAAGGAACACAAGACAGGAATTCAAGACACAGAGTAACATGAATCCCAATTTCATGGGTACCATCACTTGACTACTTTAAAGTTCTCCTACAAGCAAAAACGAGTTGGTAGTAGCCTCTAATATTATGTTAGCCCAAATTCTGTCCCAGGACTGCCTACCACAAAGTAAATGCAGCCCTCAAGTCAGTGCTAAGGGTTTGAAGAAGGAACTTCTTCAGAGATCCCTCACAAGTTAATGTCAAATGCCAACAGCAACAGCACGTATCTTAGTAGAAACTACCAATCCCAAGATCTACCCCCTGATTTAAGGCACCAGGGAGAACAGTATAAACCTTTTCAAGGGAAGCTTGGAACTTACCATCTCACCATTTAGGTGACAAAATGTGTTTGCTTCATAAAGAGTCCTCACAGCACCCCACTGTTAGTTCACAACTCTTTTTCTTTCCCTTCTTTTTTTTCCCAAATATTTGCACTGTTGCTGGACCATAAAAACAGGCTTTCATTTTAATCTGCTTAACACACTGTGGGAAAGGGCTTCTAATTTCACAGGACTGAGATAAGACAAATAATTCATATAACACATTAGCACAACATCTATGGCAAAAGCACTTAGTCAGAGCTCACTGGAAACAACAGGGTGCTGGAGCAAATCTGAGGCAACTGTTTGAGACCACACCATGCACAATTTTTGCATTCCATAGCAAAGACAAGATCACAGAATAAGAATATATTAATTGCACAGAGGCAATAAGGCAGCAAATTCCCCTCCCCTCAGCAGACACTGTAGCTTTCCCCACTACTCCAGTCCTTTTCCAAATGTTTGGGGGGTTTTTTTCCAGGCCATTCTCCAAATCAGTCATCTTTCTTTAGTGCTCTTTCATTACACTTCTTCCTTAAGTTCCACATCTTTCTTTTACTGTTCATTACCCAAAACTACCCTGCTCTCCCTTTGGCTTCATTTACTTCCTTTCTGGGTTTGTTTTTACATTTTCTATTGCTGCCTTTCCAGAGCCAAGTTTGCTTCCAGTGTGCGTTCTGCTGTGTGCAGAGAAAAGCAATGCAACAAAATATTTTCAGTATATTGGCATGAGTCCCCACCTCGCCACTTGTGATCATTTGCTCTCAAATCCCTAAAGACATTCTGCTTTGAACTTCTGCTGTGGCAAAGAAAACAAAGGATACGTGGAAGAAATTCTGAGGAGACTTGCCAATTGCAGAGATCTGTAAAAAGCCATTTCTACAGTCTCTAAACTGGGCTGAAAACAACAGGAAGGTGGACTTGGGAACGCTGGAAACCCAACACTGAGGCCAAATACAGCTTGCTAAATGGAAGCCCGTGGTTATCTGTAAACCTAGCTGCCCTGCTGATCCTGGCTTCACCAGAATCTTTTGTCCTCATCCTCTCTAAGGTGAATGCTGTATGGGGGGGCATTCTTTGGAGAACTGAAACCAAAGATTTTAGTGACGGACTGCCTTGAGCACTGCTGTGCAAAGCTAATGACTAGCTAGAACTTTGGAAGGATTTTGCTTCCCTTTCAAAAAGAAAAGAAAATCTTCCTTTGTTCTTTTGCACAGCCTTAGATACCACACTACCTGTCACATTAATGCATCTCGGGGACACTGCTGACCTGGCCCTGTAATTTCAGTGGGGTATTATGATCCAAAAACTGAACAACTGCAACTTCTCATGAACTAGAACTGTGAATCTCTAAAAGGAGGCCAAGCAGTATAGTGTGATTTCCCTGGAAAACAAAACAAAACAAAACAAAACAAAACAAAAAAGGGAAATAATTCAGTTATGATCAAACCATGTTAGAGACAGCCAATATCGAGAGAGAGAAATGCCAGTAAGGCAGGCCACCTCAACAGTCAGCTTACTAGATTTCCTGAAGCTGAATCTCTACAATCTGTTCACCTTTCCCTTCATTTTTTCCACCACAAAACAAAAAAGACTTTTTGATTGTAGTAAGAATAAAGCTAAGATGTCAGCAGACATAAATTAAAACCTTCAGTAAACTTAGCAAACATATACAGCAACAGACAAGTGCAACTCAGGTTCTGTACCCGAGGAAATTCTTGCTCATCTCCTAACAGCTGTTCTGAAGTAGGGATACAATTCTTCTCCAGCAATGGAGCCACAGTATGATCCTGAAAGCAAAATTATAGCAGGGTAACTTACAATATATCTGCCAAAATAATTACAACTACTCACCCAGCCCTACCTACTGTGAAAACTACAGTTAACTCATCTTTTATCCACAGTCATTTTCATTGGTACAAAAATCTTTTCTTTTTCTTAAACCATTTCCCAGTGCAGTTCTCGATCACTAGCAGCTCTCTCTCGACCTTTACAACACATGCACCCCTGGTTTTACCCTACACTGAAGTACTGTCAGTGACAGCAACAGAATCACCCACGATGCTCAGTATTAACCACACACAAACTGTCCCAGGATCCAGCCCTGTGCCAGCAGAGCAGAACACTTCTAATAGCCAAGGGTGGCTTTCCTGCTGCCAGCATACGACTGACCTAATCTGATCTCTGGCAGATCACACTGACGAAAATCAGATCACTTCACTTCTTAAAAACACACCTGATTCCAGCAGAAAATAACATACTGTTCCAAACGTTAAAAGTGCTGAGTGGGAATGAAACCTCTAGAAACAACTTAGTGGTTTGGTTTTTTAAAGACTCTCAAAGTGTAAAGCCTGCCTGGATATCGATGGATTGGCAAGATTGCTTAGGGACTGGAAGTACAACACCACTACACGTTGCTTTGTCCATTATTCCTCCAAGCATCAGCCCTGGAAAGAGCTGCTTTTGTGCTCTTTCTAACTGACTTCCATGAATTATCTCAGAAGCACTCTGACTCGACACAAGATGTCAACAGTTCAGAGTATACTTCATTCAAATTTTTAAAAGGCCTCTCTAACAACCCAGACAGTAAAGGACCCTTCCTAACTTCTATAATGACCCCATAAATTACTAACAAAACTCCTCTTGAAGATTTCACAAATGAAGCAGGACACAGAGAGAGGTTTTTGACATGCACCAGTTTTCTCTGAGATTGGTTTCATTTTTATTTTATTTTTTAACATACACAGGATTTAGGAGATGCTTTATGCTGACAGGTTTTTTTTTACTTCAAGTAAAGTATTAGTAAAAGCTGTATTTTAGCCTGTCTTATCAAATTTCAAGACTTCTTACAAAGAAATAGTTTAAACCTTACCTTTCTGCCCTTAGTTAAAAGATGTAATGCAGCAGAGGCCTCTGATTTACATTTGGTACAGACTTTGGCAAAGTCATCTATTAGTTCATAAAAATGCATTCTTTCCTACCTCTACATTTGAAGAGAAACTATGAGGGGAAATCCTACTTTAAAGTATTCTCGTAATTCCACTACAGGAATAAAATAAACCCTATAATCAGTATTTCACAAGTCTTGGCCTTGGTTTTATCCTTGACTGTATCTAACAGACCTTGCTTCAGTGCCAAAACAGTCAGGCCAAGCTCTACTAATACATAATTTAAGTCTTCCCCATGGTGTCTACAGTTTTGCATATATATTTACTTCAGAAGTGCATGGCAAACACTTCTACATAACTATGGAAAAATCTCCTCTCTCACAGGCCAGGAGCTGGCAATGCTGTTGGATTGGATGCACGCTCAACAGCCCTTTGCTGTTTGGTCTGTCTCTGGGGTTTGATTTTTGTTTTTCCTTTTGTCTTCTTTCAGCCATATTGTCAAAACTAGCAGCAGAGTCCCTGGCCATATATTCCCCATTCTTCACAAAACTACCTCTCTGGACAAGCAAGCCATTTTAAAAGATATTTATAAGAGTAATT
>VYXC01001736.1:247379-464713 GCA_013397175.1 Platysteira castanea | reverse complement strand
AAAGAGAGAGAGAGAGAGAGAGAGGAAAAAAGCAAGTCAAACTAAGATTATCAGTTGGGCCAACAAAAAAAAAAATCAAAGAAACATCAGAATAAAAAGCCATCAGTTTACCCTTACCCTCTCATGAGAAAATATCATAGCCCTGCATTATACAATAATGTACTATTTTTTCATGAGATTCCTATCTCACAAAAGACACATGTAGGTTTTCATTCCATGAGTGTAACTCCTGCCTTACATGTCATATAGTCTTCAAACCTTAAAGAAATTACCATTTTTGCCTTGTTTTAAAATTTATTTTTACCAATTGTCTCTACAACTTTACCAGTGCTTTTTTCAATGTCTGTTTCAATTAAGATGCTGGTTTTATAAGCACATCCTATGCACATATACAACTATAGAAACAACCAGGCACCACAAGAGTGCAGTAAGAACAAGTGCCAGCAAAATTGTAATGAATTTCTGAATTAAAAAAAATATTTGCTACATAATCTTTATGTTAAGAATTTACACCTCTTCCAAATTTCAATACACTTTAATTACTCCAGTTATTTTCAAGAAAATGAACTTCACTCTAGATCCTTTTTGGTCTTTCTGGTTTAGCCTTTATTTTTTATAATGTCTTTTGTCACTCACCATTTATCATTGGCCCTCCTCCTTCCCCAGTTATCTTTAATGCGTTTCATTCTCCTGAAGTATTTTTTCCATCTCAGCTTTATTCCCTGCCTCCTATTTCTGGTTTAGCCTTGAAGTTCCAAGTTGTGTCATTTTCACAATAGAGTTGTGTCACAGATCAAGCATAATCTCAGCTGCACCCTCTTCCCACCCTTTTGATCCCTGCAACTTTCATTGTTTCTCTGAGCTGAAGGCTTTCAAAAGGAGCTCTGGATTCTGATGCCAAGGCAGAGATGCCGCTCTCCTCTCACTTCCTCTCCAAAGAGGTCAAGAAGGAAGATACAGAAAGGTGTTTTTCCCTGATTCATCAAAACTTAGGGAGCACACAATTTAAAATTACGAAATTTAACTTGTAAGAATATCTTTGTATACCTACTTCCAATTTTTTGGCTATAAGGCAAAGCTGAGGAAAAAGCAGACCCCAGGAGTACATACACCTTATATAAAATGAAATACTGGACTTCAACATCCACTGCTTGTGTTACAGGCAGTCCAGAGCTGCCTCGTGCCCTTTGAAACAGGCCCGTCCTTGTCTCCTTGGCAAGACTGCCCCACAATTCACTCCAATACTTGAATTTGCTGCTTAGTGGAAGCAGTGCCTTAAGTCAATCTGAAGTTCAAGTGTGTGCACAACTGCATTTTGACCTGTTTTGATCTGTTCTCTGATACCCACAGGAGCATGGAAGCAGCTCTGGCATGTTCACAGATTCCAAGCTCTCCCTTGTAAGGCTCCACTGGTGTTCATACAGCAAGCCCTGGGGGTACATGAAGATAACACAGGAAGATCTGGATCAAAAAGAAGATTCTTTTGCCGTATTTGATAATGGGAAAGATAACCACTTTCTGTCAGACTCCAGTGGAACTCCTACATTCTAGGGACATGCTTATTCCATGAAAAAGACAAGCTCTTTGCAGGCAAAAGCCAAACCCTCCTTATAAGGGACAGCATTAAGCTTATTTCCAGTATTTCTGTCCAGAATTCACATGATTCCTGCAGATCCAGACTGAATAACATCAGCAGTAGCATTTTTGGTGGATGTTCAATTCCATGTCAAACTTTCCTTGAACAAGGCAATCATGCTGCTTCTTGGCTGTGAAGCTCAAAGGAGATTATCCCTCCACCACGTATTTTCGAGGTTTGCAATCAAATGCTTTCTTTGGGAGATGGAAACGTTTGAGAATCGTGTTAGACCACAGAGAAGCATTTCATCTCCACTACATCATCTCTGCACCATTTGCAAAGGCTATTGCCAAGTAGTTGTCACTTCCATCTCAGGAAGCCCTCCGAAAGGCCATTTGCACTTTTGTCTTTCTTTAGGATTAGATTACTGTAATTCTTTATTGACTGCCTTGCACAACAGGGCTCTGCACAGCCTCCAGCAGGCGCAGCCTCCTGCTCTGGTTTTTGTGAGAAAGGGATGATTTGAACATATTGTGCTGATTGTAAAGCCCTTCCATCAGTGGCAACAAAGTCAATGAATTGATTATAAAATTGTTCTGTTTACTTAGGGCATGAATTATGGTCACTGCCTTTTAGCTGGCAAGTTTAATTGGAACTAACTAGTTGAATCCTTACAGAAATCCTGTACTTTATGGGACATACCACATCCTCTCTTCTCCCAGCAGTGCTCAAAAGCTGCTTGAAGCGAAATATGGCCACTACAAGCTCTTAAAACCTACTGTTCTACACCTCCCAGGATGAATGGGGTTTATCTTTTTAAAATTGAAGCTGAAAAAACCCCACACTTTCTGGCAGCTCGTGGTGTTAAAATTGATTTTATGGTGGGCTATTTCACACGAAGTACTGATTTCTGTGTTTTATTAGCCATGATTTTGATTGTTCGCTATATTCACTTCCAACTGCAGGATTTGGATTATTTTCTACCCTCTCTATTGCCTACCAAGATAAATAGCCAATTGCACTTCATATAGCAGGAGACTGATTGCATCCCTTACAGATCAAACTGGTTTTCACATTTATTCTGATAATTCAACTAATGCTTCATTTACTCCTGTAAATTAAGTATTGCTCAACTCAAGCTCAAACTGTTTCCATCTAAAGAATCTAGAGCTAATAATCGTTGTCCTAGACAAGTTTTTAGCCACTTCTGCCTCTCAAACTATTTGGCATTATTAGTACTCATTCTGTTAAACCCAGCAAGGCATCATTTCTCCAGAACTGTAAGGTTAATTAAGAAATACACACACAAATATATTCACACACCTATATATTGGCTGTATTGAGACTATTCATCAAACATGAATCTCTGATTGCCAATCAGCCTTTCCAAGTTCACCACAGGCTTTGTCCAGCACTGGTTCCTGGTTGCAGCTTCCTGTCCCCAGAATGCCAGACCATTTCCCAGGAGGTGCTCCAAACCTTATTTCTTCTGGGTCTGGTTCGTTTTTTTACAAACAGAATTCTCCTGCCCGCATGCCTTCTAATCAATTGTAAGATGCTTTAAATGTTTTTCAGTATTTCATAAAGCAACTGAGAGATGACTCCAGCAAGACATCTACCTCAACATTTGTTTTCATGATCCCTTGCCTGTATTTTTTCTTGTTTACATCTTGGGTTCTGTACAATGGGGTCCTGTTAGTAAAGCACAGCACACTGGTGTGCACCGCAAGGAACACTGAGCAAGCCAGGAGGACTCAAAGGGCCTCTTAACACATTTACAGTGAAAATTTCCTGCAGCATAATAGGCTTGGTGCCCACTGACACCCACTAGAAAGTTGACTAGTGACAATTTGTTATTCTAGTCAGACTTGTTCCCAGCCACTCCTGACATTCAGAATTGTAGTAAGAAAGTATATTTTTATAATACTGAAAACACTCTTTGAAACGGATTTAGAATTGCAGGAGATCTATTGATGTAATTCATCTCAGCTGAAACTACAGAGCAGTGTGAGGCTTTTCCTTCCCTTCTGTGTTTGCATATTTGACAGTAGCTGTTTCTGTATGCTTAAAAAAGTGATGTGTCTGTCAGTTATTATTTAATTCTCCTCTCAATCACATTAGGCTGAACAAAGACAGGTCAATTACATACTCTTTTTTAAAAGACACTTTCATTAAAATCAAGTTTGATCAAGAATCAACATTATTTGAAGTCTTTTCTCCTGTCATCCCTAAGGCACCCGGAGATTAGCACTGAAGTTCCTTAGCCAGAAGCAGTGGAGAGACTCCTTTACCTAATCTTTCTCTGGAGAAGAGGACATAGCAAATGCAAAATTGCCATGTTACAGACTATATTTTTGGTAGGATGGTACTCTCTTTCCTGGATAGATTTTGATCATACTGAAAATATATTAAGTAACACAAAAAACCATCAAAACATTTAAAATGTTCATAGGAAGATGAGCCCCCTTTTGAGTCCAAAAAGTGCCTTACAGAATTTCATTTTCTTTCCGAATGAGAATGGTTTTCTCAAAGCTTATGTAAATATTAAAAACCCTTAAGTATGTGTTATGTGCAAATGGCTTCCCAGATGTTGAAGACAGAGCAAAAGATTAAGATCTGTAAGAATTACTTGGAAAAAAAAAAAACAAAAGAAAGAATATCTATTTAACAAAGAATCCAATCAGATTGAATTAACACAAGTTTAGTGTATCCGCTTGCTCCCAGAGTAAATCTCCAGACAGAAGCCGTGCTGGGAACGGAGCTGTGAGATTTTGGATCCAGAGGAACAGAGGGGATGACAGAAGATCCAGGCCCTTTCATTTAGCTGGTAGTTCATGACCAGACTGCATTACCTTCTACTTACCTACTTTTAGTGAGGGTACCAGAATACATTTTCTTTAAGCCTGATTTACGTTTGCAGTCTGCTCTCATGCATTTTGGAGAAGTTTTGAAAGACAGAAGATCAATGGAGGACTTTAAACAGAAGATCACCCCCTCTGAAGGTGAAGCAGAAACTGGGACAGTTTCCAAATGTTTAACAGAATCATCTAATACTTCTGGCAGCTCCAGAGATCATTAGAGTCTTAAATGAGAAAGTAAATCAGGGAAACATAGCCAGGACATTTAAGGAAAAGACTGGCTATTTAGAGAATTGAATACAAAAAGTGTATCAAAAGAATATCACACACTAAAAAAATAATTATGCTGTTGTAATCTCTGGTACCTAAAATTATTATAATAGAAAAAGAGAACAGGGAAGACCCTCCCCTGTGCCAGAGCCCCACTCAACATGGGAATGGGAAAATGGAGTGGTGTCACATCCCTGATTTTGAAGCTCCTCACTTCCAAGACAGGTTGCCCTAATTTATCCTGGCTCCTTCAGGTTACTCTAATTTATGCCATCCATGAATGACTTAAACAATCACAGGCCAGACGAGGATCAGCAAGCAGAAATTAATTTCTCTCCACTTAAAATTCTCTTTCTTTCAGGCATTTGCAGGTGAAAATCTCTTTGCTGGTGCTGCTTCACCAGTTCAGAAGGGCTGACAATGTGGTAACCAGTCCAACCTTACATCTAGAAGCCTTCGTTTTTACCATAAGAGAGATTTTTCTATTTAAAATACAACATTTGGAGAGGTTTACATATACAGATCCTTCAGTGTAACACTTGCTCGAAACACTGTCAGAGCAATTGAAGGCATTAGTGCAGGTGATGCTTGGAAACAGAAGAGATTCCTTGCAGAAGGTCAAGGTAAGATAGAGAGACTGCCTGAAGACTGACACAGTGGTGAGTTTCACAGACTTGGAAAGAAAAACAGAGCATGGAACAGAGCTGCAGAAGAAGAAATTTAAATAGTGGAGGGAAACAAGAACAGAAGTTTAGCTGAAAATACTTTATAAAAGTCAACATTCTAGTACCAATGAACTACTAATCTCAGAGAGAAGTAGGTTTGATCATGGTATATTGTTTTCTTTCCAACTTCCTCCAAGCTTATGTAGATTTTCAGAATTAAGCCTTCAAACTCCTCCACTGTAGGTCAGTGCCACACAGATGCTAAATCTCCTGAAAATCCCACCAAGAACATGCCAAACTTGGTCACAATAAATTCTTGATACGTGCTACAATAGAGCCAAACCAGAAAACCAGAATTTCTGTGGAAATATACAATCTTTCTAGCTTTTTGATTCATATTTAGATTAAATACCTTCAAGTGAAAAAACACACAGGTTTTGACCTGTGTCACAAGGCACTTTGGGGCACAGAAACTCATCTCATGCATAGCAAATGGCCCTCCTTGTGCAGCCAGAAGATGTTCCCAGCCCGTTCTCACAGACGGCCACGAACAAAAAGGAACATGTGCACAGGCAGAGCTGACAGAGGTTCACAATGCAAACAGATGCTGTGAATACTGCCTGGGCACTAATCAGTGAGCGTCAGGGTTTCAAGAACAACGCATTTGCAGAGTGGTTTTTCTTATTTTAACATGCCTAGCAGTAAACAAAGCAACTTTCATTGAGGGATAAATCACATCTATTTGTAGTACGAAGTCCACAGGACTCCTGTCAATCACAAGCAGTATAGAAACATTCATAGGCTAATCATGGCTAAGCTAATTTTGGCTCTTTCAGAGCCGAATTATGGTGTTTTGTGCCAAACCTTATTATAAATTAATTGCAGTCCTAGTGCACAGTCAGGAATTCGAAAGGCAATACAGAAAGGTGTTGCTGCACCTGGACACCATTCAGAGCTCTGCCATTCAGTTTTTCATCTTAGATAGAGAAAACAAAGCACAGCAGGCATCATGCCATGAAAATTGATACCCAAACCATCCAAGAGATTATTGCAGAATGTTTTGACAAATTAAGCATTAAAAATTAAGCATTAAAAGTCTCCTTTTGCGACTTGGATGCTTTAGAAGTAGAGACTGAAGGATAGTTTGTGGTTGAATTCTCAACTGGCCTTTCAAGTCCTCCTCCTCACAAACCCAAAAATTACATTGAATGCAAACTCACAACCATGGAGCAAATGCACAGCCCCTTGCCCTGGATGCAGGCTGCCTACTGGGATGTACCTCCCTGTCCCAAAGACGGCTCACACTGCAGTCATCTCCAACTGCTTGGTGCTTCTTTTGACAGAAGGAAGCAAAGCTGACCTATTTTTGACAGTTTTTTAATGAGATGAGGCTAAAAACATTATGAGGAATTTTCACTAAGAAGAATATGTGCATGAAGACAAAGGTTCCAGCAACTGTTCCTCAAGTGGCCCAGGGGTTTGGGCACTGCAGGTTGAAGCCTGTTTAAAAGATCAGGAAGAAGAGTAGAGCTCAAATTCATCTGAGTTCAACTCTGCCCAGCAGCACACTGCTTGTTATTGCTACAGATAGAACCAGGGAGCAAGTCAGAATTGTGTCCAGAATAGAAGAGCAGAGGAGGATTTTGACCAGGCAGAATACAGTGTCCTGCTCTGAACACAAGCTCTTCCTAGTTGATTTTGGCCCAACTGCAGTGCTCAGTCTTTCCAGTTGTCTGAAGAGAACTGGCCAGCTTATCCAAAAAATCCTCCCCACCCAATCAATCAAAAAAAGAAAAAAACATGTAGAAAAAAGCATATTTTGAACCAAGAGTGAAAACAAAAATAAAACATACAGAAAGAACCCACCCATCTGTCCTGTAATCGATCCAGTGTATTGAGAGAGACATCACCTGGTAGCTGGCCAGGCTCCTGTGCACCCTGGGAAATGACATTATTTGTTAGCAGAATCCCCACTGCTTCAAGAGCTGCTGTAATTTTGGATGATGTAGTTTCAAACTTCTATAATTATCTGCTAAATTGAAAGAAAAACTTTAAGTTCACGTAAGTTTTTGGCCTTGATCTAATAGCAACTCTGGTCTACATGCTTAGGTCTGAATCAAGTACTGCTAAGCTTGTCTTAACAACATCTAAACCTAAGCCTAAGCAGGCTCTTAAGCATGTCAATGCCTTTATAGAAATATTGTTTTGCTTTTTAAATTTAATGACTAATGCTATAATTATGTCAACAGCCTAAGAAATGTATTATTAACCTCCTGAAACATCAAACTTGTTATTAAAGCTAAAATTGAAGTCACTTGTTTTGACTGCATGACTTTTGACAAACTGGTCCTAATAATTTTCTCAACTTTATTGGTATAACACACCAAAAAAATAGCTTTTTTCTCATTTTGCCACAAATACATAAATCTCCAGATCAACTCTTCTGATAGAAACAGCCCTGGGAAAGTCATAAAAAAATACAGACAAAAAGAAAAGCAAGTTTAAGGATGTTAATGGTAAATAAAGATAAAAACAGAAAACAGAATTTCTTCACTGCCTCCAAGGTCTCATTGGCTTTTTGTGACTTAAAGGATAAAAAAGGAAAATTCAGGGAAAACCAGGACCAAACTGAAGTACTTGGCGGATTTATTTAGGAAAAGAGACTATTAAGCCACTAAAAAGTTAACTGATATGCATGGGTTATCATATACTCCTTGTCTTCAAGGTTATAGACTGTTTAGCAGAACTCTGCCAAACGCCAGTTATCTGAAGGGAGCTAGAAATCATCTCTGTTGATGACAGACCTCTGAGCAGATGGTAAGTAAATCAAGGTCCTGATGTGAAATGTTAAAGCTTTTATGCTGGAAGACACTGTTAAAGCATTATCCAGGTTAAATCAGATTCTGAAAAATACCAGTTTACCAGTAGGCAGGCGTGAAGTCTTCCACTGAGGAATTCTACAAGTTTGGAGGCTTGGTTTGTTTGGGGAAAATTTTTTGTTTGTTTTATTAAAAACACTCTAACGTAACTTAGTTGTTTTATTTTTTTCTTTTGTGTAGTCATTGTAGCAGTTCTAGCAAAAGGGAAGCTTATGCAAGGGAAGGGAGGGCCATTTTTTTATTTGTCTTCAAATAATTTCTCATCTTGTTTCATTAGGCCAATAGGATATAAGAAAGGCAGGCATCACTGAGAATACAGCTGGGCAACATAATAGATTTTCTTCTAAAATTCCTACTTAGAGATGCTCAGGCATTTCAAACACTATTTTGGCACCTAAACCTTTGGAAAAGATCTGATACCACAGAAACAAAATAAACACTGTACTCAGCTTTAAAGAGTACAGTAATCAAAGAGTCTCTGCTAGACCCGCACGGGAAGCCTGGGAAAAGCTCCGTAAGTAATTCTGTGTAACTGCAGATGGGGTGAACCGATGGCATTGAAGCAGGGGAAGTAATAATGCTCCTTTCATTTGCAGTGCACAAATCAGCTTGATTACCAAAGTTAAGGCACCAAAATTGAGTGTCTCCACTTGGAGAGGGCAACACTTACCAGTTTGATAATTTGGACTGCTAAAATTCATGGTTAACCTACATCAAACAGAGATTATGACTTGGTGACTTGGCTCATTGCCCCACCATGGTCAATGGCTGGTCCAAGCCCTTCATGTTGCAGAAAATTGTCTTGACAATCATGTGGAATTGACTGACAGTGCTGAACGCCTGATTCAAGTTCATGGCTACACACCCAGCTAAACACCACCAAAACCCTTTCCATCGCAGCCATAATATTCAATTTCTCCAAACCTTGAAGTCTCCATGGGAATATCATGGGGAAGTGCTCATTAAAAAAAACCCCAAAACCAGACAAACTAAAACCAGTCACAAATCATCTATAGAACCCATCCAAAGGACTTGGATTTAATCAATTACAGGAAGTCACAAGCTACCAGAAGACTGTTCTTTCACTGGGAAACACACGAGTACACAATAATTTTCTTTAAAATTTTCTTTAGACACTTAAACTTGCAACCCAAGTATTTATGTACCAGCTTCAGAAACAGCTTTTGTATACTCTTTTCAGGTACCTGAAAAGCTTCACGTGAATAGAGACTGCACTATTGCTTTTTCTTATGTAGTGGTACACACTGGTCTAGCCACAAATTTTAAATTTCCATCCTGCCAGTAGTATGCCTCTACCTTCTCCCCCCACCCCCATCTTGCACAAGAAGATCCATAATCCCTGTGCTAATGCCTCCATTGTCCTTTAACTTCTGGAGTCAATTCCAGCTTATGCTCCAAGGAATGGGGGGAGGGAGAAAGAAAAGTACATTTTTGACAAAGACCCTAAGTGATGAATACAGCTACAGGGGGGAGAGATTCCCCCCCCAAACCTTTAGTCTTTTCACTCACTCTCCAAATGCACTGAGATTAATAATGCCTCTGGGCCACTGTATGCAAACCTCCACTGTGCACGCAGAAAAAAGATTATAATTGAATACCCTATTATGATGGGCAAGGAAAAAGAAAAGCAGACAGACAGACAGGGCTCAAAGGCTGAATTGGCCTGGTTTGGCTTTCAGCCCACAGCACCTACAATTATCCTGCAATGATTTTTATTTATCTATTTAGTGTTCCCACTAGGCAGAGAGAGAATCTAGTATTAATTTAGTGCTCGTGGTTAGAGAGCTTTAAATTGAAAAATGTTATTCAAATGGATAATGAAATGTGGCTGGAGCCCTAATGTCCTGCTTTGAATGAAAATAGCACAAACCATAGCTCTCTGCAAATGTTTTACAGTCAGAGTTTATGCAAAAATTCTGCTAAATTACGTTTTTACAGAACAGCCTTACCAGTGTAGCACTACCAGACCTTTACGTAGACAAGCAGCTAAGCTGTTGCCAAGCATCCCAGAGCCTCACAGCAAAACAAGAAGTGAAGGGCAGGAGCAGAAGAGAAAAAGCAGCTCTGACATAAATGAAGCAAAGGATAAAACCTGAAACCCAGGGTGGCACCTCCACAGCTATTCACTTGTGGCATCTACATGAAGTCATCTACTTGCTCCTAAGCATCTATGGCAAAACATTCTCTTCCAAATTAGTGCAGGGTATTGCTGGGAGATTCTGTTTGATGAGGACCTTGCCAGTACCAGCATCTGCCTAGGACCCTAAGCAACACAGGTGACAGGAATAAGACAATGAAACACCAAAAAAGCTCTTCTTTAGACCATTGTAAATTTAAATGAGCTCCATAAAAGCACCTGCTCGAGTTAAGCTACTGCTCTCTTCAAATGTTGGAAACTGCACTTGATAGGAAATCACAGCATAAAGAAAGCAGTTGCTATCTTAGCTGTAATTAATTTCATAAAAGAATTCAAGAAAATATGAATATAAGAGTTCTTTATAAAAGTATGTGAACAAATTCAGGGAGGCAGCAAATGCTGAGTGTGCAATCAAGAACATGCAAGTGTTGATCAGGACAATTGAGAACGACTACTTGAACAAACACAGGGACATTTCTTGACTCATCTACAATTTGAAATTTAAAATATATTCCATAATTCTAAGGATCAAGCTTAACTTCCATGGAACACTAATGCTGCATTCCAGAAAATAATCTAAATTGATTATTTTAACTGTATTGTCACTGCTTTTTTGAAAAGACACTAACCACCACAATTGCTCCATTACTTACCACAGTGCATAAAATGTCTGAGGCTTTGGAAAGCAAATAACAGAAAAATATGGATTAAACTGATAAAAATGATAATTCCAGACATGATTAGATTCACTGTGTTGTGTAGCCTGCACAGCAGGTGGGGGATCCTTCAGAAGAATTAGAGAAAGGTTTAGGGAAAGCAGATTAATGGGGAAAAGATTAAATGTGCTCTAAAAGCAGGACAAAACATATTTTTAAAATGACAATTCTAACAGCAGTGCTTAGGGATGCTCTGGAATGCAAAGTACACATACTCCATTTAAATACCAGATGCACAAATGTCTCCTACTTACAATTATGCAGTGCATTGTATGACTTTAAATCATAAGCTGAATAAGCATTTGACATTAAGTGGTGCTAGTGACAAATATTAATCAAAATATAGCCAATAGTTTCTAGCACGCAGTAGTCAAGCTCTATTTTGCCCTTCTCTGCATGCAACTTTTTACAAAACTCATCCTACAGATGAAGGGCTACCAATCTGTTTCATTTTCAACAGCAATATATTTCTGGATATAAAACGAAACACAGTAATAGCAATTTCTAGAATCCTGAATAATACATGTTGATGCCACAGCCCTCTCTTCAGTGTTGAAGGCTTCCTATCTTCTAATAAGATGCTGTGCATTAAAATAGGCAAGAACAAAAACCACAGTGGAAAGGCATCTTCCTAACATCATCTCACAGAAAGAGATTCCCTTTCCCTCAAAATCATCTCGGAAACGTCTGTCACCCAAGGCTGATTAGTCAGGAAATGCATAAAAGGTAGTTTGAGGTAGAGGTATTGGAGCTGGCTGGTTCTGCTCCCCAGTGACCTGTTGGTGCTCCTCGGGGGCAGGTAGCACCGTGCTGGCAAAGACCTCTGGCTTTTCCCCAGCTGCACCCCAGTCTCACTCGTGCCAGCCTTTTTTCCCCTTATTTTGTTGTCTGTGGCAGATGAACGACTTTTAAACTGATTTCTTCCTACCAATCTCAATTATGTGTTTCTTAGCATCTTGTGATCTGTGTCCATGATGCTTTTCAGACCTGTCCCTGGTTTTTAATTCTACAAATGTGACATAGAGAAATCTCAAGCCTTACAAAATGAAATCCACAGCCACAGCACAAAGATTTGCATATCATTCCCAAAGTGACCACACGGTCTTGCGGCCTTTCCCCCCTTTCATTCACCCCAATCTCTTTTGTTCTCCCCCATCCATTTGTCCTGTTGTGGCTGTTTTTATGCTCTAATCTCCTCCAGGCAAGCACATCCTTCCGTATGTACTGCAAAGTGCTTTTTCAGGCAATAAAGCAGAAATTATGTCTCTCGGTTCCCCCATTTGAAGGAGCAGCATACGAACACAGTGCTCACCTACCAAGGCAGCTGGCAGGTTAAATTTGTTAATGGTTGTGAGCGTGTGGAGATCCTCTTATGGAAGGCTCAACAGGAGTGTGAAGCATTGTCAGAGGTCAAAAGTGAGGCTTACAGCTTGAGTTAGTTTCCCATTCTGGGTACTTTTGTCTTTCCATAATTAAGGGGGGGTTAACTACAGAATAAAAGCTTGGGCATGTTAGTGAGGAAGGATGTAAGAAGATTGCCTAACAACTACCCTGGTATCATATGGGGATGAAGGAAAATAAAATGTTTCCTCTTTTCCTTCATCTAGCATTAGGACATGGGAAAAAGTGCCTCATAGGATGTCATTAAACTCAAACCAGGCTTCTAATCTAACAGGGTTTTCAAAAAAGAAATCTAGACTTTTCTGGCTTCTGTCTAAAATAAAACCCATGTAACTGCATACTACATTAGACATGCAGAAAGGTATGTTATTGTTAGAGTCCAAGAGATTTCAGCCAGACAGTCTGATTTTATAGTTTATTTTTTCATAATTAAAGTTGAAAGTGCTCAACATGTTATTTCCTTAAATTTTTCATAAGAGTGTAAAAAGTGTTTGGAATAGGTCCAGCCTCACTCTAAGCTTCTTATATTCAGCCCTCCCTTATGGTAACTATTATATGACCAAACATCAATTTATAAGGGTCCTTTCCCTCTACTTGTGTTTTTATTTTATTACTGGTCAATATTAAAAATTTGAAATAAGAAATTCACTTCAGTCTCAGATACCAGGTATTCTCTGTATCCATAATTGCAAAGGACATTAGAAGCTGTACAGCCAGAACACTCAATTAAATTGGGCCCCTCAAGCCTCTGCTAATCCCACAAAGCTGCAGCACACTCTAAACTCTGCTCCACTCCCCCCAAACCCAAACATACCTAACAAGGACTCTCCACTGCTGCACTGAGATGCAGGAGGGGGAATCCATCCTCCTCCTTCCCTTCACTCCCCACTCAAGTAGGCAGCCAAGCAAAGCTATTGTACAAGGCACTATGGCATGACAACACATTAAACAAATAAGGGTAACTCCAGGGCAGAAAGAATGAGGAGAAAAACGTGCTGCATGTGACAGTGAATTTGCTGGGCTTTGTACCATTAAACCACACTGGGAACAAGTTGTCCTTCTCCCCCACCCAGTGGGTAATGGAGTAAATTTTAAAATTTGCAGTATTTACACACTGTGGAAAAGCAAAATCAGAAAATAAACGCTATCTAAAACAATATTTATAGAAAGCTTTACCTCTCTTGATTTCCAGCCTGTGGCTTTATTTTCATATCCTTCTATTTCATATCTTGCTTATAACAACTGTACTCACCATAAACAAATCCTCAGCATTCCAGGAGAAATCTGCTCACAGAAGGGGGATATGTTGGTCCACAGGGAGAACTTCCAACTTTAACAAGACTCTTTCCATAGAGAAAATCCCCTCTTGCACTTGCACAGATGATTTCAGATCCGATGTACCCTGCAACAGGAAAAAACAACGGGGTGTTTACAGGAAAGCAAGTAGCTAAAGAGAGCTGTAAGCAAGACAACCCATTTGAAGGCTGTCACTGATGTTGACATCCAGGTGATAGCTAGTGTCACCCCCCGCGTGCACAGATCTCTCTCTTTGTCACACTTTGCCATTTTCCTGGGATGACTGTTGTCATGAGGCTGATAAACAGGACCTCACTGAAACCACAGGAGAGCTGTGATCGAGTATGAAAACCCAGGTAACTGAGTACTGCACGTCAAGAACACCCACCCCACAGTTACATAAATTAAATAATGATACGGAAGTACTTTGCAGGGCCATGATGCACCGGGAGGACCCAGCACTGCTCCTCACAGGGGGGACTGGGCTGGGCCAGGCCATGGAAGATACCGAGTTGTTGCTTTGTCCTGGCAGTCCCACACTATGGGTCAGTGACCAAACTGGGACCAGCTTCAGGGGTGGCCTGATAACCTTCTGGTAGAGCTTGTAAAAGAGACTGTTGAGCTAACACCTCATTTTTGTGTTTGTTTTGCGAAGTACTCAGTAATTAATTCCCAATTAGATCTTGGGAAAATAAGTCAAATTCAGCACTTTGTAGATCTCCACCTAAGCAAGCTGTGCGCAGGTGTGACCTGGCAGGGACAGACTCCTGCAGGCTCTGCTTTGTGCACTAGGATGGCCACATGGCCTGCCAAGGCCACATCTATCTGTCTGTCTGTCTGACTGCTGCATCCCCAAAGGCAGCAGAGCTCTGCAGTGGCAGCAGTGGGTCTGCAAAGCCACCTCGGAACTGCACTGAGGCAATAGTCACAGCCTTCACTACAGCTGGAGAAAAGGCAGCAGAACGAGTCTGAAAGGCATTCCCTGCGTGTCCTAGATGGAGGAATGATAAAACTTCATACAGCTTTATTTAATAAAACCTACACATCTGAGCTACCAGTGAGAAAAGCAACAGTAAAGAATCATCTTTACTGAACATGGATGCACACAGAATCACAGAATGGGTAAGACTGGAAGGGACCTCAGTGGGTCATCTGGTGCAACCTCCCGGTTCCAGCAGGGTCATCCCAGAGCACATGGCACAGGATTGCATCCAGACAGTTCTGGAATATCTCCAGGGAAGTAGACTCCACTCCCTCTCTGGGCAATCTGTGCCAGTGCTCAGTCACCCGCACAGCAACACGCACTCCTTACGGGGTTCAGTTTATGACACTGAAACATAGGGCAATTAAAGCAAATACTTAAATTTAGTAACTTTTTAAAAGCATCTCTCTACCTGAAGATTCCTCACAGTTCCTAAAGAAACAGAAATGGAGGACATGCACCCCTTGCAACAAAACATCAACACATTTCCAAGTATTTCTGTATATTTTGTTCAGCACCCAGTAAGTTCCACTAAGACCCAGTTCTTGAAGTAAGAAATTTAATTGCATTTGACCTTGCTTGGCAAAGTAGGCACGTAACCAAAAGAGTCTGAATAGTCAGACTCCTCCATGCCAGCCACAGAGCACCCAAGCCAGCTGTCAGCACCCAGCCTGGAACACAGGCACACAGTCCATCCATATAAAACGTGCAGAAGGCAACCTCTCCCTTCTTTGGTTTCAAGAGTTTGCTTTGACTCTGTCCTCTAACTGACACACTTCATTCTCAGTGAAGACTCTGTTCCCCACTGTCTTTCCCCAGAAGACTGTGCAATGTTAAGAGTTCAGACATGGTTCTTTGCTTCATTGTATAATTGAGTTGCTTCATATTCCAAGAAGCTTTTGTGTTATTTTAGAGCTGTCTTGAAGACGACCATGCAACTAGTCTCAACTGCAACAGTGTGAAACATCTGGGAGCAGGATTATTTCTGTCATGTGCTGCCAAAATAATATTTTGCTTATGGAATTAAAATTTTAGGGATTTTCCCAAATCCACATAATGTTCTTGAGTGCTTAAATTTGCATTATGACATTTACATTAGCATATACACGTGTAAAAGACCATCTTGCCAGCCAACTCCTATTGGTTATTCAAAGCTTAACTCCACCTAAAGCTAGGATTAAAGCATGTTCCTGAAACACTTCAGTTACAGCAACAGATTTTCTTCAGCTAAGTGCCTTCTCCCATCTGCTCTTAAAATCACATCTGCAAGTGTCTTCAGTGATCACCTTGCCATAATTATGGACGCCTACCCAACTCCTAGACAGGCACAGATTCCCTGTTTTCTACATGTACTATTTCTGTATACATTGAAGTTTCAGCTCCTTAGTAGAAATGACTACAGCAAAATGCTGAATATGATGCAGTAAAGGATTCTACTACTTGTCATAAACTCTTCTCAAATACAAATGCCTGCTGAAAAATAAACCAGCTTCTAAACGCTTTGCCCCTATATCCAAGCTAGTGCAGTACACAGCCAAAGGAACTATGTAATTGCAGCATTTATTTGCTCTTTCTGTAGGAATAGGTTCTTCGGCTGAAAGGAACATTTTGTTGTATTGTTTCAGGGTATTGTAACAGGCAGACCAACAAGGCAGTGCTCCCACTCAGCTACAACCCTGGATGAGAGAAAAAATTTACCCCTAATTCTTGTAGTTAAAGATAACCAAGAAAATACCAACTCTATGAGAACCCGTTTCACACAACTTTATTGGATCTGTTGAAAGTCAAAACAATAGTAATGCAAAGTGTCAACTACTCATACATTTCAGTTGAATTGCAGGATGAAACTATATTGTTTGCTCCTTCAGTGTTGAAGGCAGAAACAGCATGCTCATACCCAGCTTCCAAATTATTTCCCACACCACTCCCAACACTGAGAGTTCCCAAACAGCCTTTACTCAGCTGCCAGAACTTCTCACTTCCCAGTGACAACCTCTATGGTGCAACTATATACATTAACACAAATCTGTCACATCAGAAACAAGAAAGGGAAGATAGTGTAAAATAAACTCTGTTTACTGTCCAAATATCTGCCAGAGGATGTATCAGAACTGCAGTACTTCACTCCCCAGGCCCAAGGTGTACCCACTGCCACAGGCCCCATGTCCTTACTGTATCCAAGAAGGGGTTTGTATGCTTCTGGCTTTCGCCACCGAGGCAGATGCTCTTGAATGATTGTGCTGGAAAATAACTGTCCTGCAATGATCTCAAAGAAATGGGCCTTCAAAGGCCTGTTGCTCCCAAGAGCCTCATGCTGCAGAGCTGGAAGCAGTGCTGCCACTCTCAGACCTGCACAGATGTGCTCTGCAGCCCAGAGTTTACTTGCTTATTCTTTCTCCCCTCTAACCTAAGATTCCTCTTTCTGCTTTCTTGGTAAGAACAAAATCAACAGCTTCACTGGGCAGGAGAAAATTGGCAGACTGACAACTGCATAGACAAAACAATAACCAAAAACACTCTCATTTCCCACTTACGTATTGCAGTACTTGATTTGTTCTGTTTGAGTAAATGAGAAGGGACTGCCCTGAAACATCCATCAGACCCTTGTAAATGTCAGATACACCTTTTCATAGCCCCAGAAGGGAGGACAGGCCTGGCTGATCACTGACAAGGTTGATGGTTAAATTAATTGACTTTGGAAAACTAGCAGATTTCAAGGTTCATTGTTAAATCCTGTTGGCAAACCTAAAAATTCCATCATATTTTTCTTTCAGGTCAAATGGTCTCTCTACAGAACTATGTTTTCCCCAGAAATACCCTTGTTGACACCTGTAGCAGAATCCTCATTCAGCACAAGACATCTTTACCACTCCATCCCCCATAGCTTTACTTCCTTGTTTTCAGCTTATCCATTTAAAGAGTGTGGCCATAATTTCCTGAAGCAATATTGCATGAGATCAAAACATTCACACAAGTAGAATTTATCTTCTCATGCTCACCTCCTATTATAGCCCAAACTATGTAACAGCACTGTTGATTACGTATCACCTACTGCTCCCGCAGACTTCATGCTCCACACTTGGTTTTAATGCCCACCGTACATATTGTTCACAAAATGGAATAGTCTGGGGTTTTTGAAATGCCAAAAACATGCAGCTAACAAGTCTTCAAATTATCAAAGCTGTTACAAAGATCATATTTGCTTTTGTTTCCTTAAAAATTACATACATCTTTTGGCAATTTTTGTTCCTGATCATTCACACTTGACATGGGAAGAATATGACCTTTTAACTCTTATTAATAGTTTATGCTACATCACACGTGAATTCCCCATTCTCCTCTTTTGCTTACCTGAACTGAGTGAACTTTGTCATCTAATTCACAGGCCTTTAAAAGGCTCCAGACCTCACATGCAATACACTGTGCTTTTCAATGAATTATTCAAGCACCAGTGTTCTTCCATCATCCATCTCTGGCTGGCTCTATTTCTTCCGCCCTGTTGAGGTCTTGACTTATGAGCAGACTTATGTTATTCTTTCTTGATTGTCACACTTTATTACAATTAATATTAATTATGTGGATTCTTGTCCAATACGTAGCTTTCTGGGCATAAAAGACTGTCATGTTGGAAGGTTTTTTTCTTTGCAAACTTTATGTAATAAAGCATTCTCCTGTCAGGAGCTGTCAGCACCACATATATCTACTCGATAATAACCGTACAGTAATAGAGTTAGCTAAAGAAGTTGTGTACAAGCCGACATGAATTCCCATAGAGAAGCCAATCTCGTAGCTTATCCGTGATTTCCAATGGCTGACATGCAGTTAAACACAAAGTGTTGCAAACAGCCTGCTTGACGAAATGAATAACCTGTTACAGCCTTGAAAGAAATGCTGGCCTAGGATGTTAAACTTCTATTGGAGGCTTAGGTATAATAAGTAGATTCTGACAAATACTGTTCACACAAATGTTTGCAGAATGAGAGTGTTCCATGAATATTAATGAAAACACATTCTCCTGAGTATTTGCAATCCACACAGTAAACTAGAAGTTTTTGACCCTTCAAGTGCCTTGTCCCCATTAGAGAGACAAATCTGATGTGATTTTAAACTAAGGTATTTTATCCCATGGTTGAGAGGTACAAATACTATTTAGTTATACGAATCAAAATCCACAGCAGGCCTAACAATAGTTACAGGAAGAAGTAGAGAGAAAACTACAGTTGTTAATAGACAACAGTTACATATTCTGTACGTTCTTCTGTAACATCACCAACTTTAGCAGTGGCCATCAGTTATGGATTACAAGCAGATTAACAATGAAAGAGCAGACTATCTATTAAGCCTGATTAAAGGGTCACACTTGGACTGAAAACAATGAAGACAAAACCCAGTCTAGAATCTGCTGGTCAATGCACAGTAATGGCAGATACAAAAATCCACCACACTCTGTACTGCAAGGAGAAGGTCTCCAGGACAGAAAGTAACACAGAATGATGCAGTGAGATGATATGAAATAGCATTTAAACTCAAAAATAGATCATGTTGCACGGGAGACATCAGGAGAAGTGAGGGCACCAGCAAAAAAGAGACTGAAAGACAAAGATTCAACACACCACACAGCTGTCAATTAGAAACAAAGTGTGATGAATATAATTCAAACCGGACCCACGATAAGTATAACAAGGGAAGAACAAGCACTGCTGCCCTGTCTGGTAAGTACAAAGTAATCATTTCCCCTGAGGTAGGACCCAAAATTAAGTATAAGAAATCAGAGAGCATCACAGCCCAATAATGTCTACTGGCAGGGTACTGGCAAGCACCCAAGAAGAAAAAAGAACTAAAATCTGTGTTCTCTAAAGCTATTTTTAACTACCAGAATGAAACATCCATTCCTTGCTGCAGCAGTTATTTGCAGTAAAAGGAGTAATACAGCTGGAGAGCACTAGTCCAAAAGCAGCCTACTGAGCACACGGAGTTATGGGGACAAACAGAGATCAAGTAGAGATGTGCCGGGCTTTACCAGCTGAGCTAAACATGCAATACCCTGAGGGGAAAAAGTAAAGCTGAGCACACGATATTGACAGTCTGTTGCAGTTGTCATCCTGCCAGCCAAAGGAGCACACACAGCAACGACTGCACCTCCCAGCATCACTAACGTGGAAGGCCTCAGCACATCAGTGGTCTGTGTCAAAGCTCAGTTATCCCATGGGGTGTTTGCACCAACAGCACCTTCCCTGCTCAAAGGTCAGCACAGTTTGGTTTGGCTGCTCTGAACCACCTGTACTTCTGATGATCCTTCTCCTCTTGCTAATTATACCTTTAGATTGTGTTCTGATGGATATGCTGGCTGTTTACTTCACAGGCACAAATATTTTGAGAACGGAGAGTGAAAAGATTTCTAAAACAGAACAGGAAAAGAAAATAAATCAAGTCCTGGACCATAATACCAGTTACAACTTGACTGCCGATGGCTACCTCACAAGATCAAGACCAGCATTTTTCCTTAATGATATCAGAAAATTTCTGTCTTTGTGTTTGAATGTGCTGTGCATAAAGTCCCACTTGGACAATAAAATTCATTTTTGTGACATCCATCCTTAACTTAAAAACTGCTCAAAGAAACACAATTCATTGAGTGGCTGGCAGCTTCCTCAACTGAAAGAAATCCTCTAACCACTTTGTTCACATCACATGATTGAAAGATTACATGTAAAAAAAGAAAGCAGGAACAAACTCAATGGGTTTTTCTACATCAAATAACCCTTTTATAGACAAGACACATGCCCTAGAAGTTCTGCAGATTCTAATGTGTTTCATGATAGCAAATAGCAAAGCAAAACATGTTCCTTTAAATTCTTGCTGACTAGGCAGCGTATTTCCATCAGAAAACTAAAACAAATGGCCTTGAAATAAGTTTTAAAACAATTTTTTAATATACAAAATATTTTTACTGAGTTTGGCATACAATTGCACCTGCACCTTGATGATATACTGCCTCAATATGCAGGTTTCTCAGCTGAAGTTACTAAGTGACCATAACTGTGGGTCTGAAAGCTTGTTTGCTACTGGAGACATTTCATTTCCAGTAGCCTCCAGTAACCTCTCAGGACACAAGCAGAAGAGCCAGCATATAAGGAGGCTATCTTCCACAGCAGGAAAATATTCTCCTCTCTCCAAGAACGAGTTTTATTATTTGCTAGCACAGCAAAGCTCCTATTCAAGGGGAAGGGAGGAAAGGGTGCAACACAGGCAAGAAAAGTGAGAATAGATTAAAACTAAAGACATTGAAGTATATATTAGCATGCATATGCCAAGATATTATGGATACTTTTCAGCACATCTGTCAGTCTTATCAGTCCCCAAAGTTATATAGTGCTTAATTAATTTTAAAGAATTTTTTGAAGCATTGTCCCAGTGTAACTGGGTATCTACAAAATTTATTTCCTCTGAAATTCGAAAAGCATTTCTGTTACAAATACCAGAAACCAAGACTCAGCATGCAAATGAACTATTACAAAGCCAGCTGGGGTGTGAACTTACAGCACTTGGGGCTCTCTGGTGTGGCTGGAGAATGCAACTGGTGCAGGCTCTCCCCCAGCAGGAAGCCTGGCCCATCAGGGGCTTTGCACGGTAAGAATACACACAGCAAGTGCTTCAGAGTAACCAACGCACTGTAACACACACCCTGCCTTCTCTCTCAATGTTTTATGTGTCCATGTCCATTATAGCACCCTGCCACCCACTGCAAGGAGATACCGTAACAACGAGGCTGAGCTTCCTTTCCAGGGAACAATTCATCACCAAAACCATATGGCTTGCAACAACATAGAAAGAAAGACATGCAGCTTTTGACATTTCTGTGCTTTTGATCAGTCAAAGCAGTTATCTGCTTTAAATTAATTTTCAGCCGTTACATGAATTTTCCAGGTAAGAGACATTATGCAAATATTTAATGTTATTTAGTCACACTTCAAAAATATTATTGTTAAGCAAACATGAACACAGGTGTAGATTGCATCCTGGTCCAGACCTCCCTGAACACAGTTGAAAACCGAACGGGTTTCCATGAGCACTGGATGGATACTGTGATTATGTCGCTATCAGGACAGTAATTAAATACTGCATATCTTTGAAATCCAGTCTGTGGTGTCCTGTCTCTTGAGTCAATTGTGATACTCCTCTTTCCCAATGTGCTGTGTAGAAGTTTTCCACAAACACGTTAACTTATCCACTGAAGGATAAGTTACCTTACCCTACCTATTTCTAAATGCAGGAGACTACTCATACAAGGCATTTCCAAAATGTTGGGTTTTCCCTCTGGATTGAGCTATTTCCAGGGTCAGCACTTCCTTCAGGACCACTTTATCAACAGCTGCTAGAAAAGGTATTAATTTGCACCTTGCCAAAAATCTGGCTGTGCCAGTCAAAATCCCATCTGGCACTGCCTTTGCCCTCCTCAGGTCAAACCCAGGGAGCGCAGTCAAATCCCAGAGCCACACTGGCCAGGAGACACCATGGTTATCTCCAGAGCACCAAGAGCACGGCCTGGGGCCTGCCAGGAACATGATGTTGTCAGGAATACGCATGTGCTGATCAAACCCTGAGCAGTGGCAGAGCGAGCGCCCAGCAGCTGCTCACAGCTTAAAGAGGCTGCCCTCAGCTGGAGCCAAGCCCTGGACCCGACCCCCAGTGCCCACAGTGCCTGAGGGAGTGGGCACAAACTGCAGGTCTCCAAACCAAGCCATTGCCACTCTGAAAATGGCCCCGGCTCCTTAAGATCACAGTTTTTCCTTTAAGTTAATGCAACTGGACACAGCTATGCCTTTAGAGCCTGTCAAAATTTCACTGATTACAAGCAGGACAATATTCCCTTCTGCTATTTCCGTCATGCTGGTACACTTCAGTTTGTGCATCCATAGAGAATTCCCATCATGGAACTCTCTAAGTTTATATCTCAAGAAACACAGAAAGCAGCTGAAGGACAGAAATTGTGTGTTTCATTACATCTAATTTTAAAACAAGCATACATACATCAAAGCAAAGTGTTTACACGGAAATATATACAAAATACGATCTGACATTTATCACCTTCCTATACTGGTGAGTGGGCATCCTCTGACCTTCCCTTGACAGCATTTGCCAGGCAATAAACAATAAAACAAATAGCAGATACTTTTTTTTTTTTTTTAATCAGTTCTTCCCAGACAGTTATGATAGTGAAAATGGTCACAGTCTGCTGTACGTCCCAGGTTAACTGGGTTAATAGTCACAACTTCAGTGTTTGGTTTCTCACTGCGCAGGGGCTGCGGCCTGGCTTGAACTTCCAGGCAATATAGGGCTAACACACAACCAGTAACAAGAGAATTGCACTTCACCATCTGTGCAAATCCCACTTGCTGAGGAAGAGCCACCTCTCCTCGTACAAGAAGTCATGAAAGCAAGGTGCTTAAAGCACCTTGGGGGACCCTCGTTACACATGTCCAAGTAGTGTTATATGAAGCATAACACAATTATATTTTCATCAGATCCAAGCATGAGATTTTTTTTCTTAGTTAATATTCCAAATTTGGTACAACTTGATACTTCTTGTTGATAAAACATAGAAACTTTTTTTAATTGGTGTCTGCTTAATCTGCAAATTCAGTAGATGCACGTGACACTCTAAGTGTAATGAATCATGCATTTTTATAATGAATCCAACAGTGAAGGTGAAAAACACGCTTTGATCTTTCTTCTAACAGCCCAGTTATTCCTGGATTTATACATAGTAGGTGTCTATGGATTACTTTCAATTAAACAACCTGTTTTACTTTCTATTATGTTATGAAAGTAAACCCTTTCAAGTCTACAGTGAGATAACCCATGGCTCAGTAGTCCTACTTGAGTAGGTAGAAATTTAAGCTCCTGATCTCCGACTGGCTTTACTGCTGCTGAAACCCAGCAAACCATCCTCATTAGGAGTGGGCAAAGAGGACCAGGGCACCAGCACAAATCTGCAAGTATTTCACCATTTCTCTGCTCATTCTGCTCCACAGCAGTACCAGAACAAAAAGCAACAGACATCTATTTCCCCCCATTTCAGCAATAAAACTTATTCCATGCTGCTGTTACTGATCACAAATCTGAGACAAAATATCACAGCACATGCACCAATGTGAAGCAACTACAATGATTTGTGACAAGTTACACCTGTAACATATTCCACAGTTTTCTTGGTTCCTCATTTCTGTCCAGCTGTCCTTTCTGGCCTGCTGTGCAGCCACGAGAGCCTTATAGCTCCTGTCTAGGGCTGAAAGCCTTGCTACCAGAGCTTTTCTAGTTCCTAACTCTGGTGTTGCTCTGCATGTTGAGGTGGTGACCAAAAGAGTGAGAAAAGCTGGAAGAAGCTGGGACAACGAGTCAAAGCAGCACTGCTCCAGCTCCTCCATAATGTTATGGGGCAGATTCTTTTGAAGCAGTGTTTCTTCTTGCAAAACACACTGTACTACCCTTTTTGACAGTTTCCTCAGAAATTCATGTAAGCCATTCTGCAGAGGGCAATTTATATTTGCAAGTATAGATGAAAGGTATTACTGAATTTCTAATGTGGATTGCAAATTTAAGTTCTGATGAACTGTCAGTGCCATTTGTTCCACAAATAAACACCCACTGATAGCAGAAAGCAATAGGGCTTTCATACCTGCTATTATGTTGCTACAATTGCTTGCACAGGAATACAAACAAAACTCAGATTTCTCTGGTTATTTAATTGAAAAATAATGCATGCTATAGATCTTAGCAAGGAATTAATTCAGCAGACCATTTCCTAGCAGAAAAATCGTGCATCCATACTGTAATCTATCCAACATCTACACTGTCAGCTCTCCTTTGTTCTAGACACTCAGAAGAAAGGACAAGATGCATAGACTGTGATTTAAGTAAGTTTCCATTTTATTCACACACTACATGTGGGCATTATCAGCAATAGCGGGCATGATGCTCACCCAAGGTCCCATCAGCTGTGGTGAGCTGCTCACTCACATTCACTCCAGTTTGCTCCCTACAGATGGCTTGGGCCCTGCCAGAGTTGTGTGACTGCTGAGAGCTACTCCCATGTAGCACCTGGAGAGAGGGTGCTCTCTCCAGATGTGACATTTTTTACAGTGTTTCACCCTCAGACAGCCTTGGGTTAACCCTTTGTAAGCCCGAGACCACACAGGGAACAAGCGTCTCCCCTGCCAACCCAGCTGTGCCCCCGACTGCTGCAACAGGCAAAATCCTCCACTAACAGGGGAAACTGGAAGGAGAAGCATCCTTGCAGTGCCAAAGTTGGGAACTCCTTATGGAAGGGATGACAGAAAGCCAGGCCAGTGGGATTTGCCTTCCCTCCCACAGGCAGCAGACAGCATCCAGGCTGTTCCACACATCATCCAGGACCCACCCATACAGCAGTGGAAAACTTGAAAGGGATTTTCATTTCCACATGTTCAAGCACAGTCCTCTACCTGAGCACTGAGGAAGTTACCCTGAAAATGAACCCCCAAGTCCTCATCCCAAAGAGGTTTAGATGCACTCACTGCCCAGTAACTGCCCAACCTAACTCAGAGATCAAGTGTAGACAAAAAGATACTTTAAAAACATATAAAGCAGATATAGCTTAAGCTATGCCTGAAAGGAATAGAGTAAATAGTGCTTGTAGGTGTTCTACAGTGTTCAGTTCCAGCTACCAAGAGCAGTGAGTTTATACTCCAATCTACTATAATTAAATAGATATTTAAAAATGCATTTCTAAAAAAAAAAATAAAGCTTAGGAATAGTTAACTTCTAATTGGAGTAATGACTATAAATGATTTAAAAAATTCTGTGTAACTGCTAAAGGTACGGCATGCAGTAAATCTCAGTCCAAATGGCATCCTGTTATGTGGAACTTCAAATCAAGTGGAACAAAAAATGGTTAGAGGCATGTTGTGTTCCGCATAATGCTCTTTTGTATCTATTGTTTAGCTTATATACAGATCCATCTTGAATCTAGTTAACTAGTAATTAAAGCACTACAAAATTCAGTTTTGTCTGAGATACTGCTGCAATACACAGCAATTCATTTCATGTGCTTTTGCAGTGGTCCTGTTTTGCTTATTTGCCATTACTTGAAAAGAGACATCTCATATTGCAATCTGAATTTAGAAAAGATATGACCTTTGCTTCCTGTGGTACGAGATACCTGCACTTGAAAAATAGAACCATTTTCATAACCAGAACTGTCTGTTTCACAAGATACCAATTTACTTCTTTTCCTAGAAAATCCATGTACTAGCACCACTGCAGAACTGTCCATTAACAGAAGTCCATTTGTGATTTAATTTGAAAAGCTTTGTTGAATTCTGAGTAGAATTTCATTATGAATACTTTACATAGAATGGGCTAATTTTGGGGTTGACTAAATATTTATATTTGTTTCTTTTAACTAGTTTCAAGAACAACAAATATCTACTGAAACACTAGTTTTTTTAAGTTACCTAGCTAGTACCCTAGTTTGTGAGAGAACTGTTATTTTAGGGATTGCAAACACATTAGTTAGCATCAAAATGCAACTCAAGCAATTCTTGCAGCTGAAGGTCTACTGGAAAAAATTCTAAAATTTAAAATATATTTGTGGTACAACCAGCCCAATAGGCCTGAGTTCAGATGGACATTTGCCTCTCTTGTAAGAGCTGAGTAAAGAAAAGTATTTACAAAATAATCCTTCCCACTGGTCTTCCCTGTTCAAATACCCAGAGTGAAAATAAGGAGTTCTGGAAAGGCCCTTTCTTGCTCTAGTTTAGAAAATTATTAGAAATGATGGAATGAAATCTAAAATCTTTGCAGCTTTGTCCAGGATCTTAGCTTTTAAAAAAGCTTTTGAATGTATTGGACCAGATTATGGCAACAGAATTGAAAATATACAAACAGCACCAGAAGCTTCTGCTATCTAGTCTGACTACAAGGCTGCTACAGTAGAAACATGTCCCAGTCTTCCCACTGTGAACACCTATAACATATCAAAAGATGACCAGAGAAAGATGTACTGATCAAGATTTATTTACAAAATTAATACATTTGATGCACTCCACACAATGCCGTTAATTACTAGCAGTGTCTTGTATAGCATCTCTAAAATCATCCTTCAGCTTTTCTGATATTCTGTAGATTGATCCTTTCTCAGCACTTGCTAATTACTGCAGCATCTCCCCAAAACTTTAATATACTATTAAATATTTAACATCACTCACACACAATATTTTCAGCCATCACACTTGCACATTTAAGTAAAACACAAGCCAGAAGTCACTAAACCCAGTCAGATGTTAAAGTTGTGGAAAAAGCATCTGTCCCAGTGCTTTCAGACAAACCTGGAGCAGCAGAAGAAGAAAGGCTAGAAGCTCTCAGAACCACCTCCTTCCTTCCTCTTCTCTCCACAAGTCCCCTACACCTGGCTGCTGCACTGAGAACATACCACACGCTTGGAGATAACGGAGATAAGAGGCAAGATTGGCCCAAACCTACAGGCCAGGGCAAGGTGTTGTGCCAGTGTCTTGACAGCCTCCTCATCCTTTATGCAAAGGCTGTACCCGCCCGAAGGGGAAGGCAGGTGCTGTGCCAGCCCCACAAACAGGACTGCACGTCCTCTCAGCTCACAGAGGCAATGCCTGAACAGGCTGCCACAGCCAGAACGGAATGTACGTGCCCCAGGGAGCTGACTCACCCCTAGGTTCCTGTGCAGGTTCAATACAGGACTGGGAGAAAACAGAACCTTAGTGGCACTGGAGTTTGGGGGAAGTGCAGGATGTGACATGGGGTCTGGGGGAGGTATTAAACTGGATAATCTGCTGTCAACCCTTCCAGGGGCCCCGTGAGAGTTCCAGTGGGAATGATTTCACTCAGGCTACAAGCACCTGAAGAAACGTTTTTTGAAGACTGAGTTGGCTGGCATGAGTCATCCTAGGTTCCAAAGGGAAAGCTAAGCCATGATTCTTTGGTTTAGCCGAATTGGAAATACTGGACCTATGGCTGTTGTACAGAGACCTCTAACAGGCCATCAGAGGACCCCTGAATTCCTAAGGTAGAGCTGAGAAGAGTATCAGCCTGGAAGCTCATGTCAAACCTGTCTTAGCAATCAAAGTCTGAAATAACAAAACACAAAATGATGTCAACGTTTGAGAAGAAAAGGTCATATGCCTCCAGCCAAGCTTTGTAGGATTTCCCTTCTGAGTAACAGCTGGTCTGTCACTGTCTTACAGCCAGCCTGGCTTAAAGACAATCACAGGACAAAAATTAAGGAAATAATCTCCCTGCAGCAGACCGCTGCTGGCAACCCACAACTATTACTGCAAATACCATTGTCCATTTTCCTCCATTTTCACTGCATTTCGCCCGCTCTAGCAGAGAGGTGAATGTGTTCAATCTCATCAGATCTAGAATTCAAAATATGTTGGTATGTAGAGTTTATATGGCTGAGTATCAGCCATCAGTAGCACAGAATCTCAGAGCAACTTCAAGTTACTACACATGTGGTCCACAGGAATAAAGGTAGAAAGATTCCTGCCATATCAACCTGACAGTGTAACAAAGTTCACCCAAAACTGCTGTTTCCACACAGTCACCCCAAGTTCCATGCTTAACAGAATTAAGAACAGCTGACAGATCTAATTAAGTCATCATGGCTATCTTATCCTCATCTTTTACTAGGTCAAAGGAAGCTACCACTTACTCTGTGTTTTGGTAATATGGACAGAACACACTATAAAGCCAGTAAACACATTAATCCCTGCATAGAGAAACAGTCCCTTCCCCCCAGAGGAACTAATTGTCTAATTAAGAGATCCTGTTCTTTTTTACTGCTCCTCAAACACAGTGCAAGAAATAAGGTTATTTGAACTTGAATATAAGCTTCGTGTGTTTATGTATTGCAGTGCAGGTTATTTATACATTATGCAGCTCAAAATCTAGCCAAGGTTATTTAAGCTTGTGCTCCTTTGAGGTTAGCTGTAAGGGAATTACAGTTGTTTTGTAATTTAAATTCTTCTCTGCAATAACTATTATATACGCACCTGTCACAGAATAACTGGCCTCATTAGGGAAAGCTCAGCCCAGACAGGACAGCACACACGCAGCTGCCTCCTGCCTTGGGCCAAGCAAAGGACCTGTGCCACCACAGCAACCTGCACTGGCTGTGGGAGAGGAAGGCTGCAAAGTGCTCCTGAGGAGCAAGAGTGAACGAGACCAAGGGGCTGAGAGACTCACACAGGGATTCCAGAGGAAGAATAATGAAAGCTGGATGAGCTCTGAGGAATTCAGGAATGAGAAGTATCTGAGAGACAAGCGCTTCCCCCGTCATCCTTTCTAAAACAACAAAGGTCATGAGGCAGTGAAGCAACCAAGTACCTATATATTCATCCCTGAGCAAGATGAAACCCTGCAGTGCAGACATTCTGGACCCTTACATGACTTCAACAAAGTCTGCTCATTATTTAACTAAAAATAAATATTGGCCAATGAATATCAGCTCAACTGTGACCCAAGGCTTGCTATCAGTCATCCTGATACGTAGAGAAAGCAGTGCAGGACTGTGCTTGACCAGAAAGGAGCAACAAGAACAAGTCTGGCAGCATTTTAGCCTACCTTAAAGTTGTAAGCCATCCTGCACAAATATTGTGCCTTTCTATTTTACCAGATGGCTGCTATCATAAAAGGAGTCTTTGGTCCCTGTCACAACTTTTCATCACTGTGTACAAAATACAGCAAATATTTGCATCTTTTAGCATCAGTTACAGAGCATTTGCCATCATCTCTGGTGTGTACAGTAACATTGTATGGTAACATGACTGGACTGATGAATATTGCTTTATGCCTGTGAAAACCTACCAGCAATTTTTCTATCATATCCCATTCAGGCTATAAGATAAGCTCTTGCACTAGGATAGCATCTGTTCTCCTCCCTCATGTCATTATGAAAGACACATGTATTTTATTTGGTTCAGCTTGCCTTGAACTGGAAAAGAGGATTCATTAGGGTCACAGCAATTAAGCTGGCTGAGACACAAACAGATGTCTACACCAAATTCTATGCTATCTTGACCAGGTAAAGAGGTTTTGGCACACTGTGAACAGCATGATCTGCTGACCAAATGCTGCCACTCTGCTGCAGCCACACATGCCATGGGGAGCAAAAGCTGCACTTTTCCAGGAAAGAACAATTTCCCATTGTAAAAAACCACTTCTGAATTAGCAATCTGAATCTTAATCCCAAAACTAAATTAAAATTTATAACCGCATTATTGCAAGTCGGATGTTTATTTTGTTCCTGTGTACAGAATTGTAGGCCAATAATGTGCACCAGACAGCATCACGCCCACTGCTACAGCTCTGCAGAAGTAGGTGGTGTTGGTGATAATGGATGGCAGAATCACACTAAACATTGTAATCGTGCTTCCAGAACTGCAGTACCTGAGAAGTGCAGTTAACACCAAGAGCATCTTGTCAAGAAGATGCCAGCAAATTTAACAAGTATGCAACTTCAAAACTTTACTTTTTCAAAAGCAGAATACTGAATCATCACAGAACCTCTGGCAGGAACATTTTACAACTGCCAGAAGCTTTCATTAAACAGACAAAAACTGAAGAGTAGAACTAACAGCTGCTACTAACATCGATATGCCCAATACAAGGTTAGCTACTAGTATTAAGAAAACATCACTCACCTTGTACAGCACCATTAGTAAGCACTGACTGAAATTCACCTGTTGACGCAGATTATTACCACACAAACTCAATCATTAGCTTGCATTTAAGTAATTAAAAACTTGCGTTTAGACTTTCTAGTTGCCAGAGATCCACAGCAGTCCCCACTAAGAGGACATTGAAACAGTCCACACCATTCAACAGAAATCCTTCAACCATTCCTCACCACTCTAATTCCTAAATCTTGCAGTTGCTGCCTACATTCAAAAGGAGAGAAAGCAGCAAGTTTAAAACTGAAGACACAGAAGCAATTCCTTCTGTATCATTTACATTATTCTAGGAGGAAGCCAAGGGAACCAGGAAGTTCCTCGGGGTGCTGCAGAGCTAACTAACTTGGCTGATGAAAACTCCTCACTTGTTCATTAGCCTGAACATTCATAGATGAACTTTATGTGACAATCTGGAAGAGATCCTTGCAAGATTGGTCATCCATCCTAAATTTCACCTGTCATCACAAACAAACATACAGAGCTTTTAACTGTTACTGCCAGGCAGGCAGGCGTGGTTTGCACCACTCCTCATCTCAATTTCTGTGGAATACAGCGCTGATCTCCACTGCATTGGCAAACACCATAGACTTGCAGTGTGTGCTAGTACAGTATGTGGTCAGTTTTTCCTAAAGACAAAATTTTGCTGAATTTAGGGGTTTTCTACAACACAGTCCTGCTATGATAGCTCAGCAATACCGATGTTCTGTCAAGCACTGTCCTAAGGAGTCAGATCAGATCACGCTGGCACACAGCATTAGCATGGTTGGTTGAGGAAATGTCATGAAGACAAACAAAACAAGTTAAAAATCTGCTTCTAGCCCTCCTATAAAGCAAGGTTCTTATCTGTTAAGAAAAGGAACAACTTCCCTGTCTGACTAGTTACCAACCCTTGTCACCCGCCCTCAGCTCTGCATATGGAAAAAAGTCATTCAGACAAGTGTGAAAGGTGCAGAGGTGCTCTGTGCTTGCCACCTTCCTGCTTCACTTTAATGCTCAAGCCTGGACAGACACTTGCTCTGCAAGTGTCTTCTAAGTTCTAAAAGGCCTAAGCAAGGAAAACCAGCTTCCTTCCTGAGGCTCACTGATTCTTGTTGAAAAGTTATTTTATGCTTCTGACTTGTGTCTCCTCTTGTTTCTACTTAGGCCTTCCTAATGAGAGTGTATCATGCTCCTTTCCTGAGGATAAATGCTAAAAATACTTATTTTGTCGGCTTGTCATTTAAAGCTGCTTTGTCTGAAAATCAGCAGAAACAGGTATTACAGTAACAATGGGAGATTTTATTATAGCAGGAAATAAAAATATAACGAGATATTCAAAGCATCTGTTCACCTTACAATTGAGAGGCCTAACCAGGTAACAGTAAATCCTCTGCAACAGAGAAGAGCTGTTCTGCAGTTAAGTATTTTGTAATCAGACAGTCTTTTTGATATAGCATATTAAACACTGAACTAAAAGACAGAAGTTGCACCCAGAGGTATCATAATTACCTTTTCTCTCTGCTGCACTCCTCAACCTCCAAGCTGCACAGCACAGCCTCAGCTGGATGAGTGAAGAAGCCAGGGCTGGCAGCGGGTGGCTGTCCCCAGAGCCAGCCCACGAAGAAGCACAGAAGCTCCTCGCCCAGTCCCGACCGGCATTTGTTGTGGAGCAGAGTGGGAACGCACCTCTGCTTTGCCGTTTCTGGTTTGAATGGAACTGTTCCCTTAGAATGGTAGAAGTGGGTGTTAAATGTCCTCACTAACGATCAGGTCTGAAAAACCGATCGGGTGCTGAAGAGCGGCTGCGGGGGTCTGCAGGAACATCGAGCCGCCCAAGTTTGGTACAGAACCCAGACAGACTGAACTCCTGAACTTTAGGGGGATAGCAGAAAGGGGTCCGCGCAAGTTTTTTTGCAGAACCCAGACAGTTTGAACTTCTGAACTGTAGGGGAAAATGACGATACATGTTCGAGGGCTGTTCGGGAAGGCGCTACCTTCCTGGTACCTCAGCAACAGCGAAAGGAGGAGGGCAACATGCGGCAGGGAGCTCACAATAAATGTAGTCTGTGGCCTCCAAAAGCTTCAGACCCCACAGGGGTGTGGCCCAGCGGGTTCTGCCCCTTTATTCAAATCAAGTTGCAGAACTCCTGCCTCCTTTGTGGACCCTGGCTTTTCGGAGAGTGATTTACCACACAATACTAGAGCAGAAAATGAATACTCTAAGTATGCAATGCAGCCCAAATCCCATGAAAAGAGTAATGCTGATATTTTACAACCCGTGAAGCAGTACATCTACATCACAGCTACAGCAATGCCTCTCGTAGGAGGGAGAACGGAAGAGTACAGGAATTATTCCTGAGCAATAAGCAAAGCTCTTTGACACCTGACTTACCTGTTAGCACACCACCAGGAGAACCAGGTCCATCTGCTGCTCGGAGAGCCTCAGAAGGGGGAGTGTTATGGACGATTTAATATTACAAACCAGTTGCTGTGATTCAAAGGTTTTGGGGTTTGGGATGGTGCACGGGAGGGGGTAGATTGGGAGCCCATCACTTGGGTGACGAAGTGACTGGACCTCGAGGCTCAGCGATGGAAGCTTCCAGAGTTGCCCGCCCTGTGCCAGCGTACCCAGGACAACCACGGGGACACGCTGCCCGAGAATGATTGGTCGGGAAGGACTCTCGTTATGGACCAATCAGAGGGCTGAGAAATGGACCAATGGGGGCCCCGCAAAGCGAGTGCAGGGATTGGTGCGTTCCTGATCCACCTCAAGGGTATAAAGGGGGGCCCCTGAGGGTGTCAGGGGAGGCTTTTTGGTGGTCGGGTGGTTCAGTGCTGTGGTAGGTAGAGGCAGGTGCGTTACTTTGTTCGGGTTTTGACTATCCACGTGGGACTCAGGTTCATCCTGGGCTCTGCGGGCAGCTGCTTACTGTAATAAACCTATTAATCTAGTTTTTGGAATTCTTACGTCGTTCATAATAGAAGTAGCCGTGGCCCTGCCCTGCGGGTGCCAGCCCCCGGCGCTGAGGAGCTGAGGGCTGGATGTGGCCATTTGAACTCGGAGCTCTTTATGTGCTGTCAGTCGCACAAAGTCAGCTCAGCTCCGCAGAAGTTAGATCCAGATCGCAGCTTTAGGCTCCAAACCACATTCTTGCACATGTCAGAGGATGGTGAGGGCCAGCTGATCCCCAAAGGGTGCAGAGATACAGCTGTGGCTGAGCTGCAGAAAGGCACAGCCCTAGGCAGGAGTGAAGACCCCAAGGCGAACTCCACCGGCTCCCTCAGGGCCGTGGGCAGAAGGCGGAGAGGCCCCAGGTGAGGCTCGTCAGGACAATCAGGGCCTGTGAGGGGCCTGACGGAGAACCACCTCCTACCTCACAGAGCATCAGCTGTGCTGGTGCCGTCCCACGCCCAGGAAAAAGGTACGAGCTGTTTCTAAAATCCCTCGTTCTCACTGCTGCCCGACCAGCTCAGAGTTTCGTTGTTGACAAACACATCTATAGCAGACCATGCACTTTCCTACCATATTTTCAGCTTGCTTAAGAACTCAACTGCCTGTTGTATTTTGGCATCCTATACTGAACAAACTCCAAACTGAGAAGCAATAGTCTTTTGTGTGTGTCTAAAGTGACGTTTTAAGCCAGTTCTTACTTCATTTGAAGTGATTCTCTTTTCTCTAAATCCCTCTGAGAGTTACAAGCTTTCTGCCTTTGAGCTGCACGAACTTAGGGGTAGGCACATGGTTGTGTTCCTCACCTTCCCCAGCCCCAGGAGCACGGCAGCAGCCTCAGGCACTCGCTTGGCTCGGAAGGGGGCTCGCAGCCGGCCCAGCCCCAGCACCCACTAATTGCCTACCAAGAAAGTAGGTTGCGAATGAAAGTGTGATGGGCACCGTCACACAGGGTGATGAGAAGGAACTGTGGCAGTAGAGAAAGCACAAGGATATAAATGTGGATAATTGGAATGATTTAATTTGCTAATGTTGCATAAGAGGCGTAATTAGTTCAGTAACAGTGAGAGCAGCAGAGGAATCAGACTAGTAATCACAAATAATTACGTGCCAATTACACATAGTAAGGGGGTTTTGTTGTTATTGAATGGTCAGAATTTGGGAACTAGACCAAATAGCAGACCTCACAATCTCTGTTTCAGTCACTTTTTCTTTCCTAAAGCAGCAAAGCCTCTCCACCTTTTCTGTGGTAAAAAAAGAAAAAAAAAAAACCAAGAAAAACCAAGATGTGATGTGCATCCAAATTGGACAGTGTTCTTATCAGGAAAGATAGACTTCTAGCGTCTTTCCAAAGCTCCCTTTCTGTAGCCAAAATCTTTGTCTTGTCCACACTGTCAATACCATCTGCCAGCAGCCTCCTCAGCTCATAAGCCATCTGCCAGCCATTGACCTAGAGCTTTGCGTGCTCTCACTGCCATGCTTGCCTAAGCTTCTGCATTTCCACATCTCTCACTAGCCTCCTACCCTGCTCTCACACATCCTCCCAGAAGAACTGATCCAGACAAATATTACTAAGCCAACGAGAACGGAAGGAGTTGAATACTGATTGTCTTTCCTGTGTAAAATGCCCACTTTTAATTTTTTTTCTGTTTATTTTCTAGGTAAAATAATAAAGGGGCTTTGAGTTGTTCTGCAATTAAAAAAAAAACTAAAACAGTAGTGGAATAATTCACTATTCAACGTGGAGCATAAATTAGTTTATTTTAAAAGACTATTTTTTGTTAATTACAAAACTAAAATAAAAATCAAGAAAATGGAGACCTATGTTTCATTATCATACTGCATGACACTAGTCACAGATTTACCCTCATATCTGACAGTCTTTAGCTGAGGGAAACTATAACTGTCTTGAGTTCTAAGTTGGACACTTTTACTTTAGTTTACTGCCATTAGATAGAGTTATTATAACAAACTAAGAAAATAATATGTATAAAGAAGAACAATGCCACCACTACCATTGGAGTTTGAAATTCATGTTTACTGAGGTAAATTTTTGTCCAGATCTGCAATTATGTACTTAGGAATATGAAAACAGCTTTTGTGTCTTTCAAGTGTGCACAGAAGAGAAGGACATCCCTGACAGCCTCCACTCCGATTCCCACACATCCATAACGACACGGAATGAGATTCACTGTATGGTGCCCCAATGAAAAAAGGGCCATCTTTCAATTGCAGATAACACACTACTGCTATGAAAGTCAGCATCTGGAAATCCAGATCACAATTGTTTTTCCAATGTAAGAAAGTACCAAGTACCCCTTTCCTCAGGAATCTCTTAGATTATAGCAGAAAACATCACCATTCCGACGGAAACCGGTTTACGGGATCAGTTTGGAAGCAGCCTTTCTAATACTTTTCCTTGCCAGAGGTTCCTTGAAACTAATTTTTAAACAAAGTTTTAGCATTTAAGAGGTGTGTTGCTCTTACGCTTTAATGAGAGAACATTTTAGGCAGCATTTAATTTCTCTCCAGCACTGTAGCACATCAACTCTTGAAGGTTTTGAACAAAGATGTTACAGTAATTTTTCTTAGAAATAGGAACAAGCATAAGAACAATATGGCACAACTGAAGAAAGCCTATTTTGCAGCAGAAATATGAAAAAGCAGTTTAGTCCCCAGTTGCTAGCCTGCACAAATTTATTATCTACTTACAAATGCATGCTGCTGGTGTAACCTCATAGGGGTTCACGTCCCTGAATCTTCAGTAAAATTAATTGGGCCAGTATAGTATATGATCTAGTTCTTTTGTTCATTTACCTCATTTGTGTAACTTTCTGAGGATATGTTTGTTTCGTGTTTCCTTGTAGAATTGCGCAGATGAAGCTGCTTTGTGACCATGGGATGGGGGCAGAGGAATATTGCTTCTTCTCAAACCAGGAGACAAAGCAGGGGCACAGCCCGTGCTGTGGTGCAGCTTTTCCCCTGTCCTGGAAACTCTCAGCAGAGTTAAGTGGCATCTGGGCTGTGCACCCGAGAGCTGCAGAGGTGCTGCAGGGCTGGGCAGAGGCATCTCACAGGGGACAGAAGCTTTTCTGCTCCTTCCAAATCTGCCTGCACATTCCCACATGGCAGGGACATCATGAGGTCTTTCCTGCATTGGGGGAGCCTCAACATTATCTCCTTTCTCCTGCAAAAGATGCCTCTTTTGGGAAGTTTCAGATAGATATGAGCAAGTAATAAATTTAGGGAACATGATGTAGGGTTGTGGGGGAAATACACAGCTCTAAGTGCCCCGTACCCATTTGCCAGCCTCCCAGTCCCATGTCACAGTGCACTCAGGGCACCAGGAAGCAAACCCAGCCCAAGGAGCCATCTCCTCTGTACCTCTTTCCCCTCTCTACAAAGGCATATCCATGCAGTATGTCTGAAAAAAAATCTCTAACTATTCCTTCACCAACCGTCCCCTCCCCTCAGAGCTGCACAATATCCCTCTGGGCTGCCTGATCCACAGCTATGCTGCATCACTTAACTGCTGCCTTAGCTAAAGGTTCACTTCCCACATTTTATTAAGTAAAACAGGGAATCTGTTTCACTGGGGCTTTATTTGAGCTTTATTGGAACTTATACTGCAAGTTTCCTGGAGTACACTTGCTTTAAAAAATGGTTCTGATTTCTACCCCACATTCCCTTTTCAGATGTAAAAATGTTCCATGTTGAATTTTTTCCATTATTTCCTCTGGGGAGGTGCTGACATGACAGCTTGGTAGGCTTTATGCCATTCTGTTTGCAAAGCTGTTGTGATGCTTGTAATTTTTTTCTTATGTATTTTCCTTTAGAGACTTTTTCCTCCCTGTGATTGATACAAGGAAATACCTATCTATGAGAATTCCCTGGGAGAACCAAGAAAGCAGAGTTAGAGGGGCAGAAACCTCATTTGCAATATTAAGGAGAAACAGAAAGTCCCTTGGCCCTTCCCTGCTCTGCAGCAGGAGCTCTGGCTCAGTTGGTTCAGGGGCTGTTTCGGCCTCTGGGAAGTGCATGAATGAATCACGACCCTGAGTTCATCAGATTTTTATCCCATACCTCTCCCCTTTGTCCTGTGGCAAGTCACAAACATCTCCTCGGTCTGCAGAGAAACTTGTGATCCTTCTGGAGAGAGTATGTTACTTGTATTTCCCTAAGGATCACAACCATGGCCCTTATGTTGCTCTCGGGTGCATGAAATGCTTCAGGCATTCGACCCCAAGTCAGCTCAGTTAATGGAACTCAGATATTGAAAAGGAATGAAAAACCCAAATTATGCAAATCCACTGCACCGAGTAATTCACAATTCCCGTTTCCGTAGCCCCGTTGGTAGTTGCAGTTTTCCTGTGTGTAGGGGAGGAGGAACACGTTTAATTAGAGGCTCCCATGCTCAAGTATCTGTGTTTGTAGAAGGCAGGCAGTGATCAATGCCTGAGGAGCTGCAGGGGGACCCATGACATCTCACAGGCCTCAGTTTCCCACCTGTTGTTTCCCTGCTGATGTTTTACTAAATAAGTCAGTGTCAACCTGATTTATCTCCTGCTAAGGGAGTTATACAACAAATGTACTGACATATTTGATTGCTCCACGGATAGATCCAAAACAAGTGCCACTTTGGTTCTATCATACCATTTAATAACCAGGCTTGGATGCCCCAGAAATTTGTTTTCATCATGAAAACTACTTGAAAGTCTCTCTTTCTCCTGTTATAAAATACCAGCATATTCAAATTTCCTCCACACCTTCTTTTAATATGGACAATTTCTTTACTACTTCATTGCAAAAAGATTAAGGAAAATAATCTGTAAAGCGTGTCAGAGCCTTTCTTTCCATCTGCTCAACAGAGAGATGCCTTGATGCCCCTTGTAGCCCACTGCCTGGCTGCACAGCAGTTCCCCTGTGGGCAACTCTTCCTTCCGTGGACAAACCCGAATAGTGAACTTCCAGCAGGTCAGTGCTCTGCAGGTTCCAGTGCAAGAATCTGCCTGGGAACATTGCTCTGCCCACCATAACTTCCTGTGTATATTCAACATACAGCTCAGGATTCAATGTACCTATACAGAAGGGAATCTGCACCTTAACAAATTAGGGACTTTTAGGGCTCTTTAATAGCCTATTAAAGCTTGCAATTTGACACACAAAAGCTTACAAGTTATTAAAGTCTACATTAGTTTTGCAAAAAGTACTAGTCATGCAGGCAAAAAGGTTTTTTCAAAGTGTATTACAACAGCCGTTTCTCCCCACTGTCACCTGGGGGTCAACGTATCAGCTCTTCACTCACATTTTCCAAAATTGCTTTGGAGGCCTTCTTTCACCGGGTGTTTGAACATGATAAAATACAGTGCCTTTGTGCCAAACTCCCTACGATTTCCAAAAAGGTCCAAAAATACTCCTCAAAACACTTCAGAGCAAAAGGGTAACTAAAATAAGATACAGACCTTGTGTAATCGGAAGGGGTTGCCGGTTAGTGTCAGAGGAACAGTGTGTCACTTCAGCTTCCCCTGCTTTGTGAGAGATTTCACTTTTGCAAAGGACTTTTGTGAGGACCGCAGCCCCGATGGAGCAAGGCTTCACTCCCTGCTCTGGCTTTGGCCAGGGAAGGGGCACACACACTGAATTCCAACAGAAGCCCTTAGCTCCACTCTCAGTGCTTGTCCTTTAAGAAGCAGAAGCCTCCCTCCAACATTCCCTTAGCTAACAACTACCTGAAGCTTTATAAGAAAAAGACGGACTATCAGGTTTTAGAGTGACAAATGTCATGCATTTCTCTCACATGCAACAAAGGAAATGTTTATGGAGCACTTGAGCTCAGAGAAAAAAGGTGCCATTAGAACATCTAGTGTTAAACCCTAGAGTAAAGCAAAGAGCTCCCCAGGAAATTTGATGCAAGCCACGTGATACAGAAGTGTGAGAAAGTGAGGAGAATGCCTTTCTTTTTGTCAAAATGCAATCAAAATTATAAAAATGAGAAATAGCAAAACTATTTCTAATTCTGTCTACTTGGGACCAGAAGCAGCAGGAAGCTGAGTGACACGGGGGAAGTGCCACTCAGGGAGAGACCCCAGCAGCCCAGGCCCAGCCCCAGAGCAGCGAGGGACACACGGGCTCTCGAGTCAGGTGTTGGCACAGGCAGCCTGGCTTTGTCAAGCACACAGAGGAAAAGCACTGAGAGAAAAGAACACTAACTTGAGACCAGATTTGAAGATTTCATTCAAGTGAGAACAGTTTCCCTCTTCAGAAAAAAAGAGACGAAATAAATGCCCTTCTGTAACTGTACTCTTTTTGCTTGAGAAATCTCCGGGTTTTTTCCTGAGAAACAAGTCTGTGTGGTAGCTATCTAAACAAAGAAGTTGGAAATAAGCAAATAATATGATGAAATTGTTCCCCTGTGAAAAAACAACCAGTTTTTCTTTATCTTAAAAACAAATTTAATACTATTTTTAGGGAATAAAAAGCTAGAAAATTAATTATGAAGTATAAATAAGAGATATTCTCTGCTCAACAAATTTATTTTGATTTACAGCTCTCAGGTACATCATAGGTTTTGCTTTCATGACACAATAGCTGGTTAGTGCTTTTGGTGCAACTCCTCATGGAAATACAACAGTTGGTTCCCACATGTAGGTCTATATCAATCTAAAATTCTCTTTCTGTAAATATTCTTCCTAGTAAAACGGGCTCACCAGCATGCTCACATAAAGATGAGCTGTGGGAGAATCGTAATTTCAATATCTGAATTGGGATCTACAATACATAAAAAGGGCAAATCAGATTTATTGTATTCACTGTGAATAAAGTCATTTGAGGGAATAACAGCTTTATGTTTATTCAAACACAACTGGACCCATTATTCTTCAAATGTCAACAAAATCATAGGATAGCTCTCTGCTCCATGGGGTACAATGCTCAGAAGTTTTCATTTTAACTAAACGACTAATGACATTCTGACTAAAAGCAAGGGTGATATATAATATAAATCACCTGCTAGAGCCACAGTCAGCATGACAAAGTTGAACTGAGCATGGAGAGATTTTACTAACAAATTTTCACACTTAACATTTAACAAATATTCTATCGAGGCCTCTACATGCCCAAAACTGACCTTTTACAACCAATTTCTTGTATCTTTTTACCCTACTCCACTTTTCCTCCACTATTTCAGACAAGCTCCTGTAATTGCAGTCTTCTATCCAAAGCCAAATCTTACCCTTGCAAGGCTCAACTGAACAGCAGACTAAACAAAACTCGCCTCCAGCTCTTTGCCTGGGCTTTCTGTGTTCCTTCCACCTTCCTGCTTAGGTCTCACTTAGTACATGAACAGTACCCTCTTCTCTGGGCCTCAAACTAGGAGTCTTTCCTGGACCTTGGAAACTTTTCAGTTTTACTCTTTCCCTGGCACTATCATTAGACAGCTTGCATACAGATGTGACTTTTCCCTGGAAAGTAATATGGAGCAATTCCCACTACGATCCTCCTTTTCCAACCTTCTCCTTCAGATCTCCTATGATCTTTTGTCCTGCAAGGCCCAAAGAAGTAGGGGGAGTGATGAAGGTCTTAATCTGCATCCAACTAAAAGCTCCTCTAGCTTCTCTTCAAAGAAGTTGTTCGGCAAAAGACAAAAAGCAACATCTTGAGGAGCTTTCACAAATAGTGAAAAGAATATTTTCCCTGAGGAGTAGCAAGTGAGGAAGCTTCTGGAAGTCAGTACATGCACAAAGGGCAGTAAGTGAAGAAGGTTTGCAGGAACAACAAACAGTGAAAAATCACAGAGCATTTGAAAAGAAAAGACTTTTGATATGTTTGTTGCCCAAGTCTCCACCCATCTCAAAATCTTTAATCATTAATATAATGAAAATCCCTGCTGTTTCAAGGAACTGACTACTCCAGTTGGCTGAAAGGGAGAAGTCGATATGAGCAGACGGTAAAAACTGTAGGTGCCCTAGGAAAGACAGATTACCAAGAATTTATTATATGGTAATTTTGTTTCTCTGAGTCACAGCAATGAATCTACATTTTTAGATTGAGCACTCGTGTATGTCTTATGCTCAGAATATGTCAGGTTGGAACACCCAAAACATATAAATTAAAAGCCATAAAGTGACATCGCTGATTTAAGAACCTGAGGGCCAAAACTGTGCTGTCATAAAAAAAACCCCCACCACTGCTTACTGTGTTCAAAAGTGAAATTGAGATAGAGATATATATTGTCATTTAATGTAAACTTTCCTTGAATCAGCTGTAACAAACAACTGAAGAAATATACAAGGGATTTAAGAATGTATGTGAAATAGAAGGCTGCAAGAAAGAAAAAGAGAATGTTATAAAGGCTGAGTAAAAGAAAAATTCCAAAAGATGACTGTGGTCACTGGGTCTCAACCATTAGCCAGCACTCTACTCAAACTGTTAAGATCAGGCAGGGACTTGTAGGGATTGTTGTTTTTATTTATCAGTGGTCAGCTCCTGACAACTTCAATGGGAGGATTTGTCTCGTGGCAGTAGTTTTATTTCTCTCATTAGTCTGCTAGGGCAAAAAGAACCCAATCAATATGAATATACAGATACATTCGAAACAGATGCTCTCAAGGCTCTCTATTAATCAAAAAATTCACTGTTCCTTTTAAAAGATTCATCATTGTTTTCAGAGCTGAACAAATAATTCATGAGTAACTTACTCACTAAATTCAGCCTACTTTGGTTCAAAGATTATCAATGTGAAGTTCATGATTTCCTCAAATGTATTCATGTTTGAAGGCGATGAATATGTTAGCACATCGTTTGCTCTGTGGATCCTGATAATCCAACTGTAAACTGTATTCTTTGCTGTGATTTGTCAAAGTAATCAGATGGCACTTAGTGTTTGATCAGTGAGTGTGAAGGTACTGCCAAACGACCAAGATCGTTCCCATGTTTGTGTCCATGACGCTGAAACACTCAATCTGAGAACTCGGAAGCTGGAACGTGAAAAGCAAAAATGGCACCAAAATGGAAAACAAATTTATTTTAAAACAGATACACTTTACAGAGAAGCAAAGTGTATGGCTCAGAAAGAAAAATTACATGCAAATTTCAGACACGTTTTTTGCTCTCCAAATTTACTCTAGATAGATAATTGAAGACAGTATATGTGTTTTACTCTAATACAACTGTAACACTACTTATCTTCAAATTAGAAAGCTCAGAAGTGCAAAAGGAGCCTCCAGTTGTGTCTGTGGCTATGCAAACCTTCAGCTTAATCATGCTGTATTTCTACAACAACCTTTAATACCTTTTCCAGGTCTAGTCTTGTATCCGTTTAATGGAACACATTTTAATTCAGGGGATACAGCTCCTGTAAAGAAGCTATGATCCAGCAAAGAACTATTTTTATAGCTCTTAAAGAAAGGCTGTAGTGATATCTGTGTAAAATCCCTAACAAAAACTATAGTCACAGAACTACCCCTTTTATTATACACTTCCAAGTCTTTAAATAGAAAAAAGAACAGATGCCAAAGCAGAGCCATATGTTTTAATTGTAGCTGTATACAAGCATGATTTTATTTTTTCTGACAGAAAATCTATAACTTGAGTGGGAACTTACTGAGTGGAATCCTCGATGCCATAATTCTGGCTAAAGAAATAAACTCCCTATAGAATATGTCAAAGTCTGAACTGAGAGATTGAGACATTTTGATAACAATTCAATACTTGTCTCAAAACATCCAATTGCTTTGAAGTAATTGGTGGGAGGAGACAAACTGCTAATATTGGATTTATTTGGCAGAGTTTGTGTCTTACACTACAAACAACCACTAGCTCCCCTTGAAGCTGTTGGCAGGTAGCATACATTTAAATCAGTGGTTGGAGTCCAAACTAGCCCACTACTGCAACAGCCCAATGTACCTCTCACTACTTAAAAAACCATCTTTTCTGAATGTAGATGATGGGAAAGGAAATGGTTCATCCGATCTCAAATGTCCCAGCAAGTTCCAGCCCTGGCTGCAAAAAATACATTTTTCTGTAAATTCTTTTATCGCTTGCCCAGCTTCAGAGGTGTGATGAACACACTGATGCCTATGGTCAACAAACCCAAACCTCCCTGATGCACCTCTGAACTGAAGTCTGTATCTTTAAATTTGAGCACTCCTTGTGTAACTTGTAACTGAGACCAGAGGTTGCTCATCTCTCCTGGGTTTTGTAGCCCCTCTTAGCTCTGGATCCCTGCTCTAGAGCCAGGAGTCTTCTTGGATCTGGAACATTGCAGGAAAATTCTGGTTGCATGTGAAAAATAGCCAGAAATTAAACACAGAAAAATTCATTCAGAAAATATTTTCAGAAGATTAAGGGTATGGACGCACAAATAAGAAGGTAAAGCCTGATGCATAAACCCGGAGCAAATACCGCTGCACCAGCTGTGTTTATTTGAAACTGCAAGAAATGAGCAGGCTGTATATTGAAGAGTCCATCTGACAGATTAACAAATTCAGCATGGATTTGTCCAGAGTTAAATCTGTCACTGGTCTGATGGTGCTAAATTGCTTTTAGGAGTTCGTAGCTTTTTGAAACTGGGACAACTTGACATGGAAAAGTGAACACGTTAACCTGAAGTAAGGGTTTAGAACAAATTGTTTTTGTGAAGTGTCATTTATACAAAGAACTGATTTTAAAAATGAAAGGAAAAACCCCCGAATGAGAAGAACACAACAGAAGGAAACTTCCCATATGATTCAGTAACACTTCCAATGTAATGCTGGCTTACAACCAACCTGCATAAATTGGGACCTTGCTAAAACTTATCAACATCCGTATTATGAAAGACTAATTGAAGACCATTTTTTAAAAAGGAAGAGTTTTTCCTACTGATTTACTAAAAGGCATCAGTAGTTTTAGAACTGTCAGCTCCATCAACTTCTCAACGCACTGCATCTAATCTCAGATACTTGGACAACACAACTAATGACAGGCTGCAAGTCGGAATTGTTGCCAAGGATGCAATCCGAGGAATTATGAAACATGCAGGAGGTTAGAGCTCACAGACAGCATAAATTTATGGCATAACCTATGAGAGAGGTAAGCAGAGATTATTGAAGTTGCAGGAAGTTGAGCTGTTTATTTCAAGAAAGCAAATGGTGTTTTTGCTTTTGCTGTTGGCCATTCTTAAACTGTTCACATTAATGTAATGACTAGAGGGTCTCTGACCTGGAAGAACAAGGGGAATTCTGTCAACATGAGCAATTACCTAAGCCTCCAGACAATAACAAGAGATATGCACATGCAGTTGAAGAGAGAAACCAGGTTTTATAAGCCTTGTACAACTGACAGCAACAATCAGAGGTTACTAAACAGGGGAAAACAGTATCAGGGAGCGCCCAGGAGGTGCTCTCTGCTATTACGCAGTGCTCAGCAGGACACTTTGTCTTCAGGTGATTTCAAAACGCTGCTGGTAGTTCCTTCTTTCTGGGCTAGTAGACTTTATCAGCAAAAGGGCTGCTACAGACATGGCACTGGACATAGCGGCCTCAACATTTCACATTATGAGCCAGAAAAAAACATGAAATTAATTCATTCAGATTTGTGACTTATACTAACATGGCTGGAGAAATGAGCATCCCCTGCCTGGCCGGGACAGCCCTCTCTGAGGTCACTCTAACGAATCAGCTCCCTGGAGCGAGTACCTGAAAGCTTTTCACCAGAACAAGAAGGGCATTTTGGGAAGGGAAATATTGAAATTGCTGCTAATTCAGATCCCGAACACAGGTAAAATCAAGCAGATATCCAGCAGGCTATTGCACTGAGAATTTTTCTGTTTCAACTTTTGTGCTTTCTCTGCTTCAACACAGGTTTTAAGCGCTGGTGACAAAAGTACAATATCCATGGCAGGGTGCCCTTTTCTTGAAACTGCACATTGGCTACAAAGATGAAAGTCATGCAGACCTTCACATGCTCTAAGTCTGCAGTATCACAGCAGCCCATCTCGCTGTGGTGTCAGGCCGTGCCCTCTTAAGAGGAATGTGATAAGGAGTGCTTTGGGAGGCAAAAGTTAGAGGAAGAGAGAGAATCAACCATTTATTTCACTCTTCTGTCCCTCTTACAAGCCCAGAACTGAGGACTCTGGGTGGTAGGAGGAAGTGCAGGGTCCTGTTACAAACCAGAGGCTGTCTGAAGTGTCCCTCCCACACAGAAAACGCAGAGGCTTGGTTCTGGTCAGCCCTGTTGTACTGCAGTGCCCTTTCTTCCCTCTCCTGCTGCAGCACAGAGGCAGGGACAGTCCCCTCCCTGTCCTCAGGGAGGTTTGTTCTGCTACACAATTACACTGGAGCATGGCAAGCGTGACCCTAGAGCCTTCCATGTGGGGATAGAACCAGAGAATCATTTAGGTTGGAAAAGACCTTTAAGATCATCGAATCCAGCCATTAACCCAGCACTGCCAAGCCCACCACTAAACCATGTCCCTAAGTGTCACATTTACACGTCTTTTAAATACCTCCAGGATGGGGACTCCACCACCTGCTCAAGCAACCTGTTCCCTCGATGGAGTGACAGCCAAACCAAAACCACCACCTGAGGAAGCTGCTGCCCTCTTGGGGCAGTGTGAACTCATCAGCAGCACTTACCTCAGTAGGACAGGGGACACCACACGGTGACAGACACGGGACAGGGACCCCAGACCAGAGTCCTGCGTGCTTTGTCGCTGGTTCCTGTGCTGTGGACACATCCAGCCACAGCTGGGCTAAAGTCTTTCCCCTAACAGCAGCCCCTCAGCCAGCTGCCAGTGCTGGAGAGACTGAGCAAGCAGGATGCCAGCAAGCTTCACAATTATGTTCCCTCTGTGAAAGACACCTGCTGCAGTTCCTTTGTCATAGTGTGGCTCTGATGTGAAAAGGAAATTGGGTTTTATTACAAAATTGAACTTTATGAAAACACACCCTCCCCCTGCTATCAAATGCATTTCTACAAACAGAAAATCTAACTCTGCAGTAGGGTTTTTTTTCTTTTTCTGAATCTGAATAGTACAGAGGACACTGTGATATAAATGGAAACATTACAATCATATAACAGACAAAGCAGTGCTAGGCTGTATCACTCGATCACTATGGTCTCCTTCATAAAAAGGAGAAGACCGATTGACTATAAAAGAAAATATTAAATAGCTGTAGTTTACCTATAAAGCCTTTAAAGCATAGATGGCCATTATCTAGGGGATATTGATGCAGAGAGATAACGTGGGTCATGTACTATTAAAAAAATAATAAGACAAGGACCACATCTGACACTGTAGAGCAAGAAATATTTGCTCTTTCAGGGGGTGACCAGACCAAGACTGTAGTTCTGTTCTCAGAGCCGATATCATTATTTAAAAGCACCTGTACCCTCAGTGTAATGCACCCTTTGCTGCTTTATGCTAGACAAAGCAGCTGGGCATTCTTCTTATCACCTCAAGAGATGGTCTTTAATTTCTGTTCAGAAATTATTTTTAAGTAGTTTCAGGAAAGTGCTTGTTATGCTTCTGTAAAGGTATCTGTGAAGACATCAAAGTGTGTGTGGCCTGTGCAGTGACGCACCTTCCCGCACCGACACACAAAGCTCAGTGGGACGGGGCCGAGGTTACACGAGCCTCCAAAGCTCAGATGCTCATTGTAACGAGACAATTTGAAATTAAAAACATGAGCTGTAAAGCTCACAAGAGTAGGTGTCTTCAGATCAAGGATGACATTATCTTTTCTCTTCTGTTTTCTATTTTCCCTTCTCTTTCATTCTTTCTTTTTAAACATTTTGTCACTAGTTCAGATTCAGAAAGAGATTCCAAGCCAGACCAGTGCCAAGGAGGAAGCAAGCTCCTGGAAGAGCAGAGTATGTGGCTGGCAGTACTTCTTGGTCTGAACTCAACTTTGAGAGATTTTTGGTAAGTCTGTTGAAACAGTCTTTAGGAAACAATTTAATTTTCATCAAAGGTATCCTCTCTCTTTGCCAGAAAATGATGCTTCAAAGCAGGACCAGCTTCATCCGCACAGCTGTCGGTTTTCACATGAATCATAGAAAAATGCGTTACTTGAATCCCTATTTCAGAGATTTCTGCCATGTCTTGTGGAGTTATAGGCAGTGTGGGTATTGAATGTCCTTATTCATCTTAGGAAGGGAAAACAGAGCGTTTCCCTCCTGCCTTAAGAGGTTTGTGTGAAAACCACCCAGTTTTTCTTTTTCACCAATACTTTCAGGAAGTCATCAACCTGATGTGCTAATGACCTATAATACAAAAGTAATTTTTCAATATTTGTGAGGGTGTAAATTCTGTTCCCCCTTCCCTCTTCACCAAGCTCTGTCTTAAAGGGAATGAAGAGTTGGTAATATTATGCCTTCCCCATAAAATCCTCATGAGTACCCAACATGCTGCAGTGCTATTCAAACACAAAAAAGAGGGTATCCAATTTGGATTTTATCATAAGGCACACAGTATTTGAAATCTTTGATTCATGGGGCACTTAGTTCTCTTTCCTGTGTAAATTCCAGCCATTTTGTCCGCAGAGAAAAGAATGGGAGTAAAATCCCAGGACACCCTACAGATACAAATACTGAGAAGCAAATGAAAATAATCTGCAGCATATAAAAATCATGATGTTTCAAAGAATAATATCAAGTTAGTTAATGCTGCTCTAGAAATAGTAATTTTGTAATTGCAACTACTGCTAGGAATGCCCAGCTAGGACTTAAACACCGCTGATAGTTTCCAAGAAGCATTTTAGAAAAAGCAATTTCATCCCTATGCCACGTAACCAGCTCCAATCCATATGTTTTCCTTCATGTAATCATGTAATGTCTATTAAGTGCATCCCTTGGTGACAGAACCACACACAATATGGATATGACAGGAAAAAATCCACAGTATCTAGTCAGCATCTGTGTATCACTCAAACTCCTCTCTCTTCGTGTCTGCAACCTATCACAAGAGTGATTTGTGCTTGGGAGTGTATTCCAAGGGGTCTGCTGCAGGAAAATGTCATCACACACACATCATCCTGTTTGTGGTGCACCTACTATGGCCAGGCCACTAAGGCTTCCCAAGGGAAACAGCTGGCTTCTGCTCCTTACAAGCACCATTTGCATGGTAAAGACCCTGTATTAATCACCCACAATATAACTGCATAACCCAAATTAACCCTAAAAATAACTTCCCATCTAGAGATGTGAAATACTTAGTTCATGCGTGTTTTCATTTCACGAGAGCCTTGTTACACCAATTACTCTCGTTGGTTTGGCAAAAGTTAGATTTGCTGAGTGCCAAATTCTGCACACAGATGTATGTGCCTGGCTACTGCTGAAATAAAAATCAGAGGCTTTGACTTCCACTTTTCTTTTTATCCCTCTGGTCTGGAAGACAGTCTATCAATCATAGACAAATTGAATATGATGCACACCCACATGCACGCCCAAATGGCTTTATGCACACAAAAGAAAACGGGGCCATTTGCATTTCGAAGTGCTTTTATGAGGTATGCATTTAGTAACTATGTTTACAGCTGGGGTCTGGGAGATGATTTCAGGAATGGCATCCAGAGAACTGAATACAGCACTGGCAGTTGAATAAATGATTGCAGCAGCCTGATCCTCATCCTGAAAGTGGGTGGTATTCCTTTTTTTTGGCAAGTGTACCACATCACAGGGACTGGATAGAGCTCTTCCCCTTTCTACCCCTTCTCCATGCTCCTTCCTCTCTTCCCATTTGGCCTCCTTTTTATTCAAGGCTCTGGGCAAAACCACACAGAAAAGGAGTAAGAGACAAAGAGGAACCCACCTAAGTGAGCCTTCTTTTTGCTTGTGTGGGGTTTTTTCCCCATGTTGGAGTTAGTTGAAGGGAGAAACTGTTCAGCATTCAGCTGTGGGCCTTTGGGTGTCTTTTCACCCTTGTTTTCTGCCCTGATGCCCACAGTTAGGCCAGTCTGAAAGCAATTTACAGCACAGGCAGATGCTCCTTGGTGACACCTCTTCGAGGGTCACAGGTAAGAAGTACCAGGGTCAGTTTAGATGCCTGCAAGCCCATCTTCCTGTGAGAATTCTGCCCCCAAACCCAGTGGATGTGTTGTGGTGCTTCTCAGCTCACACAGAGCCGTGGTGAGCTCTTGGAGCAGGGAGCATTTTGCTGAAGCAGAACGATGGTTCAAGTGCAAGGCATCACGCTTGAAATGGCAGCAGCAGCTGCTGCTTAGCTGTTGAATAAACTTTTAAGAATTCAGTCTGTGACCAAAAATACCCCGCAGTTCCACTATATTTCAGTATCTGAGGAGATCTGCCTTACGTATCACCCAGGAGTCCGACCCCCCATTCCACGTTTTTCATGCCATCCCTATTAACTGGACCCAAAGTTCTGGAAAGTGAGGACAGCACAGGGCTGCACATCCAGCCATGAGCTCCTGCTGCAAAACACGGCTCCTTCTTCTCAAAGATGAGCCTGTAATTCTGTCTTTAATAGTCTGAGGGGAAGCACCTGCTTTGTAGGCCAAGTTATCAGGTTAAGTACAAATTTGAGAGAGTCTGAGACATGATGATATAAAATTCTGTTCAGAGCTGTAACTGGAATGCTCGCAGTCCGCCTCTTCCTCAGCATTATTAGGCAGCAAAAGGGTAAGCAGGAGACACAGAAAATAGGTGTGCTGCTCACCTTGTTTAATTTTACCGTCTTACATGAATAAAAAAAAAAAAAGATGAATATTTTATAAACTTTGCTTTCATCATAAATAATTTTGTGACAGTTCAGCATTCCTGTAGATTATTTACAGCTTTTTGGTTGATGTGTGCTCCAAAAACATTTAAAAAAATAATGGGTTTTTTTTTGGATATTGCCACAGTAGCATGAGTACACCTTTCAGATTTCCTGTATTCATTTCAAGGACACTCCAGGCTGAGCGTCCACAAACTCTCCCTTTTCACGGAGCTGTTCTTTGATAAAACACCAACACTCTTGCTCCAAAAATGCCAAATGTAGTCGAGAGAACTCCTTGATAACATGTTTTTGCTAAAAACTATTTATATTCATAGATTCCTGACAGTTCACTTCATTTTGATACAGTTTCTGCATTTAGCCTTCCGATTCTAATTTTTTTAAACCTTGTTTTTGGTTTAAGATTTGGAAAAGAAACTAAAGCTCTAATCAGGGAAAAAGATATATAACTACATAAATGACTTACTCTGTGAGCACAATTACTTTTAAATAGCCATGAATCTTTCTTTAAAGCAAGACAAAACATAAAATAGTCTGCTTAACTGTAAATTTAAACCTATTTCATTTTCAGGCTTCACCGCTTCCAGTGTGAATCAGCCTATTATCTTTAAGTATGAAATTAGAAAAAAGATTTGCTGTTTGTGTACACCCAAAGATTAACATTTCTCTCAGATTAACAGTGTGTTTCTTGAAGATGAAAAGGAAATAACACCAAGAAACACAGTTTAATACTGCTTCTCAGGAGTAATTTTGTTTTTATAGCAAATAAGGCTTGAGATTAAGAATATGCTTTAAAACCAACTAGTGAAAAAGTGATACCAAACCAGTGATGCTTTGTGGTGAAAGCAAAACAAATTACTATGTGGCCCAAAAGTTAAAGACATAAAATCTGCAGTTTACAGTACATTTGCTTGCATCTTTTTGTGGTATGCAAAATAATGCATAAAAATTCAGGATTAAGCATATTTAAATGTCACTTGAATCAGAATAATTGTTGGAATGGTAAAATAAGGCATCTGTTTGGAGTAGTCTCTGCTCTATAATTGCCTGGTCAATATATTTAAGTTTGCTGAGGAACATCTAGCCAGAGGAAAAGCAGAATATATCATTGTTCCTTCCTTCATGTTGCCCAAGCCTTCAGTCTTTCTAGGAATAGTAAAAAATATGGAAATACTAACAACATGTGATTTCTCTGCTAAGGTTGCTTTGGGCTAATTCTCATCACTGTAAGACACAAGGACAGAGCAGGCTACTGCATTTATTTCCCAGAGATTTACATACAAGGCAAAAGTAAAATATACTGTTTACTTATTCTTTACTTATTTCCTCCAATCTGCTTGATTTTTCTTTCTTATTGAGCTCTCTATTGTCTTTCCAGGCCCCAACGGGCCCTGCACTAACACATAAATACCAACTCAAATATAACACACAAATACCAACTCAAACATATTGCATACAAATACCAACTCAAATATATTACTGTGGGTAACAACATGGGCTGCTAAGAGAGGCTGAGCCTGTAAAGAACTGAGGCAGCTTTAGCTACAAGCTAGAGAGTTTCCTCATCCATGGGCAGTGGAAGTGCCCTGTACCCCTGCATTCCTCTCCTGCTGAAGTCTAGAAAGGCTTCTAGCCCAGCACTTGGCTGTTGGTCTCAAATCCTTTAACAGTAGTGAGGCCACAAAGGTACCACGGAAGGCCACCATTATTTATTATTTCTGCTGACCTCCCTGAACTCGCACACTTCTTGTCAGAGCACAGCTGTGCTGCACCTGACTGGTGGTGCTGGGCTGCAACCTTGTCCACTAAATTCTCAGTGGATTCTGACACCCTTGCCCACGGATGTTCTCATCATATCAGGACCAAGGACCTGGGGAGCAGGTCAGGCAAGGGAGGAGGGGCCTAGTGGCATTATAATTGCTTCATGATCATTCTAAGGACATCTCAAACTGGCTAGGATGAAGTCATCTGCACTGTGCATTGCATGCTGGATGAGAGATTGAAATACAGAGAGAGTCTGGGGCGTGGGGGTGTCTGTAAGGTTTGGAAGTTTCACAGATTCAGTCCCTGAAATTTTTGTAGTCAAGCCCTTTACCTAACAGTGACCTAACTCTTGACAGACAGTTTTTCAGACAGGAGGCAAAATTGGAAACCAGAGGAAACACAGGTTGTTTGTAGTTGAAAGTACAGTTCATAAAACTTGTACAATTTGATCAGCATCTGCAGTGCTGGATAAACCCCTAGTTCCTACTTAACATGTAGAATCCAAGGTCTATGCATAATTTTTGCATATCAAGCAGCCCATGGTGCTTGAAGTTGCATATATGTGCAGGAAAAATAATGGCTATCTGCCAGAGATTTTCTAAACTGCATGAGCAGGTTCACACAGAGAACATCAGCCTGCCTGACACCATCCAGGAAACCCCAGGAAGGGTGTTTGTAGCTCCAGAGTCTAGCTGTGTTGCCACAAATATTCATCTGTTGTTTCTATGTTCTTTCTCTCTTCCTCTTTGTTATTGAAATTGCAAAACAGACTTATACCCACTTCAGACAGTGGAACTCCGTCTGGAGATTTTTAGCAAGGTGTCTGGAAAAGGCGTGCAAGTAAAACAGGATATGTTACACTCAGACTGAAATTCTAAGGAAGTTGTTCTTAAAAGATACAACTTTGTAATTCTTCAGAGCAAATCTGAAATACCATAGACACGGCCACCTACAGACACCTCAGTGAAAAACAAATGCTAAGCCTACAGTCACAACAACTCCACTTTCCATTATCACGGAAGAATTAACTCCTTAAGTTGTGTTATTTAGAGGCAAAAAAATGAAACCCAACCACAATAAATAACTGGAGAAAGTTATTTGACCTTTAATGTCAATAACTCATGAGAGGGAATAAAAAAGGAGCTCTATGAGGTTTTAATTAGTGCTGTTTTTCAGAAGCTAACTCTATTTTGACTTATTTTCTAGGTTTTGCAGTATTCTTCTTCTGCTAACACCACTCTTGGCAGATAACTTAGCTTAAGTATTTAGAGAATTAGTTGGCACCAGAAAAAGCTTGATAGTGTAGTTTGAACAAGATGAAAGAGTTCACTGGGAGACGTTACACAAACTGCCCCAAGGACCAAATGTCCTGTGAGCAGTGGTGGAAACAACAGTCTGCTGGAAAGCAGTCAATACAGAAAGGAGAAGATGTGAAAGCACGGGAGTTATCTGTTTGAGAGTATTGAATCAGTGGAAGGAATGACTAGGGAAGGAGAAAACAAGAGATTACAGACAGATGCACCACATATGGGTTTGAGCTCTGCCCAGGTAGATACCTGCACCCCTGGATTCCTAGGCAAATGACCAGTGCCTTATTTCATTGCTGTGTTCCATTGTCAGCCAGCCAGAGCAGCTGGAGCTCATGTGCCTGAGCAGAACTTGTGGGCAACCACTGCAAAGCAAAGCACTTTACACATGCACACTCCTCCAGATACAGAAAGCAGATCCAAGAAATACACACTCCTCCAGAATCAGAAGGGAAACAAACACACATGGCACTGCTCAGAGATGGAGTCCCTCGCAGCAGCACTGCAGACTGGCTGCTCTGGGAGATGAGTGCTGGGCTTTCACAACACCTCACGGTAAAATAGGAAGCAGGGAGAGAACAGGAATGGGAAACACGAACTTTCTCACAACAGGTCTAAGTTTTGATCTCAGAGCAGCAGGCTTCTTAAGTGAGACTTCAGAGGTCAGTAGTTGGGGTGTAGTACGAGCAAACAGGAAAACTACAGGTCCTAAGGGATGAACAGACTCTCTTTACCCCGGTCTTCTAAGCAAATGACCACTGAACTAACTCTTCATACAGATGGCAAATGAAGGGAGCCTTTGCCTCCCCACTAGGCAGACAGCTTCAAAGGAGAAAATTCACCTTTCTCTACTACAGCAAATAAAGTATTAAATCTGTTGTAAAAACTGTTCAATTAATTAAGAATGTTTCAGATTAGCGCAATACAGAGAAATGTCTGTCCAAATACAAGGAAGGCTGTGGTTATTTCTGGGTAAGGCAGTGTTGCTAAATACTGTAATGATTAAAACTCAAGGAGAACCTAGAAAAATGTAATCTGTGCCAATACTTCTCTCGATGCCAACTTCTTTTTAGCAGCACTAAACTTTTCCTAGAATGATAACTTTTCACTTCCTAGAAAAAGCAGGATTTGGGAGTCTTACAACTCAGAAGTTAGTTAGGATTTTTATTTGGAAGCAAGTGCTGGACCAGTTTCCTGCCTTGACTGTAGAGGGCAGGCCCCTGTAGCAGGTATGGTAAGGCTCTTGTTCCCAGTGTACAGGTAATACAGATAAAATACTTCACGGTGAGACCATCCCACTTCTTATATAATGCTCCAGGGAAAAAGGGCCAAAAATGAAGAGAACATAATCTTCCCAGGGGAGAGAACTGATTAATCCCTAAATGAGAAACCTATTACAAGTAGATTGACGAAGCTCCCCTGAGCTGAAGGTTGAAAATAATCTTTGGAAATACTACAATCCTCACCAACAGCACTTTTTCTTGAAATGTCTGGAATTTATCTGGAAGTTGAATTTCAAGCAGAACCACAAGTGGATTTGGCAAGCCACTGTGAGACTCACTGATAGTGTCACACATTGTTTTTACAGGGTTGCTGCTCAGAAAATCTGAAGTTTTAGTAACTGTTGATATCTCTTGTGTCTTTTCAGACAAGTCCTTTTTAAGCTGAAATTTATCTTACCCTTTGCTTCCCTTAATCCCGACAAATAGTGGTTTCATTTGCAGCAATACCCACATTCATAGGGAGGGAGACACTTCCTAATGCAGATCAGTGAGCAGACGGCCTTACTGAGAGCCACAGCATCTCTGTGCGAGATGGATGGGACCTCTCTGCAGTGAGCAAATGAGTGCCAAAAGCAGACGTGTCACTAACCAGTTACTATGACTTACAAGATGAAAACAGATGTTTAAATGCTGCGAAGTGATAAAATGTCAAAAAGGGAGGCAGAATGAATGGCCTAAAATGGAGGGCTTGTTTGAGTGATCCAGTCCCACAAAGTTCAGTCATGCTGTCCTGACAACACAAAATCCCTGCTAGATTCTCCCATTGATCATATGCTTTTTGTACTTGCCAACAGAAATGTATATTTAGTAACTCCCTGAAAGATTTACATCTATTACATTGACACAGAATACAAATGAGACATTTTAAGTGGCATTTTATGGTTATGTTGTAAAACAAATTGCCACATCTGTTTGAATTCCTGTTTTACCATACCCATCCTTCAATCTTCTTCAACTTGTCTTTACTCTGAGGTCCTTCTCTTCCCCAAGCCTGTTTTATACCAACCAGAAGCTCAAGTCTATTTTTCAACTTTCTTCTGTTGAATATGGCCACAGCAGCTCTGCCACTTGCCATACATTCCATGAAGTTGAGATATTGTTCCTGTAACATAACAGAGGAACAGCGCAGACAGTTTTTTCACATAATGTCAGATTAATCAGTCATTTTTAGAAACAGGCATAAAGTTCGGAAGTACTCGAAATCCAGTGTATATAAAGTGCTTTCTTAGAAGGTATAATTCATCACACACCTTTGCCATGGCATAACTAATACTAATTTTGCCCTTGCACTTCAACAGTGCATCACTTCACATGCCTTGGTCTGTGCACAGTGCTAAGATGTGTAGGCTGCTGAAATTCTTCATCCCTCCCCATTCAAAAAAGACCAAAAAAAAGCCAAGTGAGAAACTGTCAAAGCATCTGCCGATATTTCTGCTAAGATCATTCAGTAGTTAGAAATGGCACTAAAGGACCTGGCAAACCTCTGAAACGAAACATCTGACAGAATTAAGAGTACACGGAGCAGGCATTGACCAAGAATCAACTCCTCAGCAATTCCCACTTTCTCTCCTCCGACTTCTCCAACCTTCCCATTCCTGCCCGTCTCTTCTCTTTCCAAGCTCAGTTCTCCTGTTAGGCCTGGAATGCAGTTGGGTGGAAAGAAGAAGGTGTCAGCACCAGTGCAGCACAGAACAGCAGATCAGGAGCAGTGTTTTCTGTCCTCCTAGAGATATCTGCTCTCCACTGAGCACGGCTGGTTCCAGCTGCCCACTCCCATGACTAATGCTCCAAGCACTAATGCATAAGCCCTACACCCATAAACTAAGCACATCAACAACCCCCTCACCAGCACTATCCCGGGCATAATTGGATGCCATACTCACCATCAACTTCTCCATAGCCTGTCTAGAGAACCAATAAAAAAGGTCTCATATTTTGCTTTTCAGTACATAAATGTCACCAATTCCATCTGACTCCTCTTCGCCTACAACTTTGCATTCGGTAACAAACACTTTCCCCAGCCTGTGAACACAGCTAGAGATCTCAAGCTGTCTGAACAATATGCCCATCTCATCGTGTCCCAAAGAAGAGGTTATTAATAACTACTAATAATATGAGTATTAATAATTCTAAAGATCATCTACTTCAGTGACACTGGTGCCATCTTCCTCATCCAAACTGTGAACCTGAACTTCCTTCTTTCACCACTTAATGAGCATTAGCTTTCCATCAGACTGTGTCTGGGAAACTCCCTGCACCCACACTGATTTCCTAGTGGCCTGAGTCAACATAAGCAATAATAGATTATAAACTGAAGTATGTAAAAAAAAACCCAGCTGCCATTTAAAACATGTAAACATGTCTGTAATGCATAACCAGCCTCTGAAAAGGGTTAGTTTTTGCTTTCAGCAATCTAAAGAGTAGTTTTAACCAGGGAAAACAATTTTCCAGGGACACAGGTCACATTTTTGAGGAAGCCGCTCGCTACCATAGATGAACTCACTTCATGCAGAAAGGAACCCCGAGGTGCTCATAGATCCATGCATTGCTGTGCCTTCTTTCACCTCCTGCAAACACCTTTCAGCCCTTTCAGTGAAATCTGTCGGTGTCATTTATGTGAACATGAAGGACATCTAGTGGATTCTTGCTTGCTCCCAGCAGAATGCACAGTTTTAGCCTCTGCTCCCCGATTTCTTATCCTTGCTCCTGAAAACCAGCACATGCTTCTGTTCTCTGAGGACAGGCAGGGAAGTGCAAAACGGCACAGATTTCTCTCTTGCTGTTGTCAGCAGGGATGTGCAGCTCCTCTCTGGCCCTCTGCACTCCCTCTGCAGAGCACTGCATCTTCCGCCCTTTGTCAGTCCCCTGACCGCTGTTACCTCCTCTCCACTCAGTCTCCCAGCACCGAGAAACCCGGAACAGTCAACATCACAACCTGCACAAGATACTTAGTGAGAATATTGTGCATTTAACCTATTCTACTTTACCAGGGATTACAGCCGTGTAGACTTGCACTCTCTGGACTCATCTACACTGTAACACTTTAGGAGTGTAATTCATGGGCAAAACCCTCTTAATTTTATCCTAGCTCAACACCTTAGCACAAAGATTATAGAGGGCCTAAACTTTCCACAAAAAACAACAGACGGCTTTTGTAGCTAGGGAATCAAACCCATATATATGGCTAAGCACAATTAAGTCTGCTGTGGAAAAAAACCCAAAGGCTTATTCAGATTGCCTTGTAAAAGCTTAAACATAAATATTTAATTCAGAATATTTTCTAAATTCACTTTCAAAACCCATCACTCACAGTATTTCAAAGGCTGAGGCACAGAGGTGTTTTATCTCTAAAAGAACAAGTAAACAAATGCAAGTTTCCCCCTGTTCATTTAGCTGAATATGTCAAAGCAAGAAGTTGCTAAAAAATTAGGAAATATGTAAATAACAACCATTCCAATAAGTGGGTATTTCTGATGGTAGAGATATAAACTGAAAAGGAGGAAGGGCATTCTGCATGTTGTTTCTATTGCAGTAAAAGCTGGGGTTTGTGCTGGAGTTAACATCCCCTTCCCACAGGGCATCTCCAGTTGCCTGACTGCTACAGCGGGTGCCCTTCAGGTACTGCTGGGACACACTTGCCCTGCAGAACCTGTGTTTTCCAAAGGCTTCCCCACCCATCCCCATCTTTCCCAGTCCTTAGACAGCAGCCAGGTCCATACAAGAGAACCACGGTCAAATTGTGAGCACCTCCCCTCTGTTATCTTCACTGAGGCCAACCCTATAGCAAGCCAAGGCTGCTGAACCCAGCAAAACCAACCACAAAAGCATCAAGGAATTCCTTGTCTCAGAACCTAGTGTTGGTCGGTGCAGTGGGTATTATGATTTATCTTCCTAATCCCTCTGTACATCCATGTGAGAGCTTTGGATGACCAAACCCTGCTGGTCCCTTGTCGCTGAGTGGACACAACCTGAGCCCCACGGCCCCACGGGACGCGCACTCGACACGTGCACAGCTCTGCACGCTGAGCCTGGCGCCCAAGCGCTCCACAGAGGAGTGACTCACACCGTGCTGAGAACAGGCACAGTTTCCATTCCCAGCTACAAATATTTTTAGCTGCTCTGACAAACAGAACAACTTGTCAGGATGACCCAGGAAGCGTTTGAAGAAGGAAACACAATAGAACTTGTGGACAGAGACGCACAATGAGGATGCCAGGGCTCTAATGCAAGGAGCATCCTGTGCTGGAGCTGGGCTGTGTGGATGTCTCCTGGCCCAGGCACTGGATAATCTCAAGTCCAACACTTACATGTACTCACTTACCCTCTCTAGAGGACATTTCATTCACCTTGTGCATGAAATCAGCATATTTGTGATGTCTAAGAAAGACACAAAGGGGATATCCAGAATTCACTGCATCAGTGATGGAAACACTATCAGCAACGTACTAAATTTTTAAGAGTTTTTGAAACAGACTTTCTATTTTTTTTATAATATGATAGGGGTTTTTTTTCAGACACCAAGATTTGTTATATTCAAATTTTCTCTCTTCCTCACATGAGAGCAGGATTCAGTCCAAACAATTCCTCAGCAGAGTTGACCAATACAATTTTGGCTGCCCATTAGCTACTGACGCTGTCCTATTTTCCTCCCTTTCAAATTTGAGGGAAATCCACACTTGATTTTCTTAATAAATGAAAAGTTCATCTATCTCACCTGAACACCAACACAAGTGTTGCAAATTATTCTAAGGTGGGATTAGAAACCTTTTATGAATTAATCATTGTGCACTGCATTGGTAGAAACCTTAAAATTGCATATTGAGCGATGGCTTCAGGAGCTATCAAACACTTCACAGAATTCTCCCAGACTGAAATTTTTCCGTAGCTTCCACAGCATCCTGACTAGGGCTATGGCCTTTTTGTCACTGCCCTTACAGCTTAGCTTTCCACACCAATCTGGAACAAGTTCTGCTGCTCAGAGCAGATGTCCCCAGGCAGCACAAGCAGGATGTCACACGGCAGTTTGTGAGGAGCCATTCTGCTGTTTGCAGTACAGGGAAAGCAGACTGAGAGGATTTATGGTTATTGTTAAAATAATATTCAAGTAGATTTCCAGAAACACTAGAGGTGCAGTGACTGCAGAATCTGAGAAATGCTCCTGGGAACTTGCACCACAGCATCTAAATTTTCAAAGTAAGAAGCAAAGTCTGAGTTCTTTGATTCCTCATTGTTCAGGTGGAGACAAACAGAGAAGCTGAAGTAGGGGGTTAAGATGGCTTCACATTTCTGAAGGATGAACAGACCTGTCTCAGCCTCAGAACTGAGAATCCGAGAATGCCAGGTTCACTGGAGATTTTGGGAATGCATTTGGATGTGGGTACACAGATGTGGTGAACTGTGCTTTCAGTGAGCAAACAGCCTTGGATATAAACACTGATCCAGAGTAACCATAAATCCTACATGAACAGCAGGAGTGAAGTACACAAACACCATGAACCACTCCTGTACCCACGCATGTAGGAACTCTTTTGCCTTCTAAAGATGCCCTTTCCTCTGTGCTGTGCTTCCTCTAGACTATTCAGTTTTGCTACTTCTCAGCTAGAGAAGTCACTAATAGCAATAATAAAAGTCATGCAGAATACATTTAACAGCAAGGTACCATATCTTGTGAAAATTATTGCTTTGTATTAATATTTATTGTTTACCAACTGTATAATAGGAAGGCTAAATGGTCTGCTTGAGTCGTTTTGTGAGGATGCATTTACACTTAAAATGTTTAATAAAACATTTAGCTCTCTGAATATTATATACACATTTTTAGATGAGCCCGTGGGCCGGTCTGTAGAGGAATGTAACCCGTGTTATGCTGGTGTGTTTCGCTCACTGCTGTCATGCCATTCTCCCTCACAGACACTCTCCAGCTCACCTGCAGCAGAACTCAGTGGTCAGGATGCTCTGCAGGAGGAATTACATTGGAAAAGTGAGTAGTTTAAAATTCACACCTTGTCTTACGTTAGTACAGCTTTCCCAGGTCTGTAATCCTGCCTTGCAGAAATTTTACAGCCATGCCTCTACATACACTCCTACACATTGCTCTGAATTCACACAGAGCATCCTGCATTACTGCCACAGAGCAGCTATGCTCTGGCCAGGAAAATTTAGGTTACTACATGTGAAAAAGAGTCCTATTGTTTATCCAAAACCAAGGATCACATCTGTGCCGACTGGCAGTTAGGCAGAGCCATCTGTCATTTTGGGGTATCCTAATGGGATTTGGCATCAGAAGATGAGGTTCTATAACCAGGTAAAGATCAAGGGACAAGTATGCCTCGAGGCCTCAATTACCCACAACTTCACATTGTGGTGCCTTCAGAAATCTGTTCTGGGAACCATGTTAAGTGCAATTCATTGATGTTTATGGTTCACATTTGCTGTTCCTGAAAGCAGAATAGCTTGTAAAATTAGCAGCTGTAGAAAAGGGGGAAAGCTGAGAAAAGGGAAAATAGTGGAATTTTGAAATAGTGGAATTTTGATTTTATTTCTTCATGCTTCTGACCTTGGCACAAATCCAATTTAACAACACTACCTTCAAAATGCCTTTTATTTCCAGGTGATCATTCTGTATTTACACCCTGAATGGGGTTTATTTTATAGTCTGTGTACAGTCTGTCGACAGAACTCTAGAGACCCCTGCTTCTGAAATCCTTTATCTATTTAAATTCTGAGTGTCCTCTATACTGGTAGACATTTTATGAGTTTGGAATTGGATATTTTGTGAAATCAAATAAACAAACATATCACCACTGAGAATGTACAATTCTGCTGAAAAAGGTGGATAATTTCCCACCCATTATTCAACAATAATCCAAAATGGATTATTCCAATTAGAAATGTGATTCTGTGGCCAAAGCACTGCACTGACACAGATAGCTATTTGTACAAATTAGAGCCACACAATATCTTCCCTTCCCAGAGAAAAGCAGAGAAGTTTTCAGTAATATTAGTAATGTATCATACGATTTGGAGACAGGACAACTCGTATAAACTTGTCTAGGTGTTCAGAAAAAAAGCTCTTTAATGAAAGAATCCACATTTTTGAGTCTATAGAAATGGAGAAGCTATTAAAATTTTAAGGAAAAAACAGTCCCCAAACCCCTGCGATGAGATGCCAAACCAAATATTGTTCCTGACAGGAGATATCAAGTCTTCAGGCCTAAAATGTTTCTAGTATCTTCTGATTCAGAATAATCTGTGAATCCATTTCCACTTAGCTTTGCAACTGCCAGTGTAATGAAGACAACGCTAGTAATGATGCCTCAGATATTTTCTTTGAGAACTGTTGAAGTTCCCAGTAGATGTAAAACCACTGCTCCACTTGTCACATGCTGTGAGGAGAGACTGCTTGGGTGCCATTCACAACTGGGAAACAAAGTCAGGACACTTGCTTATGTACTTAATTTCCTCTGAATTATTTCTGTAACAACTGTAGTGTGGATAAATGGGGATTTACCCAGAAGTTTTCCACTCAGACCTTTGGTTAAATGCAGCTTTAAGAGGACAACAGCTAAGGAGTCCCTAACATAACCTTCCTACACGTGATTTTTCCCTTGGCCACGTTTGCTCCCTGCTAAAGCAGCTTTGTGGGGCCTCCCTGCCATCTCTGGTTCCCGTGCTGGCTCTGCCCTTCCACCAGCCCGGCTCGCTGCAGTCTGGCCGCCCCCTCTGCACCTCTGCCAGGCAGTGCTTTCACCCAGCCCCAGAGAGGATGCCTCTGCTCGGCTGGTTCCTGGAGAGCTGTCCAGGGAACTGCTCAGCCGCTCCCTTTGCAGAGCGGTGCTCCCCGGGCCGGCAGCTGGCAGCTCGCTGTGCGTGTGAATGCAGGGTTGGGATGTTCTGGGGCATCCGTGTCACGAAGCCAGTGCCAGCACTGCCCCTTTGGTGCGTGGGATGGCTCTTTTCCCAAGCCAAGCATCACAGGACACAAAGGTTGCCTGGAAACTGGACCAAACGGCAGGATGCTCAAGAGTATTGTTGCAGAGTGGCACTATCACAAGAAGGATGTGATTTCCGTATTAGGTTAAAATAGCTCAGCTTTTTTTGCTCTGTAACTGGAACTTCCTGTGCATGTTTTTACTAAGAAATAATTTTTTTAAGGTATTCTCTTACCAAATTTTCAAATTGCCAAATTCAAAAGTAGAAAAAAGGTAATAAAATGGAAAAAGTCCAGGGAATAAAGACTGTTTTTTAATACCTCCTGTTAATTCTATACAGCTACATTAAAAAAGAAAAATAAGTGTAATTGTGAGAGGAGCTTCTCTCTTTTCAAGAGCACACTGCAGGAAATGCACATCAATAGATGCAAGTTAAATTTTTATATACAGCTGCTTGAACAACAGATCTCACCAACAGAAATAAAGGCCCTGGCTCTGTTAGAGAGGTGTCGTGTGTGGGACCTGCTGCCTCTCAGTGTGGTGTGACTCGTGCCCTGCCCCTGCCCACCTGGGCAGAGCCAGCCCGCACTGCAGCAGCAGGAAGGGGAAGGGACGTTCAGATGGGATGCTGGGAGAACCCCGAGCTTATCTGCAGGACCCAAGCAGCCCGCAGCCACTACCAGAGAGAAAATCAGGTTGTCAGCAAATACTGTTTTCTGCCTTTGAACCTGGAAGAGAATGCAAAGGACTTGTGAATGTTGCAAAGAAAGAGGAGCATACATGTCCAGTGAAGCTTTTCTTCAGGATTTAAATACTCCTTTTTCCAAACTTAAGAAAGCTGCATTGTTCATGAAATTTAATGCTCTAACTTGGTCCATTTTCAGAAGGTAAATCCCAAAAAGCTCAGTGTGGCATTTTTAAACAACTGCCACCACAAATCTCCAGAATTTTGTGTTTCTAACCTTGCTTTCAAGTGCTTGCATGACTAATGAAGTGTGACATTGCTGAGATTTGCTAGCATTCTTTTCTGTAACATAAGTTCTAGCTGACAAAAATATAGCTAAATTTAGATACCTGCAGCAAACAAGAACCTTAAAAACAAAAGCAGGCTTAAGGATTAGAATTGGCTATGACATGTTTGTGCTCAACACAGGCAAGTTCACATAACCCCTTGTCTGCTGCCCCACGCACAGAGTCGCGGGCTGGCTCAGAAAAGCCGTTTGCTGAGCACTGGCTAGAAAAGCATTACTTAGTCTGAAATGCTGCTGTTCCAGCAGGTTGTGCCAGTGTGGCAGGTGGAGCCTGCTGGGTCTTTCAAATACAGATTCTTATTTTTTTTCAAATAAGTCATTAAATAGGGAAAAACAGACGGAAAAAGACCTCCTCTGTAGGTGACAAATTGGTGCTAAGAAGCATTGCTCGAACAGCAGAGAGCTCTCATACCAGCATTTCAAAATCCTAAATGCATTCAGATACCAAATTGCATTTTCCCAGTTTTCTATTGTCTATGTGTTCTTTAAAGGGTCAAATCCAGCTGAATCCTTGCTTGATTATCCTTATACATTTCCTCACGTAGCCCTGAAAGATTCAATCCACAGTTCAGTATTGGTCAATAGCAGTCAGACTGAAGCCAATTGATGGTTTATCAGACAAATATAAAAGATCTGCAATGGGAGTTACCTAGCTACACCCAGAAAAAAAAAAAAAAAAGAAAGAAAGAAATCAGAAATCCTGCAGCTGAATTTCAAATGTCCAATTTCTCCTTTTATCTTCTGTTTTCTCTTTTTGCATTGTGCCAGACAACCACCTTAGAAGCCGCAAGACTATGATATATAAACACCACTGCTTTCTAATACTTCTGCTGGTAGAATTAACCACATTATTCAAATGTCAATTTACTGCAAAGATAAATTCTTTTAAATCAAAGTACCATTTGAAATTGAATTTTCAAGCCATTAACTTTACTAGGATAGTCCTGCTGGCATATTGAATGTCTGCTAGGTATTCTCATAACAAGGTCACTTTTTCTAGTTCAAACTTTGCATTAAAGCACCCTAAAAAAACAGTCAGCTCATGCAACAGCAGAAATTAAAAGAAGCAGCCTAAATAATACAGCTGCTGTGGAAGAGCTGTCTTCTTTTTCTTCACAGTAAAATTCAGCCTTTATTTTCTGGGGGGAAAAAAGCCACCCAAAAGATGCTAGGACCTCTCTGTAGGAACAGTGAATGAAAACTTACATATTATGTTTCCTATTTATTTTCTTTGCAACTGTGTTCTTAGTCCTGGAGAGAACACTTCCTGCTCTAAGTACATATTTTGAATTCACTGTCAGATTTAAAAACAAACAGATGAAATACCCAAACAGAACAGTGCTTCCAGAAGCATTCGTAGCCTCTTGTCCTGGAAAAAGGCAGAGCTGCAGCTCTGTGGGAAATTCCTGGCAGGTCTGATGGCTTTGTGCTCTCTGTACTCTACATCTATGCACACTCCAACCACCCAAATAACTACACAGAAATAATCACTTTGGAGAAGTATTTCGCTAACAAAACCACGACTTTCTTCATAATCTCGTTTTTCTTCTGGCAGCTGTAGGACCTGTGACACTATTTCCGTGTTTAATCATGATATCTCTGGAGGTTTCAGAAATCAGCAACACTTTAGGAAGGAAAAAAAAAGAAGCAAGCAGTGAGGTTAGGGTTGCTCCCCACCACCCCATCTTCTTCCTCCCCCTGGGCAGCCAGGCACACTGTGCCCTCACGGGTCCCTCTGGAAGAGGACAGATCACGGTCACTCGCTGCTGGTTTGTGTCTGTCACCCACCAGGGGCTGCCAGCCCTCGGTGCCCAGCTGAGCTCCCAGGCGCTGTGCTGGCCCGGGAGGAGTGGAAGCAGCGCTGCTGCCGCTCCTGCCAGCAGCCAGGCGCTCGCAGCAGCAGCAGCAGCAGCGCAGACAGAGGCAGATGCTGCTCCCCTCCTCAGGACTGGGGCAAGGCTCACCCAGCGCGGAGCAGCGGCGGCCGCGCCGGGCGGGAGGTGCCAAGCGGGAGGATGGCCCCGGGCACTACACGCTGCCATCCCGGCTCTGGCTGCTCTCATGGCTCAAGAGCTGAGATTAACTCGTCTCTGGCTCAGCTCCCCCTCAGTACACAGCATATGGACACAAAGCAAGACACCTACTGCATAATCAGGCCTCTCAAAAGCGCTAGCAGAGTTCTCAGCAGTTCCTGTGATACCCAGTGTCATCAGAGACTCACGGCACTGGCCTGCCTGGAGCTTGAATACCAGTCAAATTCATCCTACTGCCTCTAGGAAAAAATGCCAGGGGTCAGGAAAGGGCAGTGAAAACAGGCGAACCACAGAGGAAGGCACGCTGTCCTCTAGTGCAGAGGAAGAGCAGAGGTACACCAAAGAAAAGCAGGGCTAAAAATATCAAGAAGAGGGCAGAGGTGCTCACACGGTGCAGGCATACTGGGGCCACAGAAATGCATTTGCAGCTGGTTCTAACCTGCACTGATTGAAAGACAGGTACCTGTGTGGGGAGAGTTGAAAAAGATGTTTTATTTCCCAGCTCTCTGTACTTTGCCCCCCCAGTTTTGTCCCTGGCAACAAGAAATTAAATCTTGAGACAAGGGACAGAGAACAGGGAAAGAGAACAAAAATGGGAGTGGGGAGAGGTCTTAGAAAACCCAGTTTTTCACTGAGATTTTTAAAGTTTAGGGACACAGTTTTAAGAACAGAATATCATGTTTGCTTTGCTTTTAATTGAAAAGAACTCAGCCAGCCCAACTCTTAATTAGCTTCCAGATAAAGAGATTGTTAAATACTGACAAGCAGAAGGCAGAATAACAGTGTCGTCAAAATAAATAAAATAACTATTGGAGAGAATTAATTGTACAGCTCCATCCTCCATGGCCACAACAGAGCAGAAACACCTAAACCATTGACTCGAGATGAGAACTGCGGCCTCCGTTTGTGGGGATTGAGAACAAAAGGCAAAGCTGTAGATTCAGTCAGGGTTTCAAGCTTCCAAAACTAAGATTAGTTTTGGACCAACTGGGAGTGCAACATTGACAAGTCAATTCACAAACTAATAAAAAAATTTTGAATTTATATTTATTAAAAATCCCCAAACAGCCCAACCCTTCCAGTACCATTAAACTCAATCAGCTTAGAGTACGCACCTTGATAACATGGAAAGTAGTTCACTGAATCCAACTCTCAGACACTGGGCTCTCTTTAAGAATGGATTAATTCATGATTTATTTAAATCGATCTAAGATCAGATTACCACTGAAAAAGGTGGACCTGCACTCCTTCCACTCCCTGTGTTTTCTCAATTGCTCCCTTGAAAAGGCTGCTCAGTGGGAGCTGAACTGTTTTAAATCTTTCCTTTTACTTCATGGCTTAGATTTCACTCAGACCAACCTCTCACCAATATTAGGATAAGGAAGGGAGGTGAAAGAGGAAGACAGGAGGGCTGAAATCTTCCTTTTAGGGGCAAAAGGAATGCAGAGATCCTTAAACCAATGCTGAAAAGGCACCTCACTTTTGGATGGTGTTTATTGTAGGAAGTGTTATGTGGGGTGCAGATACTGGCCATATCCACAGCAACGGTGGAAAGCAGCCCTTGTTTGCTCCTTTGGATCATTACTAATTTGTAAAGTTAAAGGGTATTTCTAAGAACTCATTTACTTGTTTGTACCTGTGAGCAGGTCCTTCACCCACCCTCGTGTTTGTCTGATTTTGTTTATAGAGACAAGGCCTGCCCAGATGAGCACAGGCTCTCCTGGGATGTTCCCTCTGTTCACCCTCGGAGCATCAGTGGTCTGGGTGTGTTCCAGGGGAGGCTGCTCCAAGGAGTCAGACCCCCCCGGCCACTTGTCCCAGTGAGTGAGGAAGGGTTACGGACTCCTCTCTGTGCAGTTTGAATACACTAGCAAAATGCTCATTCTAACTGGAAAAGAAGATGCTTTTCATCTTTTATCTTTCATTTTCATTGATGACATTCATGCCATAGTTCAGAAGACCAGCTTGTTCTTGGCTGAGACATAGTGCTTTTAATTTATAAATTATGTCTTCTTAGAAAAAGAAAAAAAACACTGCGTTCTGCCAGTCATATTGTCCTTGTTTTTTAATTACCAGCACCAAAGAGAAAAGGCTTTAATGCCTAGAAGAAATGTGCACATATTTCCTACTGCAAAGAAATTCATCAATGTTTAGCACAAGGCATATAATTAATAGTTGTACTTTAAAATCCCAGCTAGGCTCATTGTAGTTGTTTGCCAAGAGATACATACACCAGCACTGCCCTACAGAATGCATTTTTCCTATTGTTTCTGGTTTTCAGTAGGTAGCAAGACTGAATACAAACCAACGTGGCGATGGCACAGCATTACCAGAACAATTGGCTGTAGCAGCCCCTTCCTCTACAAAGATTCACTTCACACAACAGTTACAGGTGAAAAAATGAAAGAAACAATTGTCTCAAGGCCGCCCACCCACTCCCCTGAACAACTGCCTGCTGCTCTCTGCTTTCTGCTCTTTATTCCCCACCTAGCCCTGCTTTTTTTTCAATCAGAACATAAGGATACTTTACAGCTGCACTGAACAAACCCTTTCTTAGGTGCTGCTCCCAGATCTGACCCTTTGTTTTCAAAGAGTTGATCATTGTCCTGGTAAATGGCTGTGGGATAAAATTTTCTCACTAAGTGACTTGTGCTCACTGGCAGAACAACAAGGCTGAGAAACCGAAAGATGCTGTGCACGCACAGCTTAAATGAGGGGCTCCAGGACACAAGGCATGGTGGGTTTAGCTGACATTAATGTCCCCCACTGTCAGTCTCCCCTTTCCCCACCCTAGATCACTGTCCCACTGCAAAAGCAGATGAAGGCCCATATGCTTACTCCAGTCAGTCTAAATGTTCCAGTTACACAAATGTTTCCTTTATGAGGGGTGCCAAAATTCACCTCTGCCTTGTCTTGTCCCTCTGCCTACCCGCTTGTTCCCACCCCTAGAAATCTCCTACTTTTTGTCATTTATGTCAGTACAGCCGTGTGTTGAAGAGTAACAGAAACCTGGGTTAAGGCAAGGGGGCCTTTGAGGTGGGATCTTGCTAAGAAGTCAGGTGTGAGCAGGAATGACTGGGGCACAGGCAAACATTTCTCTGGCATAACAGGAGCAGCACCATTGAGCAGAGGCTTTGAGGTGATTTGGCAGGGATGGCCTCTACTGCCACAGTCACATCTGCCAGGTCTCACCTGACACTCTGCCAGCTTCCAAGGAAATGGCACAGGTAAGGTCTGCTGGAAATTAGGCCTCTTATTTACAGTCTGGCTCACTGACCTTAATAATGCACAGAGAAAAGGTCTGAAGTGAGTTTTGTTAGCCCTGACTGGCAGTGATCCTTTTCCCAAGCTGTGCTCGTTTCTTTCTGCTGATGCCACGCTGATGGCAAGCTGACCCATGCTGGAAGCCAGGAGGAGAATCCTTGTCTGCAAGCAACAGCCATGGAGGAGAGAGCAGCTCACTAAACCTGATACCATATCTGAGGAGTTCAGATGCAGAGAGTTCATTTTTCATGCTGTCACATCCATGGAGCCCTGTTCCTGTGCTTACACAACAGATTTGCCTGTGCCTCCCCGTGCCCATTCCCTCTCCCAGGAGTGAATAGGAAACCATAGGAGCTCCCTATAGCCTCTGAAGCAACAGATCCCAGACATCACATACAGCTGGGTTTTCAGTCCTGCTGCTTACACGAAGTGCTTCAGACCAGTGTGACTTGTGACAGACTAATGGCATTTGCCTGAAGCACCCTCTGCCAGGAGCTGCTGTTGGTCCTGCAGGGCAGTGTGAAGTAGGTTTTGCTGACTCGTTGGCAGGGCTGACTTGCTACCCCACACGGATGCAAATCAACTTGGAGCAGCCTTCAAGCAGCAAAACCCAAACTTACATTTAGAGACAGGCATGGGCAGGAAATGGTAAAAACCCTTGCTATAGCTAAGCCTAAAAACAAAGCTTATTGTTATTTTCAGAATATTGTTAATTCATAAATCAAACTTCAGAAATATGGCTTTGATCTTAATATGTGCGTAGCTTGAAATAAAATTGGGATCTCCAGCTGTTTACAAATCTGCTAGTTCAGGGAGCAGAAGAATTGAATCAATTATTTTTTTCCCTGTCTACTCCCAGCTGCATTTGCTTGCAACTTTTACAGAGCAGGGGCATTATTTTCTCCCTTGAAGTTGTTTGGGACCAAAGAATCTCAGATGCACACAGCAACCCAGGGGCAATTGCTGTACACATTAGGACATTACTAGTCCTATGTACTCGTCAGTGTAAACACAACCCTCAAAAACATTGTTGCCACCTGACACTTAAAGACCCACACTGCCCATGGAGGGTGGGTTCCCACTCTGGGCTAAGAGGTATTGCTCTTGTCCTCCAGAGCAGCCAGCCCTCAGCCACTGCTTTTCTTCAGAAATAAAATAATAATCTTCTACTCTTGCCCTCAGTGATGATTGTCTGCTTTTTGTATTCAGTGCCAATTAGTTTTTAAAATAGGCAAGGCAAGTTTCAAGCTGTGGAGTTTGTAATCCAGAGCTTATTAGCCTAAAGAAGAAAGTTCAGATTAAAGCAGTACTGGTTTTCTTTTTCGTAAATTACTTGCATCCTGATTATTTGCCATTTTCATCTTTCTTAAAAAGTGGAGATTTTGGCTGTTAGTCTTAAATATTGGGAAATCTATCCAAAAGCACCTTGTCAAGTTGGTCAGAGCTGTCAGCTGTCAGTCTTGTTGAGGAACAATTCAGAGATTCCGTAGGGATGAACATGCTGTACACATACCTATAAATAAAACCTTCTATTTCGTTTGTGGTGAGCTAGAATTATATATGCACCTACATACATCCAAGGCTATAAATAAAAATTAGTATCTTGTTCATGAGGCTGAGTTGGACTCAGATATGCTAATTGTCTCTCTCTCTGCTTTCACAAGTACATATTGTCAGTGTATACATCCTGTATCTGGGACACCAGATTTCTAACCCGGAGCTTATGGCTCTTAGAGCTCAGGTTATGGTCACCTGCAAGGACCTCATCTCCTTATGGTCCCTTTCGAAGGGGAAATAAGAAAGGATGGAGGGAGGATACCAGAGTAGAGGAGAGTCTCACCAAACCCAGACGTGAAAGACAAAATTCTCCTTAAAACATTTGCCATAACAGCCTTTCACGCAGAACGAGAGAGGAGTAACTGACCAGCCCAGTGGGTAAGACATTCCTATAGCACAGGGTTCTGCTGAGCAGTGACTGAGCCCAGCTGAGGAAACCTGCAAGGCCAAGGTGTGCACACAGGGGAGTGCAGGGGGATGTGTGGCTGAGGGCCTGCAAAAAGGAGGCTGCAACAGTCCTGCTTCTCATGACTGGTGCCACATCGGGGGATGGTGAAAAAGGCAGAGAAAAGGCATGACATGACTCTGAGCTAGCATTTACTGCTCTTCCTGCTTCATCTGCAGCAGGTAACATAGAGCGCTCCAGTGTGACATGCACTTGATGAATAGCATTGCTCAGACTGCTCGTGTCATTTCAAGTTGCTCGATCAATGCAGCTCAAATTCCCATTGTAGTCCCCAGACAGGCAAAAATCCTCCACACAGACCTGCAGCCATGAGTCAGCCTCAGCTGCTGCGAGACACGGTTCTGGAACAGAGATTACCACGGGCTAATATACACCTAGGCATACCCTGTGCATCCCCACATAATAGATAATGATGGCTAACAGATAAATCAGAGACCAGACAGGCATAAAGATACACAGATACAGTTCAGATAACAGATGGGCATCATTAGACAATCGACACTAACAGACAACAGCGTTAATGGGAATGATGGGTAGGGGAAGATCAAGTGAATCTTTCCTCTGAGCTGACCCTCTAGTACCTCCTTCATTCCTTCCCATTAGTCTTCACATATTAAGAAAAAATGTCTTTCATTACTGGCTGCTATTCCTGGGAGACAAACCTTGGCTCTGGTGCCGGTTATTTTCTGTCTGTCCCTAGCACCAAGAGGGCAGAGTGGACCCTGCTCTCAGCATCAGGATTACCTAGTTCCAGAAGAGGTTTTAGGTAACTTTTGTTTCAAGCATTTTTCATTTATTTCTACTGGACCTCTTTCTGCAAGATGCTTCTTGTTCTCATCAGGTTTGAATGATACTTAAATTTATCTTCTATCTATTTTATTTCTTAGGAGAAGAAATAATGTTAGCTTGCACTGTAGCCAGCAGAAGCCTCCAAACCATTAACTGAGAGTTATGGCAGACAGGGGCCCGTGGAAGTTGCAGGAACCTGACATTTGCAGAAATCCAACCCTTAGATTTTGAGGAATTGTTTCGAACAACTTTAGGTAGACTTGTAAATATTTTCCATTATGTTGGCCAGAGTTAGTGTGGCTTTTAAAGTTCATTCACTCCATGTTACTACTACCTTCAGTAAAATACATTAATTTGGTTGAAATGACATGCTCAATAGCTGCTTGCTAATAACCCATGCATTATGCTGATTTTCACCAGCTCATGCTCTGTAATTATGAACATATCCAAAGTATTTACCTCAAATCTCGTTAAACCGATAGCTTTGGCTCTGTTTATCCAAGACACTGCTTTTAGAAAAGTCCTTAAGGAAATGTGTCCTGTACATAGAGCACCATGAAAGAGCTACACATTACCACAATCTGAACTATTGCTCGAGCTTTGTGCAATCTGGAACATAGCACAGCCAAGCCAGGATCACAGATGGTGTTTTACATGACAGCAGTCATGACTATTGGCCCTCGAGTCATTTGGAAAAAAACAAAACAAAACAACCAAACCCTCAACATCTACCAGGATCAGGTCATACTGGAGGAGACAGAAAAAGCAGCAGCACTGGTTTCTAAACATCTGATTTACACCCAAATAGGTAATTATGGCACAGGTAGGAAAAATGTCGAAGAGGTAAAATAAATATCAAAATGAAGAATTAACTTAATCCAATCAACATTGCCTTCTCTGCACTACATTGTGGCATTTTGATATGAGAAGGTCCTGAGCAAAAATACTATTTTGGCAGGTTTTAGGGACAAAGTCAGTCCTAAAATTCCTTCTTCCAGCATTTGCATGTATAGAGACTTTGGTAGCTTTTAGACAGTTTGTGGTGCAGTTTGTTTGTCAGAACAGGTCTTTTATGTGATAAAGGCAATCCAGACCCAAATTTAGGGTGATTCTCCAGCATTAAAACTAGGCCTTGAGCAAAATTCATAGACTGGCTAAGGAGCATCTCCTTAATGAAACAGGCATTTTCACAGAATTATCCAAGTTCAAAGCTCCTGGTTCAGGAGTGGCCAGACCACATTTTGCTTTTGTATATTTGCTTTTGTTTTGCTCAGTATCCTAGGTTTGGAAATTTATCAAGCTCAAATAGATAATTGATTCGAGGAAGCATTAGCTTTCAGGCCACTGTATCGCGTGTGCTGCTCTCAAACCACTTGCAGCAAATATATCCAGAGTGTCTGACATCCAAACCTAAAGCCAAGTCCCTGCAAGGACACCCTGAACACTCCTGACTCGCACAGGTGAGGCAAAACCCTGTATCCATGTTAAAAAGGCCACAGTGAGTACCTTTCAGCCAAGTGCCAGGGATTGTCCCAATTTATCCAAAGCAGTTGCTCAGACAAAAGGAGTCCATGTAGCTGTTTAACAGCACAGCACAGAGGACAGTTCTGGATCCATCCTTGCCTCTGCTTGTGAATGCCCCCAGGAAAATCCCCTAGGTTAAACTCCATGGAATGCAAATGAGACAGGATGGTGTTTCTAAGGAGTCCTTATGCCTGACACTTAGGAAAAATATCTACAATGCAAAGCATGTCAGACTGCTAGTGGGAATTGCAGGAGGAGAGGGAACATTTTCTAAGACATCTGCAGGGAATATTTGATGAATTGAAGTGTCTTCTCTCTTAGGGGACAGTTTCATTGCTTCACTTGATTATCTCTGATATTTTAACAACCATTTTTAAATGGCTTTCAAAAGAATGAAATTGTGAATCAAGAGGACATGAGATCCCCAAGGAGATGAGTGTTTTGCTTAGGTAGCCACCCGTAACATTGGGGCATCTCAAACAGAAGTGGGAAAAATAAAGGGGTCTGTGCAAAAATTAGAGACTGAAAAACCAAAATGGAAAAAAAAATATATACCAGTGTAAATTTCTTATTTGTTGAATTGAAAATTGTTCTGAGAAACTTAAGTAATAAAAAAGTAAAGGGGCCATGAAGATAATTCCCATAATACTCCCCTTCAGATCACACTGCCCCTTACAGTGCAACCCAGCATAACTGGACTACACCCAGCAGAAGCAGCCCCATTTCCCTGCAGGTATTACTCTCCAGTAAATAGTTCAGCCAGAACTGGAGGCCTGAATGCCCTCACTCCCTGCTCACACTGCAAGACTTGTCCCTGCCACACCGGCACTGCTCTGCTAACCCAAACTGCCTTTGTTACACTCACAAAGGTGCAAGACCAGGGTAATGCCAAGTAAACAGAAGTGCAGTAGCTCAAAATGGAGAGGCTGCTGATCATTTATAATTTCCTTTCACGTCTCCAGGTTTTTCACCATGGCTGCTGAAAGCTGTTCTAACACAGACGAGGTCCAGGCGCTCTGGGCACTGTGCTCTGCAGGTCTCCATGAGCTTATCCAGCCACAACCAAATCCTGTTAACAGCCTCACTCCGCTAACAGGCAGAGAAACTGCAGCGCCTGGATGTACAAGCAGAAATAATAGACAGCAGCTGGAAACACTCTGTCCAAAAAAAGTGTAGCTTGGGTGGATCACTCCTCACATTGCTTCCAAGTGTCTTTTAATGGCAGCTTGAGAGAAAGCACCAAAACACTGCAGGCTGACATGGTTCTTGAGACACAATGTGGAATTAAGAGACCCAAGGTTCAGGTCGTTTGATGAGGTGGGTGAGCACCCATCCAAACCGGCCAAAGAGCTGGACAGGGAGGTTCCCAAAAAGAAGTGCTTTTCCATCACTCACACTACAGTCCTGGAGCTGCTGGCCAAGGCACAAGCTCTCCCGTCCCAAGGCTACAAGTATCCTGCTCTCCTACTGCCTAATCTGCCTTTAACTCCTCCTGTTGTTTCCTTACCAATCAGATCTGTGTAGGTTTCCAGGAGAGAAATAATCTAAACCCAAATGCTTCCTAAGGCAAATCCAGCTTTCCCAGCTTACTGAAAGCCACGTGGTGCCCCAGTGAAGGGCTGGAGAGCCTGGCTGCTCTGCCCTGCCTGCTGCTGTCCTCACTTGGAATGAAAATCAAACTGTTTCTGCTGACTCCCACTCCTAACCATTTGTAGCAGACAGAATGAGAGCAAAAAAGGGATTCCACTGAGCAAAGGAACCAGGAGGGCACAGGCGTGGGCAAAGCAGCCGAGGAACAGAAGGCAGCATTTGTTTTGACTGATGCAACCTGACAAAAGCCAAGTAACGTGTCCATTTGCACAGCTGCATTTTGCTGGAGATGTGGCACGGACCACACAAAGGATATTTAATGTAACAAATCGGTAATACAGAAAGGCGGGTTTTTCCCAGTTTCACACATAAAAATTTAATACATATCTATTTCAAAGAAATTCACACCACCCTTTTAGGCAAACCCTTTTTTTAGAGTTAAACATATGATGGGTTTTATTGTGCAAAGTAGCACGGGTTCACGTGGGATCAAGCTGTGAACGGTGACAGCACCAGTTGTTGGGCTTTAGAGAGTCTGGTGGTTGAAACCCGGGTTAGTAAACCACAAAACTTAAAGAAACGCCTGTCCACAGCTGGTTTAGGCTCCCAGAAATGTGCACTGCATGGTCAGGGGAGGGATGCTCAGGCAGAAGTAAGCAGCTCCAGTGTTAGCCTTCACTGCTTTTGGTCCCCTGGGAAATGCAAATCACCATCTGGTTACCTTTTCTGACAAAAGAAGGGTTAAAAACCAGGTGTAACTGGAAAGAAAATTTCAGCTTCACTGAAGAGACACAGAAAAAAAAAAAAAGCCCAAACCTAGCTGCACAAAGCCATCTGGGACTCTCGTTACAGATGGGCCTGAAGTGGAATTGCACCTCACCAAACAGAGCTGGGGCAACTCTTAACTGGGGCACAGGGAAACTGGGCTGCCTGCACAAGAGCACTCCCAGTACCAACACAGCTAAGAGCAGGCTGTGATCTAGGTTGCCACAAGGATTCAAATTCACTGAGAATTAAAGCAGAGAAACGCTAGAACCTTTTAACTAGGCAGTTTGTTTCTCCTCCCCCCTACCAAGGACTGTCAGACCTTACTTAACTGCTTAACAGGTGAGTAATTACTTTTCAAATTTACAGCAAGCTGTTGATTGAAAACATATAATTGTGAAATTATGATCATGGCAAACTTACATTATGATACTACATGATTCAATCTGCCATTATTTTTCAACAGCAAAATATTTTGATTGAGCGAATCCATTTCCTTAATCTTCAAAACAAGACAGTTGAAACAGCAATTTCCCAAGAACAGCAGAAGCATAAAATATCCTCTGGCAGCTTATCCGTGGGGTTTAATGCATGGACTGCTGGAGCACTACCAGGGCAGGCTGTTTTCCATGCACACTGTGCCTTATTGTATGTGCTGCTGCTCCTAATTGCTTTAGGACCTAATTGCTGTGACACTACTGAACCCCGGACAGCAGTGTTTTGTTGTGTTTTATCGTGGCTTTTGTTGTTGCTCTTGTTGTTGTTGTTGTTTTAAATTAAAGAAATGAACCGACACCCCTCCCACGGCCCAGCAGCACGCAGGAAGCAGCGCTGAGACCCCGGGACACTGCTCATCCACACCCAGAGCAGCGGCTCTGCACCCACCTCCCCCTCTGCTCCTCCCCCGGGGATGGCAGCCTGCACGGTGGCACTCCTCACCATTTCTCTATAAGAAGAAGTATAACATTTGGATCATATACAAATTAGAGGGTCCCCAGCCACCTCGCCCTGCAGTTTCCTGCCATTCACATCATGTTTTCTGAGCGTGATTACAGTCTCCAGGTCCTAAACATCCTAGGAATAAATGTAGGCTGCTTTGCTGTGGGACAGCAAGTCCTTGGTCTCAGACCATGAAGGAGACAGGCCTGGAGAAGCTGCATGGGGCCGTGTCCACCACTGGGCTGGCCCTGGACAGGAGAGATCACCCAGCAGGGCCAGGATCCACAACAGCCACGGCTGTGTCTGCACTAAAGCCAACAAATTCTTTCATCATAATTAGTGTGTCCCATAAGGTCCTGATGAACCACTCTGCCACTGAAATGTAGATTTCTAAAATACACAGGATGTTTAAAATGCACAGGATGTTTTCTAATATAATTTTCCTTTTCTTTGACAAAACTGAAAATGCAAGGAGGCCTAACTGCAAGAGAGTACGATGGCAAATGCTTTTAGGTTAAAAATTTACCATGTTCTACATTCTTCTCACATGAAGAAGACAGCATCAGTTACTTTTGCAATGTGCAAAAATGTACAAACAGACTATATTCTCCTGGGCTGAGGCTTTGTACATATAGTCAGCTCGACAGAGAAGATAGTTTGGGGCCTCAAAATATATTCCAACTGATTTCCAGCTCCTCTGCTATGCTGACATTTTCATGTGACAGGTCTTTTTTGCACAGCACAGTTAGCTTTGCTTGGAAAAATTAAATTATTAGCTTGTGTACAACTTGCTCAGATGATATGATATCTGCCCTGTCAAAAATGTATCTTAATTAGTTAAGACAACAGGCATTTTCCAGAACTGGCCTGTCGGAAAACATATCCTAGCATAAGAGAATCTTAAGGGTGATTTCACTTACAGAGCTTTAGTGAGACTATATTTCACCTTCTACATGCAAGTCTCTTCTTTACCTTCTTGAGGGCTGATACAGCTTATCTTCAGGTCACTGAATATCATGAGACATCATTCTTAGAGCTTTAGTAATTTTTATTGTTTAAATATTTAAACAACAAAACCTCCAGGGATGCAGAATTGCAGTAGAGTACTTACCAGAAATTTAAGGTGGAATATGTGACAGATATGTTTTAATTGTTCTTCTTTGGTGTCCCCTGTTCCCTGTCTTCCTGGAACAGCATTATTTACTGAGATAAATCTCAATACATTTAAACATACTATTATGATTGAATAGAGGGATCACAGCACAAAGGTTTATGCTTTCTAGCACTACCAGAGCAAAAAGCCAATGAAGACAACCTTACAAACCCAGCCAAGCAAAACTGCTCAAACAGAGCAGGGACCATGAACCCTGCAATACCTTTATTGTGCCAACACAGCTCTCAGTACAGGTCACAGAGAGGATGGCAACGTGCTCTCCTGTTTAAGTTTCTCTTTTTGAAATTAACCTGAATGTCTGGTTTGTTGGCTTTACAGTAATTTCTTTGGGGACAGTCAGAATTTATTGATGTAGTGTTCACTGTATTACATTTATTTAGTAATGAAGGACATATTAAAATCTGGTTTAAGGTAGCAAGACTTGTACTCCTGCAGCTGCAATGCCAACAGCATTAAACACCTGGACCTGGTACCCACTAACACAAAGTGCAATTTCTATTTCTTTTTTTGGGGGAGGGGGTTGGTGAGTGAGTGTTTCTGCCAACCTGGGGAAAGGAAGCACACAAGCCGGACAGCACTGGACACTCCGTTACGAGCATTTCCTGGGAGTAAACTAACCCAGACAAGCTATAGCTCCAAAATGATCAGCGTTAGTATCAAGCACTTCTACACTCTATGCTAATCACACAGTTTTGTCCACTCAACTCAGACAAACTGCAGGTGTTGCAGTGCTAATAACCCATTTGCTGTTCCTATTCCCCCTGTGCAGCAAGTTGCTGACCATTACTCATTCTGTAAGTCTGTTAAAAGCAAGAGAAGAGATACAAGTGAAATGTTCAAAAACAACGCAAACAAGAATTTAACTGCTGTGAAAGGCTACTACTTACAGACCCTGCAGGACTGGCTGAACTGGCCTTGGGTCCCAGAGGTGTGTGACACAATTCTGTTTGCAAGCAGTGCCCAGAGGTCTGAGCAGCAGCAGCAGCTCTCAGAATATCTGACTTTTGCAAAGAACAAATAGGAATTGTAGGGTAATGGGGAAAATGGACATGAGGAATCATTTGAGCCTAAGCTGCAAAACCTGGGAGCCCATTTAATGCCAGTTATTGCTGACTGCATGAGCCCATTAGCCTCCACAAGGCTCATAGAGCCAAGGAAACAACAGAAATATTGCAGCTATCATGAATTCGATTTTGATAGCAGCCTAGCCAAGTCTCCTCTCTCTTACATGCACACATGGAGGCAGCTTCAAGGTGTGCCACATTTGAGGGGACTCGGCTTGGTCTGTTGATGTCAGAACAGGGACTACATAGGCAGGAGCTAAAATCAACACTCCACTCATGAGCAGTGCACCCACAGAGACTCTGGAACCCTCTGTAGCCTGTGGACACGCCAGCCTTACCCTTGGCAGGACATCAGGGTGGAGGGAGCCTGTTTCTCTTGTTTCCCCTACATCCCTTCCTTTTGCTTTGTAAAGGACTGAAGATTTGGTCCTTAGTGAGTATAGAATAAGTGTTCTCCATAAACTCTCTCACTACTAAATGCCTTCCTTTTATTTTACTAATCTTGTTTGGCAGTAAACCTGTAAGTGGGAGGGATTAATTACCTGCAGATTTCCAAGAGCCATGAGGAATGCAGGAATATGCACTGTCATTGCTTGTCCTGAAGCCCCCTTCCATTGCTGAGTGACAGGTTCCTTCTAAGTGCCTCTATATTGCTGTGGGGCACTTCACAGAGAGAGCACTCAGTGTAATCATACACCTGGATGGGTAATTATGGAACTGTTGCAGGAATTTTTCTTTCCCTTAAGTTGGTATTTTTTATTTTCCTTCCCTGGGAAACAGAGAGAGGTTGTTAAAAATTCTTGAGCACAGTCATACAGTAACTGTAATGGTAATAGACCACAAAATTCAAGCGTTCACATCAGAAAATACCACAGCATACTCTGGAGGGGGAAAGAGTCTATTTTTTCCTCAAGAAAATATTTTCTATAATAAATATATCTGGACAGTTTACAAAGTCCTCAGAGGCTAACCAGTTAGCTGTAACAAGTTCTGTACCTGACACATTTTTCTTCAGGGTAACTTGCTTCATTCAGAGTTTTAATGTTTAAATAAACTGCTGCCCAAATCAATAATCTACGAAATCATTCACTCTGGGAAAGTCCTTCAATCCTTCCCCCCTGTTTTAAGTCAATTTATATGCTATGCTACAGCTACCTCCGGCTGCATTTCATTACCTTCCCACTCCATCTTGCAGCAGCCACTCTGTAGTTTTGGCTACTATGTTCTCAGCAAGGAGGTCCACAATATTTTATTTTGTGCCAACTTGTCTCAGACAGCTGAGAAGCCCTTCTGTCTTGTCTCAGGGTTTTAGATCACTGCTGTATTCCAGCAGAGACAGTGAAATCTGAGGCCAAACAGCTGGAATGTATCCGCTAGTCTTTCCTAGTGACAGTAACTGAAGAGGTATCGTTGTTGTTGGCTTTGATAATCTTAGATAAAGCAGGTGTGGGAGGAAACAAACCTAGGCTGTATTGATCCCATCCTATCTTATTTCCTTCCCAGCACCAAGGTTGTAGACAGCTGTTTTCCTACTCTGACATTTTTTAAAGACACTTACAATGTCTATTAACAAAATAGTTTTCCAAAGACTTCACAGAACAGTGTTAGCCCCTCCAAAACCCTTGTAACTTCAATGATATGTAGTCCTAAGCCAGCAAACTATTTAAGTAAGTGTTTTAAATGAAGCTGGTGGGAAGTACTGTGCTAACAGAGATGGGACCACTCCTACACTTAAATCCTCTTCCATAAATGCAAAGGTTCCTTCTGTGGTCAAGGAGGCTCTCCTGAGCAGCAGCAGATGTATATCATATCCAATTTCCACATCCTTCCTGGGCACACAGCACCACAATATCCAGAGGTCCAATTAGAGGCTTGGCCTCATAACATGAGGAGATGGAGGTTACAGGATGTGCTTCACCTCAAACCACACAAAACTGGCAGTGGCTGTACAGGAGAGCAGCCTGGATGGGATCAATTCCAAGCTTTGCCTTTTGCCTCCTCACCCCAAGGCCATCGAGCCTGGTTTCCAGTTGCCTGGAAACAGCAGAGTTGCCAAAGGGAGAGGCAGTAGCCAGGAAGTGCCTGCCCTTAATGCCCTACACAGCCTCGGGCTCCCATCCACTTATCTGAGATCCTCAGCTGTCAATAGGAGCATGCAGAGGTACGTGACAGCAATTCTGTACCTCCTGGAGAACACCCTGCACGCTCTGAGGACCCTACTCTACAGCACAGGTGCCTGGTGGAACCTGCAGGACAAGCCCTTACCACAAAACAGGAGATGGAGAGAAGAGATCCTACTGTTTTAATGCTGCCTATTAGTGAAAAGTTACAGACATGCTACCCTCCATCCTTTTCAAATGCATGAAGACCTCCCTTTAAAGCCTTAATGGAAAAAGTAGGAATAAAAATAAAATTACTTTGGGAAAGTTTTTCCATTTATGCCTCCCTTTCTCTATAGAAATAGAGATTCTCTGTAGATGAACAGGGATCATTAAAAGGAAGGGAAACAGATTTCCCTCAGGCTCACTTCTAAATACACTGCTAGCCTACCTTAAGTAATGGCTCTCATTTACCAAACTGCTGAGGGCTTGGCTGTTCCCACTGATTTCAGCTGACTCCGTGGGAACTGCTGCACACACTGAAAGGCCCTTACTCATCACTTACAAGTTTGAGGTTCCTGCTTCTGAAAACCTGCAAAAATCCTGAAAATTAGTGGGCAAGACCTTACATTAATTTTTCAAATCTCTCTAGAAACAGAGCAATGGTTGAAATACTCAGAGCCACAACAGCAAACGTGTGCCTGTGGGCCCCAGGTGAGCTGCCCCTCCTGCTTCTCCCATCTCCACCAGCTGCTCGAGTGCCCAGACCAGCCTTGGAGCTGCAGCAAGAGCTGCACATCACAGAGCTGCTGCTTCTTGTCTTTATCTCTGAGGATGACAGGCAGCTCTGGGTTTCCTCTCTCTCCTTTTTTCCACTAATACGAGATGGAGAGCAGCATGCTTCCATTTACAGAAAATCCTTGTACTTAACTACAGAAACTCAAGAAGCAAGTGTTTGGGAAAAGTACAAATTACATGAAGAAATGAAGCAAATATAAAGAGGAAAACTCCCCAGACCAAGGAAACATCCAGAAACTACTCATTTGCTGCTGCTCACTGTTCTAAGACTACAAATTCAGAGATACAAGAAAAAAGAAAAGAGAGACAGAGATCTTTAGAATATTTTTTCCCCAAGAAAGCCTTCAACCCTTTTTATTTTATTTCTACTTTGGGAGAATGAATTATCTCGACTTGATTCTGCCCGTCAATCACTGTGGACAGCAGCCTTCCCTGGCAGCCCAGTCATTAGGACTGGTTAATACATTCCCTCTCCTCTGCCATCTTACACCAGAAAAGCTCCCAGCTAATGAGTTCCACACCAGGGCATGATGAGGCCATCTGAAAGGAAAATACCAGAGAAGAACACTGGCCAGAAATATATCAGAAATTTTTGCTTCGACCGTGGCTGTAAAAATGGATTTTTACTGCCAAAGAAGCAAATGAAAAACACCTTTAAAAGCCAACTGAAAAATATTAGAACTTCCTCCATTTGGGAGAAAAAAATCCGATAGAACCAAGCAAGGACCTTCTTACAGATTTGCCCAGATTACCAGGAAAGCTGTGGAAGAATGATTAAAGAAAACATCACAAAGACCCAGGAAGATTCTATATCCAAAATCCTGTCATCCCAGAATAAACCTGTCAGTTTGTTACATATCCAGGTGGTGTTTTCCTGTAGCTTTTAAGATATTTAACATGCAGTTCTACCCTTGAGATGTGACACTGTGAAGATGGTACCTTCTTATTCAACACATCATCTCTGCATGGATTTTCAGTCTCATCTCCCCCTACGTTATGATTTCATCTGCCTTTCATCACTGCTGTGCTACAGGTTCAAGATGATTCTGAGGGAGTTATCTATATCCTTGGGTTCACGTGTCACTAGAGAACAATCCTGTGCTGCAGCATCCCAGGAGCTGCTCAGGGCCCCAGTCCCTGCTCAGTCAGAGCCCGGCATCGGCCGCACAGCACAGCAGAGCAGAAAGGCACGGCCAGCACTGCTGAGCTCAGGGCTCAGGTCCTTGGAGCAGCTGTGCAGCCTCATGGGCTTCAAACTCTGACACCACTTCCACCTGTGCAACCTCTGGGAAAGGCACAGGGTGGCACAGGTAGAAACCAGAGCAGCATTTGCACGGCAAAAACATTTCATGCACGAACCAAGCAGCAGCTCCTTTCAGAAGGTCAATTCTTCTGCAAAACCCAGGGTCTTACAGAAAGCTTTTAAACCAAGTTTAAGGACTCAAGTGGCAAAATACATGCAAAAACTTATATAGGCAAGAATGTAGGCCTCACTGATGTTTCTTCTGCAAAACTACTTTGCAGTGGAACAGTTCAAAGTAAGTTAACATCACCAAAGTGTGTATTTTCAGAGAGAAAGGGGAAAACCAACAGATCTAACACTTCTGGATGGAGGTGCAGGGTTTGCTGTGCTGAAGCAGACATATCACCCAGTTTCATTCCCCATCTCTGGAAGCAACTTGCATGGCATGGTTTGAACAGAGGCAGAAAACAAAGCACTCCCTTGTGCTGCGTTGAGCCATTTGTGCCACCCCTTATCCTGGGAGAGGACCTGCTCTCGGACCCTTTGGGTTATCTGACAAAACCTCACAGCCTCATGTTTTGCAGTCCAACTCACCATAATTTGGTCTGAAACTAGGCTCAGATAATAAACTCAGAAGAGGGACCCTTGAACTATTACTGGTTGAAGGAGAGAACACGTTTTTAATCAGGTATTTGTACTTTTTTCTTTAAAAAGATAGCATAAAGTAAGAGATCAAAACCTCAGCAGAGCCAAGTGTTCTGCTTTTTGTCTTCTTGTTCAGCATACTTTGCAATAGCACTTTCACTTGAATTTAGAGTCTGCTCACATAATCTAACACTCACTGAGACAGAGAGGAAGGCAGAAGGACAAGGACAGAGAGTGTGAGAGTCCATCTGAAACCAGAGCAGCATAAGTACACACACATGTATCAGTCTGTATTTTCTAGCACACTTCTTACTGAGCTTAACTCATCACCACCATGCACAGCTAATCAGAAAAATGTCTTTGTGCTTCCTACAGTATAGAGGGATGGTAAAAATTCTTTTCTCAGGAATATAAAGCCTTAACAGAAGACAGGATATGGAAAAAAAAAAAAAGCAAGGAACACAAAAATAAACTACATTGTGTATTTGTTTGACATGTTACATGCCACTTTAAATCATTCAGAGTTCTTCTAGGTTTAAGTTTAAGGGAGAGTATTTTAGGACCAATATTCCAAAAGCTACCAAGTTACTACACAGTGCTGGATTGGACTTTGGCAGTGAGTACAATACATAAAGGACGTGGAATTGAGAACAGATACAGCAAATCTCAGTTTGCTCTGTTTCCTTGTTTACTGAGAAGTGAGCAGGAAGAGAATGGCATCCTTTTAAATAATTTGCAAGCCCTTTACATTTCAACTTTCAGAAGCCCTCAGAGAGCAGACAAGCATCAGTATCCCTGCAGCTTGAGCCTGCATATCTGTACATGAGGAGCAATCTGTTCAGGTTCAGCAGGTTCTGAAGATGAGGCTCCCTTAAAATGCTTCAAATACAAGACAGAAGTCAGTACCCATAGCTGCAGACTCCTCGAGTGGTTCGTTTCTCCCTGGATTCAGAGGATTGTGAATGTGATTTGTTACTGACAGAGTTTCCAGGAGCAGCAAGCAGAACCTGGCGTGTCCATGTGTGTGCCTGCTGCCTGTGCAAGCCACAGGGCTGACAGGGGAACTGACACAGGCCCAGCTGAGGAAAACTGCTGAAGAGGCCCAAAGAGCCCTGAGAAAGGCTGCACACCTGAGTTCATTTCTCATAAATTGGGCACCACATTATTCCAGCAGCTGGCAACAGAACAACTGAATATTCACAGCTGTAAAATATTCGGGTAGAAGCAAAGCTTTTTAATGTGGAAAAGTAATTTTACAGGACCACGTATGATTTTTCCAGTACAATGCACAAACACCATGGTGGTTTTTGACATGGGCACTACCCCGACAGAATAAAATAAAGAGAGGTGCAGAGAGCACAAATGTCTCTGGGGTCTGGATTTTCACATATTAGGTCACTGGTGAAACAATGGAACAGGACCCAGATCCTTGGGAATCTTCTGCAAGGCCCTTTCCTTATGTCACTGTAGCTGAGAAAAAACAGTATTTCTAACAGGCATAATGATGGGATTCCATGGAAGAATATTTCATGGCTGGAAAGCAGCTCAGAGCAGCCTTTCCATTTCTTATTTTAATGTGTCATCTGTTGAGAACAAAGAGAACCATCACGATATTAAAGCAATTTCTCTTTGACCCGTAGTGATCTCTGATTCACTGGACTCTGTAATTTGCTTTGTATTGGGGGTTAAGTATAGCTGCTGTGGCTGAGGACTGAAGGATGGCATTATATTACTCTGCTGTATATGTCTCTCTCTGCCATGCATATATCTCATTTCTTACTAGAATGTACAGAGAAAGGAAGTTCAGAATGCATATTCATATTAGGATGTGCTCACGCTCTGGAGATGACTTTAATATAAAGCCAAAATGTGATATTAGCTTTGTCACACAATTCATTCTTGAGGAACAACACTTTCATTTCAATAGGATCATTCCACTAGCCAAAGATGGGGTTTTATTTCTGTTGAAACCACATTTCTACTGTGAACAAAATGAATTGCATAAAAGCTTTTTGTAACACACAAATTGTATTTAAAACATATAACGGGGGCAACTCTTGCTCTCTGACACTGCACTGATGCAGAAGATACAATGGAGATGTGCCTATCAACATATAACTACATTATAAATGCATTCAATATATTTCCCAAACTAATTGGTTTGTCATCTAATTGCCCTTTACAAAGTAGAGCTGACAGGACCAACAGTGGCCTCATCCCTTCATTCACTTTTTGGAAAACATTAGGAACTCAGGTCTGGGTGTACCAGGTTAGACAATGCAGATTGATGAGGCAGAAAAGCCTGAAAAGACAGCCTTCTTCCCGAGACAGGACATCAGAGGCCTCTGTGAAGGATGTCTTTCATGGTAAAAGGCTTTCTCAGGGAATGCACAGCCCCTTGCTGCCCTGCAGAAATAGCTCTGGTGGAACAAAAGTGTCTTCAATTCAAGCAGTGTGAGAGCAGCTTCTAACTGAAGGTGCAATCTTCAAAATCGCCGGATAGCCAACAGAAAAGAGCTTCCAGGGTAATAGCTAAGATTAGACCTGCTGCTCCACAGCATTTTGGCTCTAGGTTCAGGATACCCCCTCCAAAAGACTTCATTGCAGTGCCAGCCAGAGACACAGATGTCAATAGCCAGGGAGGCTCCTGTGGAACAGACACGTTGTCCTGCTTTGTTGAACAGTCCCCATTGTCCAGCAGAAAAGCAGCACGTGCCACGGAACACTACCTTTAAAAGTACAGAAATGTGGACACAGCCATGGATTCATGGCAAAACAGAGGATTTAGAAGTGCATGCTTGGCAGAAATCTTCTCCTCCCAAATGCACTAATCCAGTGAGCAGTGAGTTACCCAGCAGTTACTATGCAATTTCTCAGGACATTTTAAGAAGACCTGAAGGTGGTTCAACCTAAGTTTGTCAGATAACACATATTAGTAACCAGGAGTGCCAGAATATCCTGAACAGAGGGGATGTTGAGCTTCACTTCTGAAAAACAGGTGAAGTGAAGCACATCTGCAGCTCCTAGGGATCTGTATGTGCAGCAAACACACACTTGCAGATGTCAGGCTTGTCTGCCAATGCCACAGCTGAAGGACAATTGCCTACAAAGCCTCTGGAAAGGACTGAAATTATTTTAATGGCCTTTCTGCTTGCTTTTTAAACACCTTTCTTATCCGAGTCAAATGTCATTAACAACTCATTTGTTTAGTGTTCAATGAAAAACAGAGGGGAATCACACGAATCAGTTTAGGTTTGAATTGCATCCTTTTCCAGTTTGATTCCCAGAAATGAAGCCTAGGCTACATCTCACAGATCTGCTTTATCCCTCTCGGAGATTTGTTCCTCTTACCCGGCTGTCTTGGTGCCTCTCTCTTTGTGGCAGGCAGAAGCCAGCTCAGGCAGCCCCTCTGTTGTTGTTAGATTTCCAGCAGCGCAGGAGATTGCTTAACATTAACATCCTCCAAATCTCAACATTCAATTATATTTAGAACAATTGATAAGAGGTGTTTTTATTGATAGGTAGTTTAGTAATGCTTGACAGAGTTCCTTTAACATCAAATTTCACCAACAGTTCAAAATTTTCCTATATAAAGCAGCTGCCTCACCTACGTTTTTATGGCCTGTTTATAGGCCTGAGAAAAAGGTCTTTAAAATAAAAACGCTGATGCAACATTAACTACAGCAGGCATCTCTAGATAACATCTTTTGATAACACCTAAAATGACTGGGATTTAAGGATGTTGTTATAATGAGAAAGGAGGGTATTTAGAGCTGCAGGTGGCATTGTTTCCAATCTAAGAACACAACTGGGTGCAGAAAATGATGCAGCTCTTACCTTCAAATAATAAATAAGCCTACGATGTATGTTGCTCTGAAAGGCTGTAGACAGAGGAACAGGTGGAAAGGAAAGTGTTGCTAACAGGGATACAGTGGTGAACAACTGCCTCTCACACCCCAAATCCAGACTGCACAGCCTTCAAGGACAGACCACACAGCATCGCATCAGACCTGCCCTGGGGTTTTGATAAATATCAGAAAATGTGCTACTCAAATGTTTGATCCTTAAAGGAGACAGTTTTCCAGGGATCCACATCTGCAGCCCCCATCAGAAGAAGAAGGTGGCTTCTGCAGTCCCTTCCCCATTTCTCTGTGGAAACGGGCACCCCAAAGTACAGCGGGATCAGGGATACCAAGCCAGCAAAATGGATCCACAAACTTCCCAAAGCTTTTTCTTTTACACACACGTGAAGGATTAGATTCTTGACTGGAAAGTACCAACCAAATATAAAAAAAAGAAAAGGGACAAATGATTTATACATACGGACATTTCCTTGCTGGGAGGTGGATCAGAGTAGGGCTCCCTCTCTAACAAGAATGAGGGATAGAAGAAGCAGGAAACAATCCCAGTGCATGTGTCAGGCACCCTTTTAGGGACTGCAGCAGTTTGTCAGGGTCTACATAAGGACACAGGGATGACAAGAGCTGAGATGACCAGCTGGAACACTACTGTCTTGTTAAACCTAGGAAGAATTTGTTAAAGAAACCCCTTATTTCCTGTAAAAACCTCATTCCCTCTGTTCAAATCTTTGTGTCTCACATTTCTACCACCACCTTATGGTGCCAGTTTAGTGGGGCTGCTTTAGGGCCTTATCAAGCTCATCATTTATCACTGTTGCCTCTCAAATAAATCAATCTGACTAAAAACAAACACAGAAACAAACCTTACCACACATATTTTTCCATGAATTTTTCAAGGCAATCACCACTGTGGCAATGGCAATGCCTCTTGTCCTTTTTCTTCTGAAAACCTGAGAGCTTGGAGCTGAGCAGATTTTAGACTTTGCATGGTAAGAAGAGAAATCTGCACTCTTTACACTCACTGGTGGGAATTCAGCTACAGCAATCACTCAAACACAACAATGTCTTTTCATGAGCAGTTTAACCACTGTATCAATCTTAACATATCAAACAATACTGAAATGTAAAAAGAATAAAATGGCATAGCACTGAAAAAATTATTACTTTAAATGTTACGTTAGTTTTCTTAAAAGTTTCAACTGCTACATGAAAATAAAACAAAAATCTGAAATCACTGGTTTTTATAATAATTTATGTTCTATGGGATGTTTGCAAACAGTTATTTTTTAAAATTACAGATACAATATCCTACACCTGATCTTGAAACATGAGTGTAATGGAATTTAGATATTTCAACTTTGAGTTCAGCTATCAATACCCAAAAAAAAGAAAAGAAAACATCCACATATTTTTTGGTTTTTGTTTTTTTTTCAGCTTGCATCAAATTTATATATGCATGTAATACTACAAAAAATTACTATGGAAGCAAAACACCACATAATAAATATATCGGGGTTGAAGAACAAGCACCTGGGCATCTCTAATTCTAGTATCCATTAATATTCAAATGAAGAAATGGTTTAAGAGATTAATACTCTAATATTCTTTTATTCCTGCTTTCCACATGTGGTACAGTACAAAACGCTACCAGGCATTCCTGATTTACCCACTTGTAGAGCACAAGAAGCTGCCAGGCAGCAATTCATTTAAAAATACAGCCCCACAGTGCCACAGAGCCCTGCCCCACTGCCACAGCTGACCCAGAGCTCAGGGGCTCAGCAGGACTGGGGCAACGCCCTCTCCTCCAGGGGGGCTGCAAACATCGACCGCGCTGGAATCCCGACTTGTTGCTTCAGCACAGAAGCCAAAGTTTTGGGGTTGGTTTTTTTCCTGTTCCAATTAACATTGCAAATCAGCGCAGAAAGAATTTGCCAGATCTCATCTGTCAAAACACTTATGGATATCGTGTGAAATGTGTGTTTCTACACTTCATATTAGATGCAAAAAGTGTGCTGGGGGAGACCTGAAGAGCAGTTAGCTTGAGAATTCTGACTGAATAGATGAGCTCACCATTCTGTTCTTTGTGAAACTGGTTAAGAACAGCATTTCCACAAAAGCCAAGATTTCTTCCTTACCCAAGGAGCCTAAATCCTTGTGCTGTTTGGAAGCTGGTCTTGATCACGCACCAGATATCCAGCTTCTATCCAGATAGAGGGATAAATTGGAAAAGATGAAACCGAAGATTATTTTTATTGTTGTCCCTTTTTCTCTCTTATCTACCAAAGGACAAATTCTGCCTCGTGAGTCTCAGGGGAAGTACAGCATTATCAGTGCAGGAAAAAGAGGGTACAAAGTCAACATTAATCAAACACAACCAGTGAGTAACAAACTGTGCTGCTGCAAGAAACTCTAACGTGTTGAATAAACACTGTACCACAGATCACTTCATTTATATAATTGCTTTGCTTTATTGCTTTTCTAACCTTTTTTTTTCTTTTGATTTATATTACGTGATAGAAGCCTGAAGACATTAGTCTTGACCACCACTCCTTTCCAGCAAGCTTTTAAAATGTGGTTTATATTAATCATAATAGGGAAATCAAGGCTTTTCTCCTGGCTTTGCTTCTAGCTTTTGGGGATTTATGAAGGTTGATTGTATAGCTTTTCCTTGAAAGGGCAGGAGTGATGGATCTGTAGCAGAGATTTCTTTTCTAGCTCCATTGGAGGCTGAGGATGGCAACAAATATTACAAACAGCTTGTACAACGTTCAGTTTCCCTGCCAGTTACTCTGTAGCCTCTTCTTTTCTATATTGCTCCTCAGCAGTAAAAAACCACCGAGCTGAGGTTTTGCAGTGAAAAATCGTACTACAAACCCTACAGAAAGAATGAGCCACGCTCTGGGAGCTCAGCCCGTGGGGGGAGGTGCAGCCATCCATTACTGCCCTGCTGCATCCGAGGGGATACTTTTTATTAAGGTTTTATGAGGTGAGTTTTGGCAATGTCCTTGGGATCACTGACTTCCTGCCAGGCAGCAGAAACTGAACCACAAACCATAAGAGAAGCTGCAATTCCGGTGTTTGCAAGGCGAGGGGGGTCTCTACATCACTGACAACATTTACTGATTTGGGTGCTACATATTCCAGGGAAGAAAGATGTGTATTGCTTAAGATGTGCTTGTAAACATGATGCTGTGTGCTGGACCTGAGGTACAACACATGGCCACATAAATCTTACTCAGTAGGAAAACATTTGTATTGGATGCTGGCTATACATAAACTTTAAATACTCCAGCACTTTAAGAAAAATCTATATTTTATGGATTAAAATATGCATAAGTTTAAATTTATCTGTGCATTTCTTCCTTGGAAACTGTTCCTTGAGAATGGCATTAATATTTATTGCATTTTCCATATCTGAGCAATTATATGGGCATAAATTCTTCAAGAGCTGATTCTGCAGGACCTGAGTGGTTACATGATATTCTGTTTATGTCAGTGGGATTGCAGGTAGGGACCTGTGCAGGATCTGTGCTCGGCCTTAAAGACAGCCCATTCCTCTCAATTCCTCTGTGGGCTTTGTTTGCATGGCTCTGACATGCTTCGATACCTTTGGGCATTTATTCTCATTTTCTTCAAGAAAATATAGATCTTTAAACAAAAACTGAATGAGCACATTGAATTACCAGGTTCTCTGGCATCTTTGATTTCTCCTCTGTGAGTCCAAGGAAGGAAGCTTTCTATCAAGAGCCCACCCTTGATTGCTAAATACTTGACTGCTTTCCTGAACCACAACTAAAATTTCTACTTGCAGCAAATCTATAAAGTGAAAGACACTGAAATGCAATTATAAATAAGATAAAGGCCAAAAAATCCTGGATCCATGCTGTCTGCATCCCTGAGAGAAAGAGAAAATCAAATTATACCGAATGGAAAAGTAACTGATGAATCTACTAAGTGAGAATGATTCTTCACAAGATGAGCAAATTACCTTCACAGTTCCATTTCAATATGTACTTCCCACACAAGCAAAAACCCCTCTCTCCTCCTGGCTTCAGGAGAGTGTACCTTCAGCTGGCAAAGACAGAACGCTAGCCACTCAGAAAGGTGACTTTTTTGGACAAATGAGGAAACTTTAATGAATTCCCCACTCTGCAGACGGCTGTAGTATATGTTAGAGCACCTGCTGCAACTCACTTCATATCACATTGCAGTTATGAAAAATAGTTTGCTATTTTGGAACCCTCTGGCAGCCAGAGTGAATCACTGAGGGCCCAAAGCTCATTTATCTTTTGTCAGAACTGAAGCCAAATGAACGCCATCTTGCCCAGCAGCTGAAGAATGGGGGAAAAAACACTCTGCAAGTAAAAATAACCAGAAGAGCTCGCAAGAGTTGCAAAGACAAGTGACTTCTGGCAGGTAATAAAAAGCTTTTCACAACTCACTCAAGCTTTTTAGACTACAGTATTTCATCCAACGTCCTGAGGAAAGCAACCGGGAGGGGGAAGCAGGGTGGGGCAGGGAGGAGAGCACAGAGGGAGATGATCTGGGAGAGGGAGATGATCTGGGAGAGGGAGGAGAGGAAGAGCAGAGGGAGAGTGAGCCACACGGACCTTGTCACGGCCGGGTGAGCTGCTGGCTGCACACAGAGTGCCAAGTTTAGGATTTTAGATCCAGGTGTCACACAGATGTAAGGAAAGAACTTCCCTGACAGACACTCCACACCTCCACAGCAGAACAGGCAAACCTGAACGATGCTGCTTGGCAAAGCCTGTGGAAGTTGTAGGACAGGGGGAAGAAATGGGTACTGTATGTTATGGATAGAGGGAATAGCTGCTCGTTCAGTGCTTTTAACCAACAGACACAATATCTGTGCCACTCACAAAGATCCCTGCTGCTTTGGCTTCCCACAGCTCTGTTGAAACCAATACTTTCACCATTTGGGTGTTGACTTCCTCCAAGATTTTATGTTCTTAATAGCTTGCAAAAAGCAGAGTGCAAGGTGATAAACTCACCACATATACCACAGTTGTTCATATGGCATCCATCTCCATATATTTCCATTTTGAACATTCAGTGAATAACTGACTGAATTATTTCATTCATTGTATTTACTGAATGGAGGCAGTGTTACCTGCATTTGCCCCTAGCAGATCTCTGTGGTCTCTAACACAAAGCAAAACCAGCTCCTCTACTGTCCTGAAGTCCAGCATCATATTGGTATTTTTTCCTTAGCAAAACACAGCAATAACGTGGGCAGAGGTAGGATCTTCTACTAGACCAGCCAGAAAAGTTTGAAACCTAAAAGGTTTTCTCACAAAAGCTCTTTTCCTCTTCCAGCTATGCTTGCTGGTCAAATAAAAGATAGGCCTTCTGCAAACCTTGCATTTTTAAAGTATGCAAGTTTTTTTTTCTCTGAATGTTAGAATCTCAATAGATGCAGACACACTATCTGTCCTTTCCTCTTTCCCTTATGTCTGGCAAGGTACATGCTCTTCTTTTTTTATGAATAGGCACATGTTTTGGTTGTACATTCAAGCTTTAAAAAGCAAATATTTTGTTCTGTGGCCATGAAGGATCCACAGGAATTCCTGCAACCACTCTAAGAGGAATTTTAAGACAACCTATTCCAGGGAAAAAGATAAAGCCAGGCATTAGCCCTGTTTAATGTATGTGACTGTTACACGGAGTTCGTGTTTCCATAAGAGCACTTTCCTCTCCTGCTTTCTAATTACCTTTTTCATCTATTAAAGACACTATTCCGTTCTTATTAGACACATACTCATAGATGAAATGCACAAAACCTGGAGTGATGCACAGAATGAAGTTACACTTCCAAGTTCAGTAAAATCTGAACACAGTTGTACTTTTTCCCTCTTTCCCCCAGCTGGGACCACAAACATCATCCTTGGAGTTTATAATACAGGGCATTAAAATGAATCATTGCTCTTTGTTTTCTGCAGAATTAGGGGTACCTCTTTGAAACGGGATCTTTGTGACTAAATGCCCCGATACTAAAGTTTACTTCATAAACAAGATTAAAATACATGGAACATGGGAATCAAACAGAGAGAGGTCAATGCTTTTAGGCAGAAAGATTTTGAATCAAGATCTTACCAAATTATTTCTTTTGTTCGCAGATCTTTTAAAACTTGTTATTTCTCTAGCTTACAAATAACCACTGATTTCCAGCCAATGAGGCCTCTCTTGATTTCCCTGGGAGCCAGATCAGGGCTTTTAATTAGATTTGATTGTTTGACACTTTGATAATATGATCTTAAACACTTCTTGTCCTGAACTTCAACTGGAAAGCTAAAGAGTTTTAAATAATTCTCACCAATCCAATTCCTTTACTTGCATCAGTTAAAATCAGTTTAAACTTAAATCGGTTTAAAACACAGACTGTTCACAAACTGGAAAGGACTCTCAGAAGGACAATAGGAAAGCAGGAAATGAGCAATGCAGCAACATCGTTTACAAATAAAACAATAACACAGCCTCCCTCTTAATGACCTGAGAAAATCAACATGGAATTCTTACACAACAGTGTCAGTGTTCGTGACACTTTGAATCACTTCTTTAAAAATCTAATCTATAAAAAAATCATATAAAGAACAGGAAAGCTGCCATTATAGTCCCCAAATCTTTGAGCTGCATGTCAGCAATGACATTTGAACAGTGCAATCTTATATCCTGGGTTTAACTTCAAATTCCAATTAAGGAAAGAATCTTCTCCTCCACATACAGCTAAGCAGCACTAACTTGATAACTCAGTTCCTAAGGTGGTTTCCAGCATGTTCCAGTATTCTGCTCCTACCCAGATTCCCTCTGCTACGTCAAAGGTGAATGGAGTTACAAAACACGCAGATTACATGAAATTATTCAGGTTAATCATGACAGGAAGAGTATGAAGCTCTTAAGAGGGAGCCTGGTGAGCAAGCAACATTGTCAAACGTGAGATCCAAATGCAATTAAATGCCAAATACTCTGCACTGGAGGGAATAATCTGAATAACAGCAGCATCTTGCAGGTTCTGCATTACATCATGACAGACATGTACATCATTGCAGACAACTGAATGAAGAAACAATCCCAAACAAAAGATAATAAAAACCCCTAAGATGCAGAATACATTATACAGAAAATAAATTAGGAAAGCAATTTTGATTCCATGTATGTAATTCAGAAATCTAATCTCCTTTATTGGATTGGGGTTTTTTGACTTTGAAAAGAAGTAGGAAAACATGATGGAGTGCTTTATGAGTGGCAAACACTAAGAATGATCAGAGACATTGAAAAAATCCTCACCATATATGGAGCTGGAAGAGTTGGGGGTTTAATCCTCAGACAACCTAAATGCAGGGAGACGTGACTATTTTGACAACAGTAAACAGAAATCTGGTGAGAAGACTTCTGGTTAGAAATACAGTTCTCCAAAACAGTTAGAGGAGAATAATTTTCTTTTTGATTTACTATTAGGTTGTACAGCTTATGTCTAGAGGGTGATGGCCAAGAACCTCACAAAATTCCAACAAGCTAAGATACAATACTGGGAAGGAATTCAGAAGTAAGGTACATTCAGAAGTAAGGGAGCTTCAGAAGTAAGGTACATTCAGAAGTAAGGTACATTCAGAAGTAAAGTACGTTCAGAAGTAAGGTATATTCAGAATTACATTCACCTGGCCTAAGCCTTGAGCCAGGGGTGAGCAGAGAGCAGCCTCTCACAGTGCTAAAGCAGCCAGAGCATCACTGCTCCAGACAGTTTTCACTCATTCAAGATCGGTGATTTCATGGACTACAATCTCCATTTCTGTCTCTGCCACAGGTTTCTTTCATCGCTCTCCTGCTCCTGCACTTCAAGATTTTCTTCTAACAAAATAGAAATAATCTTAATACTTTAAAGAGGAAAGCTGTGAGAATAATGCCTGCCACTTCGCCACACAAAATGCTTTGGGAAAGTTTTCAATTAAGAGCATAAAAGAACAAGTGCAGCATGCAGGAAACTAAGAACACTTAACGATATCAACATGCCTGCGAGTGTTGGGAGGCATCTCAGGGTCTGAGGCTTCATTCAGTTGAAGTTCTCCATGCCAAGAACAGATCAGTCAGGATATTTGTCAGCTGAATTGACTACTGAGAGCAACATTCTTTAAAATGTTTGTCACAGACCGAGTCTATGCTTTGCTGTTTCAACACTTCAGATTTAACAATTCATCTGCCCTCTTCCTTCCCCAGTCACTTCCTTAACTGCAATTGCAGCTCCAGCCTAAAGCTGGTGTGGCCCATGGGCTCAGTTTGTAAGGCTCGAGGAATTCTCTTCCAGTTACCAGGCTGAGGGATTCAAGCAGAAAACACCTCATCTTCAAACAGAAAATATTACTGATTTGGATAGAGCCTTTTAGATTTCTGATGGTTCTCACGAATCAGACGTTTTGACGTGGGCCACGTTTGGGCTCACAAACAGGACACCAGCAGCTTCACGAGTCGACTGCTGGGCTACAGGCAGAGGTTTGTGGGTGAAAGGGGCAGAGAACACCCTTGGAAATCACGGGGTAAAGCAGCAAACCTCACCCACAGGGGCTGCACTGGGGAGGAGAGAGCGTGCAGGACCTCAGGCTTCTGTGTCACAGACAACAGCTCTCTGACAGCAACAGGGATTTACAGGAGGTCTTGATATTGGCTCTTTTCTGCCAAGCGACCTTGCTTAAATAGAGGTGCCTCTCTCTGGGAATAGATAACACCCAATTTGACAAACAAACCCTATATTATATATACATAATACTGAACTCCCCACACTACTTAAAGCTTTTTAGCTAAAATTTACTTTTGTTCTTTAGCAGAGATATTCAGGTGCTGCAGCTTGTTTTCATTTCGCTTTTTTACATGGAGCAAAAGACTCTGCTTCCCCCTCCTATTCTGAAGCCATTTCACCACTCACCATTAAAAAAAAAAAAGAATGGGACATGTCACTTGAAATTTTCTCTTGAAAATATTTATTCATTGAAGAAGCAGTGCTTCTCCCCATTCTTTAGAGCCTACAATATAACATTAATCTAGGAAAATCAGGCATGTCAAAGCAGATCTCCCTAGAAACACACTGCAAAAAGTTAAATGATACCACAGCTCTGGAAAAGCCCAAGCCAGTACAGCAGAAATGAGACTATACCAGTACTCACCCTGGGAGCACAGCCTTTGAACTTGGAACCCAGTTCAAGGAAGTACCATAGCTACGGTGCATGGAATTCTGTGAACTGTGTTCTGCTCTTTCTCCTGCCAGAGAGGAAAAATCTACTGCGTTACTCGAATACTGAAATTCTTTCATATGCAAATATGTCAGGCAACAGCAGAGCCTCCAGGGCACTGGCAAAACCTGAGAGGCACCAGACTGCAGCGAGCTGCTCATTAAAGGTAACTTCTGATCAGGACAGCAATCTAGAGGGATTCAAGTTGTGTCCACTCTCCTCCTTCTCACAAAATACAGGACATCTAGACTTTCAGAAAATTCCTGATCAGTTCTAGTTTCCTCATCAGGAAATACAAATGCGATGGAATGGTCAAAACCCGGAGAGCTTTCCGAGGAGTGCGCTGAGTTCAAAGACATGCTAATCAGAAAGGGTTTCTTAGGTCCACAGTGGATTTTCAGGTCAAAGTGAAAGGCATCTCCCTGCTCTCCACTGCAGAACGCCAGCGGGGTGGGAGTGACGGATCCGACACAGGCACTGGGGCTCGGCTCTTTCCTCACCCTCCGAGCACAGCACTGGGGGATTATTCCCCTCTGCAGAGACACCAAGGGGTACTTCCAAACCTGAAATCATCGTGGCTAAATACATTTCCTACACAGCTCTAAACTACCTCCCACGGCAAGTTTCCTTCTGCCAGCACAAAGGTTGTGCTGTGTCCTGCTCCTGACCTAGCACACAAAATACCACTCCGGGTAAGAATGCCCTTCAGATACGGACAGGCTGCTCTTGCCCTCAAACATAAGGCTGGCCCTATATTTCAGTGGGATGCTCAAAACATTTTATAGACAACAGATAAATTTTAAAACCAACATGATGTGAAATAAAAACAACAAAACAAAACAACCCAAAGAACCCCAGGACTTTAAAGGTAGGAGAAATGAGGTACGTTTGCCCTAGAGCACACAGGCAGCGAGGGAGCCAGGAGAGAAGGGCTCTGCATCTCCACTTCTGACAGAAAGAAGCACCTCCTTTTTCTTACACATGCTTATCGTAAAAATTTGCTGCTACCTGTGTGGGTAGAGAGCCTGTTGTATGTTGTTTAAATGATCTGGCTCACACTTCTGCAGAAAAGTCTTCTCAAATAGCTTTAACTGCGAAACATCTGCTGGAGGTGTTTCTTATGCCAAAAAAATGTCACATCAAGAAGGTCACTCACATTGTGCTAACACCTTAATAAGTCATTCTTTCTTTGTTTGGCTTGATGCTCTAATATTTAGAGACATTTGAAATTTTCTACACTACTAGCAAGCAGCTTGTTCGGAATTCTGGAGTGAAGGTTACACTGAAAGTGTCCTTTTCCTTTCAGATGAAGTTTGTGTGCAGTACTCCAAAGCAATCTAAGAAGCTCTGTCCTCATTAATCTAAGTTTTGAGTCTGAAAGTACAGTATCAAAAGGCTTTGCTCCCCTGCCTGTGCTGCATAATTTCTCTCTCTCTCTCCACTCTCCTCCTCCCCATTTTACCTTTGTAGCTATAATATAGTAGCTTTTTAATGTTTCTGTGTTGGGCAACAACCTGAACTCTGCACAATGAGATACGAAAGAGAAAGTTGCCTGCACTTAAAAAATTTCAACGCTTTGGAAATTCTTGTTATGGTCTGTTCTCCACCACTTTACATTATTCGCCAACAGAAGAAAAACAACGATCACTAAGCACAGGACTGTGAAGCTTGCACACTGTTTCTGTATCAAAACTGAATCCTGCTTACAGAAATTACTCACAATTTAGATACCACAAACGATCTGTCACACACAGAAAGTAATTTGGCTCTCCATGTTGTAAACGTGGCTGTGTTTACAGACAGGCTTTGAAACTCCGCTCTGGGGACTGCACTGGGTTCTGACGAGGTATTTTAAGAAGGGTATGAGTCAGTACAGCACAGAAATAAGAATCAGAGAGCAAGACAGATCTCTTTCTAGTAAGGCGGTGGACAGCAACACTGCACATTCATCCAGCTTTGGGGATAAAAGGAGCAGAATTTAGCTAATCCTCACGCACAGGAGCAGTGCTATTACAATTGCTCAGTCAGCCATTCTGGGGTGAATCTGGATCATTTGGGTTTTAAGACTATTATGATGGCTTTACATTTCACTGAGCAGACTATTACACGTATAATTCAGAAAGACAGTGAATACTTAAATGTGGATTCCAAGTTCACTGTGCAGAAGAAAACAGTGGACAGTTCAGACCACTGAGGATGTCATTCCTTCCCAAGTATCAGGACAAAAGTAAGTCTTTCTAGTAAAATATATACAGCATTTCCACAAGCTTTGGGAGAAATGATACCAACACACTTCTGGGAAGAATAAATAGTCTTTATACGACTTGTTTTGTGCCCTTCAACTCCCCTATCCTACACTGGAAAAAGAAAATGAAAAATTATCTGACCTTTTATATATCTGAAATTTAATTTCTGTATTTTACTGCACTACCCTAATGTACTCATTGTTTGTTCACCATTTCTTTATCCCTTCAAACTTAATCTTCATATCTTTATTATTTTCTAATCAGTGGGTTACTGCATTTTGTACTTCTTTGGAAATACAAATTTTTTATTTGCTTTTATGGTTAGAGCACAACACCAGAAATGCAAAAGGCAAATTACTGAAGAGAAAGAAAACTTTCTAAGATACAGCTGTATCTTAGAGCTTTTAACCAAATACTGCAGATGTAGGCAGTATTCAGGTGAAAATAACAGTATATTTTAAAGGAATAAGGCACAGAATAGAAAGGATGGCCTTATATTTATTTTGGTTCAAGGCACTGCTTCTTGACATCATCATAAAACTGCCTCTGTCCACCTTACAAGTCATTTTTACAACTGGACAGCCACATTTGTGTCTCCCTGAAAATTCCCTTTTGAATAGTTGGTTTGCCTTCCTGAGGTTTGGCCTTGAAACCGGGTGGAACACGGTGGAAGGATGCCAGAGGAGTTCCTTCAGCAGAGATAACTGAGATAAGGCAACTGCACCCAGCCCAAAGGCCGGTGTCACAGTGTCCTGCTCCCAGCAGAGACCAAAAGCAGGTCCCCAGGGCAGAGCAGAAATGCAGAACAGGCATAAACGCTGCTTCCTTGGAGCACTGACTGCAGCTGAGTCCCCAGGCATTTGCAGCTCAGCAGTTTCCTGAGCTAGAGCAGTTTCTGTGTGTTTAACATCCTTCCAAGGGTTTCTCTTCCACAAACTCGTACAGACTCCTCCACAACAGCTCTGCTGGACCTACAGAGAAGAATTGCACAAACAAATGCAAAGCAATTTTCAAGCCAGAAATCTATGGGAAGAGGGGAGGCTTAAAGAGTACATGAGGAACCTATAGCTTCCTCCAGATGGAATTTGTATCCACTCATTTAGAGTCCATGCCGTGCACCAGAAGAGAAAGCATCATTTTATGCTGCTGAAACACCTGGGTGGTCAACAGTGACACGTGAGCAGGTGAAGTTGTGAGGGATCACGACTGTGTGTAGGATGGGAGATGTACACGGGAAGAGGTAAAGCTGCCATCTCCTGTGGCCAGGGAAAACAAATCCCAGCTAAGTTTTAAGTTTTCAGACCTGAACAAAGCATCCCGACAGTCACACCCTGGCAGAGGGTCACCCCCAGGGAAAAGGCACTCAGCAAGAGTGGATGAACCAGCAAGTGACCCTCCAGGTTCTGCAGCAGGGGCATTCTGGATGCTTGCAAAACCTCTCTGAACCTTTCACAAGGCTGCTTTCTGCACACATCCCAGGTTATTTAACTAACCTGTGTTGCCCTGTTCTTTTTAGCCTTCTGAGTTTACATTTTTGGAGTCAGATATTCTCACAGTTTTCATGTAAATAATAGGCAATGTTTACTTAAGTGTTCTTTCTGTTTTTCATTCCATTGTGGTAAGGGAAAGTTTGATGAGCATTTCTTTTGTCCACTGAATGGAAGAGGAGGTGACACTGTCCCTCCAATCCCTTGTGGAACTGAGAAATCTATAAATATAAGGATCTCAAATAAATCTTTCTTCTTCTTCTCCTTCTACTCAGCTGAGGTGCCAGAGTGGTTCTTTCTCATGTCCTATAGCGACAAACCTGCACATGCCCAAATCATGAGCAGACTAGAAATTCCCTCTTCAGACCACGTGTTCAGCCTGCTGAATTCCACCAGTGATAGCATCCTCATGTCCATGGAAAGGGAACCAGAGTGAAACTCTGTGAGACATTCCATGAATAGGATGTTAATTACCCGTATTCACTCACAAATGTCCAAAGCATTAGTCCTGATTTACTGCTTTTAGGAGACACAGTTGGAGTTTAATTGATGCAATTCAATGGGTTTGTTTTTTAAATCTTTCTGCAAAGTCTGACCTCTTTTAATGACTTTTAATAATATTGCTTCATTTCCTATATGTTAGTGCCTTTTTATTTCAAAATTGATACATTCTTTTAAGCTATTTCTTAGAAGATCAGTCATTATTGGCAGTAAATGCCAGGGCATTTTCCCCAGTCTTTTTGGTCTGTCAGTCACAACAAAAACTTTGAAAATTACTAAGATGTGTGTAGGGATCACAGAGGATATAGGTTCGACATGAGACACAAAGACTGTGGTATTTTATGGTACCAGCCCCATGGGGCCACACACTGTTCCAGAGGACACGTGTCAAAGTGATGTCTAAATTCATCTGCCCTTCATGCCAAACTCCTGTTGACACTGAGGAGTTCTACACACACAGAAAGAGTAGATAGAATATAATGCAAAAATAAAGTGGCAGCATCAACTGAAGTTCCTTGTTCTCCTGAGTTTGTCAAGGCTTTGTTACTTGGCAGCTTTTCATACAATATTTATTATGGCTGCAATTTTTCCCCATTAACATGTTTTAATCTGGGAAAAATGTCACATTTTTCTATTTTAAATATATGAAGTCTGACATTTTTTGTGAGCTCATCTTTAGTAGATCACTTTTTGTTCTAACCTCGGAGGAGTGGAGAAAATATGCTTCTCCTATCTCCTTACTTCTTTTTCCTTTGAAGTTTATACATTCCCCGTGTTTTGGGTTTGTGTGGTGTACAGATTCTCACAATAGAGTGCAAGTCACAGATAGTGCTCAGGCCTTAAGCTATTATCGCTCAAACTACAAGTGGATAGAAAACCTCTTTGCTAATATCAAAGACAGACCAAGTCATATATCAAATAAATGGGTCAGAGCTGACTCCTTGGGCAGCCTACATTCTCTCTGGTGGATCAGCATTTCAAATTAGCAGGTGCACATGTGCATAGTGTACAACAAACTGGATAATCTACTGCTTGATAGCTGGAAAACATTAGCATTCAGTCCGAGGGTACTTTATCACTTACTCCACCAGAGATGATCAACGTTGCAAGCAGCACGGGAGAAAAATCTAAACATGTCATAAGAATTCTTTTAGAACTCACCAAAAGGCAGTTTCTCTGAGCTGGTTTTTCTTTTTTTTTTTTTTTTTTTTTCTAATAGTCAACTCATACAAGCTGAAATTTGTATCTGCTCATCTAGAGTTCATGCCATGCATCAGAAGTGAAAGCATAATTTTCATCCTTCTACATGAACTGAATTGTTGTTATCCAGTTTTCCAGATGTGAAAATCTGTCATCTCTGTCAATGTCTGTGTATCTAAATTTGTATTTCAGCAGTCTGGCTTGCAGGTCTGAAACCATGCTGTGCAACTAAAAGGAAAAGGTATTTCTTTCCCTCCTACAAGGAACATCCCATCGTTATGATCCAATTTTCCTTTCAGATTTTGTCACTATTATTTTTTAATTAGACATGTAATGCTTCTAATATATTCCACAGCCTTGAATTCCTTACTTAATCTGTATTCTTAAAGTTCAGAAATACCAGTTTACCATTTAAATCTCTGTGGAGATCATTCATAAGATAATTTTTCTCTGTGTAGACAGACTAGTTACCCAAATTATGAGGTGTCTTTTAAAGGTAACATTTACATTCACAAATACTCCATGTAAGAATTTTGTTCTGAATAAACAGATAATATTGCAAAATAAATATGGCAAGTTCTGATTTCACAGTCTTTAGAGTGAAAGATTTTTAACCTATGTTTAATGTCTTGAGGAATTGATAGGACAGCACTATTTTACCATCAGCAGATCAGATTCAACAGGATATTTGCTGTTTTCAGCATCTTTTCCCCTTCAAACGCTGTTTAATCACAGTGTAAACTCATTCACGGAGCTGCTTATACATGGTATTTAGAAAGCAAATTCAACTTAATACGCATTTTTGGAGGTAGAAAACTCTCCCAAGGCTTACCTCGAGAGGTGAACCAAAGCAATGCTTTGCCTGTCTTCTGGACAGCAGAAGACACCCCTGACAGGGAGCACAGTGCCTCACCGGAGAACGCCTGAGGGCTTCTGACCACACATCCATAACCCAGCTCTGGATCCTGATTGTGTTACAGGCCAAGCCACTTCCACCGAGCACATCTCTCCTTGTTAGCACCCGTGGCCTTCTCCAAAGCTGCACTGTGTCAGCAGCTGCATCCAAAACAGCTGAGAGACATCACTAAAAATACACAGAAGCCTCTCTGCTGATGGCATGCTGAGAAATGGTCAACAGCCTTGGCAGTGCAAGCTCTGTCTCACATTCAGCTGTCAGCCCCACTGAACAGGGGCTGGACATTATGAGCACTCTCACTGTTGGGGCACCTCCACTTCCCCCTTACTTTCCATCCCGATGAAGTTCAGTGGCAGCCTCCAGCTGGCAGAATAGTCAACATTCACCACTGAATGTTTCTGCCACAGCATCACAAGATGAACAAGAAGAGGTTCAGAGACATGTTAATTCCAGCTCCTGGTAAGAGATTATACCTCAAAACCAAATGCTGGTTTTGAGCACTATGTATCTTTACCAGGAAGGATGAGGATGGGTGGAAATTATCATTACTGGAGATTTTTATCTGGAGAATTTACCGGCTGCCTTTGAATCTCTGCTAAAGAACTTGTAAATGAAGAAATGTTCAATTTGTAATTATATGAAATCTCAGTTATCCACATTCTGGCACATCCAAAGCTCTTGGACCATTCCCTGTCATCTCTTCAGAAAAATGTGCAAATGGTGCTCCCTAGAATTGTAGTGGATGATATCTGGACACGTACGTGAGGCCTCCTCCCCCATCCAGTGGCTACCATTTTACAAAGATCTGCATGATGACGAAAATAAAGTACGAAGGTATAGAACAGAGCAGCATGGAGTCTAAAATTAAATCCTGCACTGCACAGGGAATTAGTTTGTGTTCTGCACCAGACCACCAGAGTGCAACTCAGACCTATTGCACAAGCACTGGAGTCAGCAGTTGTGGAAACCGCAGTGCCACTTGACACACAATTTTCATCTAATACATTATAAATGTTATAAATATTTTACTTTATAGGCAACACAAGGCAGCAAATATATTACCAACTTGACTGCTACAGGATTTTGCTTCAGTTCATGAGGAAGAAAAATGGTGATTTTTTTAAGGAATGCCACTGGTTTTTGTCATCCTGCTGTAACAGTTACCCTGGCTGCTACTCCAGCAGCCCCTTCTGCCAAAACAGAGGGCACCACATGGCTTTTTGCAAATCTTCTTAGGTCAAGCATGTACAGGAGTCATAGAGATCCTTGTGCATGTAAAGAAGATCAGGATTTTGTTGATCAGGAGGGAATTGGAGCAATCTTTCCTCTTTCAGACCACCTTTCTTTGACCTTAGCTACTCCCCTCAGTAATGGTTTAGCCCCAGAAATACCTGAGTCGACTTCAGTTGACTTTCTTCCAGTGCCGGGCTCTCCTTTATTCTATTTATGATTTTTTTCACACTTTCTACATCATCAGCTCCATTTAAAGAGCACCACTGGAAGTCATTTCCCCAGTTAGGCCATTACTGTTGATGTGGGATGGAGAAGTTAAGGCTACTTTACATCAGTACTGGTGGGCTCCGCCCTGGTCCCAAAGCATTCTAACAGCTCTCCCGGGGCTCCCAGCCTGCCAGTTAGACAAAATCCAATCCAAATTTCACTTCACAGTTGCACCAACATAGACAGAAAAGCCCTACATGAAGAGCCAATGCATTTCTTTTTACAACTGCCAAGTTCTTAGGAGTAGGTCTGTGTCATGCAGTGGACAGAGAACTTGCCTGGGGTTTAAAGCAAACTTCCCAGAGCCCCACTGTGTGCTGAGAGGGTTGGACCTGTGTCCCCGCTCTCCATGGCCTGTATTATTCCATTATATAAAGGATTCAGATAGAAGAGGACTGCCTTCAAGGCTACCTCTACACAGAATGTCTCACAGCAACTTGTTCTGGATGCTCCGGAACTGGAAACAGAGCTTAGCTTAATTTAACAAGTGCAGATGTAGTTCTTAGTAATTCACAAATGAGAAGTTCCCAAAACTTCAGAACCTCATGAAAGAATGAAGAGCTAATGCCTACTACTACTTTTTGGGAAGTAAATAACCCAATTTCACTTGGATTAACTTCTGAGTCTATATTTCATGCCATATATATATATATATATACACACACATTTGTTAGGGCATAATTTGTAAACCCCTGCAAGTCCCAGTGCTCGTGAGTGGCTCCAATCAGGACTGTCTCCCAAAAGAGCACCCTCGTTGCATTTGTCTTGCCCAGGACGTGGCATCCAGTCACCCTTGGAATGCACTGTGCCTGTGAGGAGCACAGACAGGGGCACGCATGGCCCTGGCTGAGGGGAGCAGGTCATCCACAGGGCCTGTGGCACTGGGGCAAAGACAACTGCAAGGAAAGAGCCTTTACTGCTCTGCAAGCACCAGGTTATCTTTATTTGTACAGACTTGCTCAGTGTAACCTGCTGAATTCTTCTCTGGCAAGAGAGGAGGCAGAAGATAAGGACATGAGCTCACTTTATGCCTCACTAAGTCCATCATATGGCTGGAAACTACAGGGTCTCAGGACTGAATGCAGGCTTTGGGTTGGAACAGTGCAAAATTAAGGACTTAGGGCTAGAAGATAAGGCCTCGTATACTCTAGGAGAGTCTCTCTGTCTCTTCACCATCCAGGGTATGAGATAATCCCAACCCTCCTGGAATGCACTCAAGAGTAGATACAGTCACACCATCAGATGCCTCACACATACAATTTTAAATAAATGCACAAACAGATGAAATCTGACTGTAACAAGCTACATAGATTCAGATATCACATAAATATCAGCTGTTATTTTCTTATAAATGCAATTGCCAACATGTAATAAATAAAAGAACAAACCAACACTCTACCCTGCCAGGCAAGAAGGAGCCAAGACAAGAACTCATCACTACAGCTTTATCCTGCTGCCACTGATGAGCTTCACTCAAAATTTGCCAGGCATAAGCTTCAGGTTTAAAGGAACAGTGACTGCGAGTTAGAATTAAAAGCAAAGCCAAGAACCTTTCATTCCTGCAAAGTAACTGCACTGAGTTTGCAGTACTCAAATGGGCAGAGTTTGGGGGGTTTTTAAAATATATTTTCCATTTTCAGTCTAAAAGTAAAAAAAAAAGGTTTGTTTGGGTTTTCGGTTTTTTGGGTTTTTTTAAACTTTGGCTACATCTGTTTTTCAGCTTTTCTGCTCTCATGGTTACATATACACAACAAAATATTCCCCAGCGTGTGAGAATATTTGTGTTCCTTGACAAGAAAAAGCCATAGAATCATTCACAGCGTCATTTCTTACAGTCAAGTACCTAGCTGAAAACCCAGATCCTGCCTCCAAAACACAGCTGCAGTTGGGAACAACCCCTAGAAAGAAGTTCCAGATGTCAAGCTAACTTTGCTGCTGTTTGGAGGATTGTGAGAAGGTGGAGCTACCCTGTGATTCTCCTTCTGCAAAACAGAAAGAAAGGCTCCATCAGGGGGAGGCCTGTAAAAACCACTTGTTAAGCTGTTGTTGATTTTGGTTTTTTAAAAAACCCAGAGTTCTTAAGCTATTAGCAGCTTATCACTCAAAGGAAGTGTGCAGTTGTTTTGATTGATGATGGAATTTTAAATATTTATGATGGATGAAGTGTGTATCTGGAAAGGACTGGGGGTACTGCTGTTTGTCGTGTGCTTCTCACCAGGACTCTACTGGAATGAGATATCACTGGGTTTAATTCCAGGATAAAATACTGTAAGAAATTGTATAGACAGAAATACTGTAAGAAATTGTATAGACAGAAATACTGTAAGAAATTGTATAGACAGAAATACTGTAGGTGTGTGAAATCAGAGTAGTTAAAAGCTGATTCAAGACTATTTTCAGAATATTTTGAAATTAGTTTTTTTTTTCTTTCTTAAAAACAATTTTATGATGACTCAGTATTTGATGTACTCTTGAATCACAACTTTTCAAATGCTTTTTAGCGTTCAGCAGGAATTTGCATCACCTGTGTTCCACCTGAGCTGTTTAAAGCATGGAAAAACAAAAAGCTGGGTGGTATTGGTAACCACTATGGTACCTGAAGAGAAATGATGGCCAGGCTGCCTCACATGAAATTTCTAAAGCTTGTTATTGCCTGCCCAGACTGATCCCACAGCTTTGGACCTTGCTAGAGGGCAGAACTTGCAGATCTGGAATTTTCAGTCTTCAGCAAGGAGGACAGGGAGAGGAAGATCCCAAGCAGACCAACTCCACCTTCTTCCTTTCTGTTTCCTTTTCCCCCAAGGCAGGAGGGGAGCAGAGGTAAAAACAGCCTCCTCAGCTCTCCTTCTGAGCTGCCACAGGGAAGAACATCCACTCAAATTCTTTACTCTCCCATCCAGCATTTTGGAGAATTTTATCCTGCCCCAGTGTCAGGTTTTTTTTAGAATAGTTGACAGATTTAAGGAGATCCCCAGGGAAGATGCACCACCTGGTAGATTTGGGCATGGGAAGAGGTCACAGCTTCCCTGGGGACCGTCCTGTAAAATGAGACAAGCCCTGACACTTGGTGCAGCTCAGAGCTGAGCTCGTGCCTCCTGCCGGCAGAGAGGCACAGCACGGCTCTGCCTCTGAGCACCAGAGACACGGCGAAAACCAACAAGACCCAAATCGGAAATAATACTGCTGTGCCACAGTTCTTAGAAGCCTGATTAGATTGATGAATATTTGAAAAGAAAAAACATAGCAAGAAGTGGCTATGTATGAGATACAATTCATAAAGAATATAAAATACCTGCACCTCTTTGTACTTCTTTTGGAAAAATCCTTCAAACACCTCAGAATTTCACAGAAAAGCCTATATATAATCTACACACATTTACTTTCAGTGTAATGTGAGGATTTTTTTTAACAAAAAACCATAGGAGCCCAGGATTTTTCCCAATCCTTTGTGTTTTGTTAAATACTTAGGAAGTAATGTGAAGAACTAGTCTGTAGCTTTCTGCAGCAATGTTTTCACACCAAATGAGCATATTTTGATTCAGTCTCTTAAGACACATCTCTAGCTGTATTGGTGGGCAAGTATATTGCAGATTATAGTATCATGTATTATTGAACCATCACAAAGATTTTGTGAGTGGAATTTAAATTCTCAGATGGTTTGACCATATCTTTTTTATTTTAGACATCTTCAGCAGGGCTGAAATTGTTTATCATAAACTTCAGCCTAAGGCAAAATTCTAGACCTGAGCTAGGATCCATTAAAATACATGTTGGAAAGGCAGGTCTGGACACCCCAAGGAACAATGTGCCACTGCAGCCAGAGTATTTCTCTGGGCCCAGTGACAACTAAAAAAAATCCTTCAGATATTCATCATCTCCTGATGCTTACTTATTGAAAAGTCTCAATAATTACGCCCTTTACTTGGCAATATTCAGAAATTATTTTCTGCTACCGTAAGAAATATTTAGGAAGAAAATATTCTGCCATTGGCACCTTTCTGTGTGGTATTAATACTAGGAATGTATTTATATTTAGGTTTCACCCACGAGAAAAAGATTCTTCTATAATTCAGTACTACACTTAGAGAGGAAAAAACCTCTAGGCCACAATATGTAGTTAATATTCAGAATTAAGTCAGTTTATTATGCATCAACTGGTAGGTCAAACTCAGCTTTGTGTGCTGTAATTTATAATACAGCTTTATGCCCAAAGCAATATGGAAGCCCTGAAGCAACACAGTGAATTATTACAACTGAATCTGAACACTACCTTCAGAAATGTATACGATTTCTTCTATTTCTATTGCATGCAGGCTATAAACACGATGTCAGACAGCTCTGTGCTACAAGGACATCTAAATAAAATAGCAGTTTCATGACCAGTGTCAGCATTTGCCAGTCTGCTTCCTGCAGTCTTAGTGAGGGGTAGTCCAGCTGCTTCAGCTGGTTTAACTAACTCAGTAGAAATTATATGAGGAGCTTTCGAGCTCTCTAAGAACTTACAGATTTTTCTGGCAAATAAAATGTCACACAACAGTTCTGCCCAAGCTCAGACTATCCTTCACGAGCTGAAGACACAAAGCAATATCCTTCTGGAAATCCTCAGGAGCTGGAGCTGAACCCCCTTCCTCCCCTCTGCATGCACACTGGGCTCCTGCCTGCTGCAGAGGGGCAGACACCCAGGGACAAAGCCAGGCTGCCCCAGCAGCACCATCACTGTGGAGGGCTTGCTGCTGAAGGGTTTCAACTCTCCTCTACATGGCACAGAAAACTGGAAATGGACATCACAGACCCAGTCAGATCAGCCACAGCCTCTTCAAACGCTGGAGAAATGAGCTGCTTCCCTCACATTTATCCACACGGTAGCCTAGAGGCAGGATAACTCTGCAGAGCACGCAGTGCCTTTGCCATCCCTGAAAACCAGACGTGGTTTTGTTCCTGTAATTTTAAAATATAGCTGAGCTTAAGACCTGGGATCATTGGGCCAAAGGTGCATTGGCAGTATCACTCTGGAAGGTTTTTCAGCCATGGTGTTTGTTCCTTCCCCACTCTCCTGCCATCACTCAGCTCTACCCACAACAGGTACGTTAGCACTAAGTTTGCCAGCTCAGGCTTGGTAGTCACTGTTGTACACTCCTATTAATACTCTCCTAGTAATATGTCACCCTGTGAAGAAATAAATTTTAAAAATAACCAAACTCTGTAATCAAACCCCATCAACACTGGCTAATTAATTCTGATCATTTTGATGTTGCTTCTCACCACTGCATAGCATCTCCCTCTGAACTCACAAAGTGCCTTATTTATACATTCCTTGGAGCAGTTCTGCACTGCTGTATCCCTACGACTGCATTAGAATGGATTTATACATCCTCCTGACTTACACCTCTTTGAGAGATCAGAACTAGTCCCAGGAGGTTTACGCCTCACCTAAATTAGTTCCCAATGTGAAAGAATCTGCAAATAAACTAATTAGAGATTAATTGGCTAATACATATAGATAAGTTAATTAGAGATTAATTAGTGTTTATATAGTATGGTCCTTAGAAGATGTAAATTGCTCTTAAAGTACTAAGTACCACATGTCAGTTTTTATGGCTGGCTGACAGCTCTTAGCTGTGTTGTATCTACCAGCTCACACAACTCCACACAGCTTCTGAATAGTTTGTCCTTAGGAATTTGATCTTCTCATCTTGAAAAAGGATGAACTGGAGAAGACAATAAAAACAAATCAAATCATGGTGCACTACTGAAATGCACACGCCTCCAGGGAAGAAAAAGAAATGTCCTCCTCTGTTGTGCAGGAGGGGTAAAGTAAACCTGAGAGCTCATGCTGAGCTCTAAGCTGTGTGGCTTCACAAACCCCTGGAGCCAACCAGGTCTCCTCAGAATTTGGATCGAGATGCTTCTTCATGAACTCTTCTCCTTTAACCCATCAACCTTCCTGAGATACGGGCAGGAGCAAGAATGTGCCAGTACAATCTAAGAACATCAACAGCCTTCCTATTCTGCCTACCAATAACTTCCCACCTGCTTTCAACTGCTACAAACTTTATTTTCCTGGATCAATCTAACTCCATCCAAGAGCTGCTATAGTTTCTCAGACACTGAGAATGGCTTTGGAAAACTTCTTATGTTGTTAATATACTTCTACTTATGAAATGCATAGTGAATTTTCTTTGATCAAGGTTTTCCATCTCAAGCATTTCTGTTCCTAGATACTGCTGCCAGTTCTGAACTGGTTACTCGGATGAATTTTGAGGAATGGGGGAGCTACAAGTGAGCTTGAGTCAACCCCTGAGAGAACAAAGTTTGAACTACAAGCCTTTCATGCTGTGGTTTCCAGGTCCTGTGTGCTCATTTGACCCTAAACCTTGTATTAGTCTTAAATATATCAGCACAGGCTGAACACAAGGTGGTGAAAATTAGCCAATTAATGCAAAACTCCAAGCACAGTGGACATTTAGGATAACTGTCCAGCTTTACAGACCACTTTGACATAGGTAGGGCCTCAGTGATGGAACAAAGACACAAGCTTCAGGTCAGTGAAACTGAGAAGACTCCAGACACACAAACTTATAGAAAGAGTGATCAAAGCTGATACTTGAAGACCACAAAGGACAGAATCAGGACTAATTTGTGAAGAAAAAGGAAAAAAATCTTTTTGTAAATCTGTGCCCTGAGAAGAAAAGCTTTACAATCTTGGCTCTAATAGGTATTGACAGAGTCAGTAACCCAAAGTTAAGACCTCTTCAAAGTGAGTTTTGAGCAGAACAATTATTGCAGGACTAAACATCAGCCAGCAAAGGCTTTCCTTGCACAAGAATCCACATAGCACCAGGTAAATGAGATGTATATGAAATCCCCTGGTGTTCTCAGCTACATGCACATATCCCACATGCTAGCAAAGTAATCAGAAAAAACCTTTCATATAACTCACCTAAATTGAGCTCCTCAGTCAGGCTCCTGAACCTTCTTCTGGCTGTAACAGAGAGCTCCTGCCACAGCATGCTGCTTGTAAGCACCTCTGGGAATGATGAATTGGACCAATAATTCTTTTCAGGTGCTTTAAACTTCACAGATTTAAATAGAGTTTTATTCTGCTGGCACAGGATGGGACTTGTTATGATACTACCCACAAGACAGTCTGAATAACTACCACAATGATGCTTTTTTTTCCTTCAGTTTGGACTGCACAAGCCAAACACTACCATTAGCAGGCAAATTCACTAACTGTGAAGAAGATGGTCAATGCAATAGACAAAGTTCTCAAATTATCTTTTTCTTTGGTCTTTATAAGAAGATTTCTAACTCATATTACCATGCTGGGACAGATGAGAGACACTTGAAGAGAAAACCTCCATAACAAAAGCATTTAAAGGCCTGGGCTTCCTAGAAAAATCCATATTCAGCTAACAGACTTTAACAAAACAGCACAATAAAACTAGTCAGCCAAACAAGCTTGTTGAATACTCCAGAAGAATTCAAGAAGAATCAAGAATTGTCCTGTGCTATTTTGGATACCGAGGGTTAACAACCCACATCTGGTTTAAACCATAGAGGGTTTCCAGCTCAGAAGGTAACCACAAATGAGCACCAGCACAGGAACACCACCTCTAATCCCCCTTACAGCCATAGTGGGTAACAGCATTTACCAGCTGTTTACAACTAAGCCTCAGCTGGTCTCTGCTGCTAGGCGGAATGTATCACTCACATGAGTTTTCAATTAGTTTAAATTCACCTCCAACAATTTTTTTTTAACTTACAAGCATCTGACCTGCTTAATCATGAAACAGCTATGGTAGAAAATCAGATGTATAGTTGAAAATTCACTCCATTTACAAATTTCTTGCTATGTAATTTGCAAGCTTTATACTTTCTCTGCTGTAATGTTTCTGCCACATTTAACAAGGAGTTGACATAAACTTCAGAGCATCAGCATGTGTTCAACTACTTACGAAGCCCCAACTCTTCTTGTCACTCACCCATAAGTGTTTTTGTTCTTTTTCCACCACCTGTGCTACCGTCCCCACCCTTTGCTGACAAAGGATGCTGGCACCGAGGGGCTGCCTGGCTGTGGAACACGACCAGCTCCAAACACAGGTAACAACAAAGCACACACAGCACTGTCTCTGTAACTGGGGTTGGTCTCCAGCCCCCACACCAAGTCAATTGTGAGGTCAGGAACACTTGGGTTTGCCTGTAAGCATGGAAGAGAACCACGCTGATGAGCTAGGATCAGCTGCTGGAACAGTGAGGGTGACGGGAGGTGTGCTGGGTGGGGTGGCAGATGCAGGACTGGCAGTGTCAGAATTTACAGAGCAGGGACTGCTGGGGTTCACCTTTCCTGAGTACAACCAGAGCAGGCCTAACTTGGGCAGAAAGGGAAAGATTTTCAGAAACCCAGCAAAAGACTCTGCCCGGGCACTGAGGTTGAACCATTTTGCAAAGAGCAGCAATAACTAAAAGGCAGCAGCTGAATACAAAGTTTTCAGAGTGCACACTTGAAAGATCCTGATTTCCTCCTAGCTTGCCTTTCCACCCTTCCCCCTTTCTCCTTCCACACAGAAAGCCCTGCAGAAACATACAATAAAGAACCTGTGCTATTTCTAGTCAAGGTCAGCAAAATCCTTTTTGGTATTTTTGTCGTTAAAGAATAATTTTTTAAAATCATTATTAGCCTTACACAGATGGTCTTTCTCAAAGCCATGCTTGTAAATCACCTTCCTGTTTATAGGTGCAACTCTGGCAGCCAAAACAAATCCAAACAAAATAAAACCTTTCTTATGGAAGACTGTATTTCCGTGGCAAGGCTGTGGTTGGTGCATGTGCATTACCTTGGCACATGGGAAAATTACTCCTGGATCATTTCTGATGTTTCTTTTAAGTTCGTTTAATTGTGAAATTCTTCAAATCATATTCCCTATCTGGGCTGTTCCAGGCTTTTCCAGGACATTTGTAAATGTTTTCATTTCCCCTCAGTGAGTACAGCCATCTTTTTCAAGTGTAGCCTTTTCCCTGCAAGCAGGCACCACTTGCTGAGCTTTCATACCCCGAGATTGTACCATGCAGTAGAAAATGTGCAAAGCTAGTGTAGGATGAGTAAAAGCTCTTAAGTGTATGTTGCTCATTAATTAGTCAACACAGTCTCCAGCTGCCTCTCTCATTCAAGGCTGTTTTTCTTTGCTTTTCCTTTTTTCCACCCCCACTCCCACTCCTGGGAAAACCAGTTCCATACATGCAGCTTGCTTTAAAGCGATTTCTGCTGTGCCTCTGATATCACCTATATCTAGTGCTCCATATAAAACCAGAGCACATGCTGACTCTTTTTCCTTGGAATCATTTGTAATGTTTTTACCCTTTTTTTTTTTTTTTTTACTGTTAAATTTACTGGTTTTGCACAGGGATGTACTTTTTTTATGGGCAAAACGTGCCCATGAGTGGAAAACAGAATCAAGGCACTCTATATAATAAAATCATGTTATCCACCTAGAAACATGGGGAATCAGTATTGTTATTTGTTTTACGAGAGAGCTCAAAGGCATCTGTGCTAATGATCAGCTTTAGCAGGTCTCAACACTAAGCAAAAAATATTAATAGCTTTTGACTCCCAAAACTGACTATAGGTGCTAGTGAATAGATAAAGTGTATAAATGTGGAAAGGGAGTTTTACCAGGGCCCAGAAAATAATTGCCCTGCAGCCCAGAAAAGGAACTTGTATCCCTGGAATACACTCTAGGGCTGTGAGCTATCATCAGGGAACTGTAACAATGGTTAACATTTCTCCAAAGCAAGCAAGAACTAAAATATTGCCATTTCTCTGAGCATTAAGGCTCCTGTATTGACATGCATACACCTAGATGTACAAACATACACTTCACAGTGAAACTTCTCCTTATTTTAAATAAAAGCTGAGGTTATTTTAAAGGTAGCTGAAGGCTGAAATATTTATTGGTTATTCCATTTATCTTGCTTCCCAGCTTAAAGAACATGTCAGATAGAAAATAATTTGAAAGTTCACGTAGAACATTTTGCTGGGATGTCAAATGTTAACCCATGAGGGAAGTTTAATTGCTCTGCTTTTAAACCTAGTTCTGATAAAGGCCTAGCCAGCCTGTAAGTGTCCCATTCAGAAATGCTTTTGGATTGTTTATGTCTTCTTTCACCAAATTTCTATGAAGGACAATCTTGAGCCATCTGGTGCCTATTTAATTTTTAACCACCTCTCACTTGGAATATTTCTTTCTTTATACTTATTTTGTCTTAACAAATTGGCCATAAGCTAAACTGCACCATCTGTGACTTCCAGTAAATACAACTGTTGCTAATGAAATTACCCAGCTTCATCATTTTGATTTAAATGCATTGCCTGCTTTTTCTATGACCTTTCATTGCTTGCCATCAAATCACAGCTTTCACACATTTAGATACACACTCATGTAGGTCAGGCTTCAGGAATAAATCTTATCTGTGAATCTCAAGAAGCCTGGCCAAGCTTGCTCAGCAGGCTGGCATGAGCTACCACAGCCAGGGCCATGCTAAGAAATCATTATGGCATTTGTGACCATGCAGCTCAGGGGCTGAACTCAGTGTGTTCCATGCTCCAGGGCAGATCCCCCGCCATGTGACCAATTGGTCACTGCTTCTTGTTCTCTTGCCTCCCATTTGTTTGACTGACTGAATTAATGATTCTGGATGCACCAGCCCAGTCTTTTGGCTACCCTGTCTCTTATTCAATCCCAGGACAAAACTGACCAGATTGAACTGGAGGAAGAGATTGGGACCCTTACCTTCAAGAAAAATAGCAGGAAACTAAGGGAATCAATGGAGGAGTAGTGGTGGAGGAGGGGTATTTCATCACACAAGTTATTTATATGGCATTTTAGATATAAAAGTAACCTGGTGTGAATAATTTGAACCCCAGCAGATTCCATTCCCTTACCCTCACATTAAACTGGATGGTGCCAGGCATTTGAAAACTGCACCACAAATTACATCAGAAGGAAAAGATACAGGTGAAATTTCTTAGGTTAGAAAGTGGTCGACTCAGGTATTCATCGAGTAAGGCACTGATGAATCAGTGGCCATTTACATGGCTCCTGCAAGTTTTCATTCATATGTTTGGTGCCAGCAAAGCCTCGGTCCTTCAGAGAGGTGTTTTTTCAGTGAGCTGGAAAAAGCAGAAGCATCTATTTCACAGGTACAAGCATCTATTTCAGAGGTCCCTGAGGTGCTCTGCTAAGGCTTTGGTTCACTACAGATGCCCAAGTACCATCCTGAAGTTGCTGTCCCAATGAGCCATGGCTGTGGTCAGGCTTCCCAGCCTCACATGCAGAGGTACCAGCAGTACTGTGGTATCTGTTACTGAAAACACCGGGGTCAAGTGTCAGAGCAGCTCTGAGTTCATCATGCACCCGCTGTACCCCTCCCCAACCTTCTCCTCAGAAAACAACACATCATACAAATCACATTCCACTGTTCTACAGTGTGGCAAGACTATCAAGAGGTGAAACATGAATGCTGGAAGGATTAAGGGACAAGCAGCCAGATTCCCAGCTCACATAAACTACTGGCTCACTGTCAAGCCGTATTTTTGCACCAGTTTGTGAACCCTCTGCCACGGGGGAGGAATTCATACCCCTGGTGCAAATTGCATTCTAAAATGAACTCTTACTTCCAGTTACTCTGGCAGAGAGTAAAAGGTATCAATATAATACATAAAAACAATATATGAAACTGAAGAGCTCAGACTAACTTCCCTTAAATAAGAAAGAGGAAAAGCCAACGGAAACTTGCAAAGTTCAAAACATAGCTCATAGTTAATATTTTCTCAGAAATCTAATAACTAGTCAGCATTAGAAACAAAAAGGCATAAAGACAAGCTCCTCTGTACATTTATGCTCCCCACAGCAGATGCTCGGGATTATCACAATAGGCCAATGCAGGCATTGCAAACAGCTTTGGATGTGGAGACTCATTTCCCCCAACCATCCACTGCACCCTCTCTAACCAGACCCATCTTCACTGGCCTCCCACTCAGTGCCTGCCCAGCACATCCTTCTACTGCAGGCATCAGTACAGGGGGCCACAGCCCACTCCTGCTCCAACTCCTGACATGTCACAGCATCCTGCAAGGGCTCCCGCAGATGAGGTGGGCTCGAGGATGAGTTAGGAGGGGAGCTGTGTTCATCCAGAGAGGTATGTTTGTGTCCAGATGGAAAAGGCAGACAGAGTAGGAGCAGATGGCAATTGCACTGGCATTTAGTATAAGATTTCCAAAGTAGGCACGTTTTGTTAGAAAAAGGGGTTTTGTAAATATGCTGGATACCTTCTTCCAGCCAAGGAAGGGAAATTACCTTTGCAACTATACGTACTAATTTTATTTAAACTTCCAAGAAGCCTGGTAGTGTCAGCCAGTCTTTGCTGTTCCTATTTCCTATTTTCAGCACAAAATACATTGTTCTATTGCTCCCAAAACAGCTGTCAGTGTAAACTTCATGTGAATACACTTTATTTGCTTACTCCACTAGCACAATCCCAATAGATGCTCATAAAAAATTAGAAAGCTTAATAATTCATTAACCAAAAAGCACTTTTTGCTGTAGATATCACACAGTGCTTTAAGGAGACCAGCAAAGGAAAGGCATTCATACTTTATGCCTGGAATTAGATACTTTATATTGGGGTTGGATCTCCAGAGGTCCTTTCCAACCCTATCAATTCTGTGTTTCTGTGATTTCGGCAGTGCAATAATTTTCCTGATATCTGGCAATGTGAAAGTTTCTGTAGCATCAAGCTGATACACAGAAACAAGTCTGTTAAAGGAAGCAGTAAAAGAACAAAAAGAAAATCTGTAAAAGAACAGCATTGTTCAGTGCTGAAGACTTCCAGAAGCTGGCAATACTTTTGTGTACATCCCACAGAAACTGTTAAAATCTCCCAAATACAAGATGCTATATGGCTAGCAGTAGATAAGCTGACTTCCTGTGTATTTAAAGTAAGAACCAAGCTGGGAGAAAAAAAAAAAAGTGTAGACTCCAGCCAAAACCTCATATAAATCAAATATACTCAGCAACTCCCTTCTGCATGTAGGTGCAGTACTCAAGAGATAATCACAAAAAGCCAAGCCAGGATTATAAACCAGAACTTCATAAAGGGAAATGGTACATTTTTCATGGGAAGAAATAGAGCAAAAGAAACATACTGGCAGAACTGACTTGTTACAAACAGACACAGAGACATCTGAAACCCTGAACAGTTTGGGTTACACAAGTTCTAATCTATATCAGCATGTCAACAACTGATAGCAGAAAATCAGGATTCAATCTGATATTTTTGGTTTGATGGGACTGGGTTTACTGTAAGAGATAAGGTTCTGCAAACCCCTTCCCACAGTCCAGGCAGGCCCAGCTAAACCTGCCTGATGGCAGTGACCCTGCAGCAGGATGCCTCACAACACACCCCTCTCACAGGGCTGGAACAGGACAGTGTTTCAACTCTCACAGCTCGTGGCTATTACAGCTACATGGATTTCTTTGGAACTGTCAGGTTTTTTTAATATTAGAATAAAAATACTAATCTTGCTCAGTAACTCCGTAAGAGATTCAAAGCTGTCTTGTCCTGCAGCCACGAGTGATATGCATCCAGCTAAACAACAAAACACTGTGTAATCAATTGTATTTTATCTGCACATTTGAGTATCAAACTGTTTATCATGGTGCCCAAAGGAAACAAAAAAGCTCTCCAAAAAGTACCTCAAGTAATTAGAACGATCCAAGAAGAATCAGAAACTCAAATATCCCAAAAGCAATTATGAACAGCTATTTTTATGGCAGAAGTTATTTTATGAAAGTCATTATGCAACTGTTATCACAGTTTATCAGCCTCTGATGTTCTGTGTGCCTTTGTATTTTCAGACAGAGAAAGAAGACAGGCTAATTGGAGAGAACTGCATCTAGAAGAATAATATATGATAGGAAATGTTTTGTGTGTTTTGTAACACACCCTCCTCCGTTGTCAACAGTATCAATTCAAGTCCATCAGGATAACAGGGTGCCAGGGCACCTACCCAGGCAGCACAGCTCCTCAGAGCAGCACCAGCTCCTTCAGCAGATGCAGTCAGCACAGAGCTACAAACACGTCTGATTGCCAGGAGGGAAAGGCAAGGCAGCATCTTGGTTGAGTTCAGGTCCAGGAAATTTTGGTATAATGCTTTAAAATGAAAAACCAGTTTAAGAAGGAAGCTGAGGGGAGGATTAAGCTATGTCTTGTTATTTGAGGTATTCTTTGGGAAAAAGTTATGGGCAGTTGACGTATGGTGTGTCATAGAGAGGTTTCTCCAGGAGACAAGTTTATCTCTGGGTTTAACAGCACACACAAGACCAAATACTGGTTTGGCATTGCTAAGATGACAGTTTTTAAACAGTTTTTGTATTTCACCCCCTGCCCTTTTCTATAACCTCCACCCTATGACTGTAACATGTACAATGTTACAGGATAACTAATTACCCCTAAAAACAGACTTTTCAAGGCAACACAGACTGCAGGTCTAAGTATCAAAAGTAGCTTTGCTAGTACTTTTTCTTTTTAACTTTTAAATTTCACTCCTGTTAAAAATACCAAGTTATGGAACTGGAAGTCTTCCTAAATGCATTTTCACTACTTAATGGAAGTTTGAAATGGTACAACAGTACCAGAGCTGGCATTCTAAAGGGCAAGCACCCTGACCTTCAATTCAGAAGGAGAACTTTTCCCTCAAAAACCTGAGAACACACATCATTCCATTAACAGTGATTATTCTTAATAGTTCACAACAATAATTTTTAAAGTTTGGTGTCCTGGTTTTATTATTCTTTCCCTAATGCCCATTTATATTCATTTGCATTTTACATTTCATATTACTTCTAATGTTAAAGTTTTCCTTCTTAATTCTTACCTCAACCGTATGCCAATGTATTGATACGGTATAGATGCAATACAAGAGAGGTTTAAATTCACACTTTTAAACCACTAAGACAATTCCATTTTGATTCAAATATTAACTTGGAATTCTCCTATTAACTCAGCCCTCTGTTTTCTGCACGTTGGAAAGACAAAGTTGGCTCAGTGTTTGTCAGAGCAGAGCTGTAAAACACACTGGTATGATTATGTGTTAAGTCTAGATAGCTCACAATGCTTTTAACATAAATTAGCAAAATTCTAGGAGCACAATTTCATGCAAGGTAAGACGAGAGGCATCAGATGAGCTCAGTTTCAGCAGACCTCGGTCAGTTCAACAGCATCTCGAGAGGACATTCCACATGTAAGCCTTCATTAGGAGTTTCTCTTTTTCCCAGCTGCTGTCCAATAACCCTGCAGTTTATGAAAGAAAGCTGTAGTACGTGATTCTGTCAACAAAGAGGGCAGACTTTCTTGCTCTGGGAGCCACAAATACCTGATTGGCAGTTCAGATCAGCAGGTGGGCAGAAAACCCCTCTCTCTGTCAGTTCTGCCCAGGAGCCTGACTTTAGGAAGAATGTGAATGAATTCTGAACTGATTTGATTTAGGATAATCAATTTTTTCACACTGTCAAACCACTCTAGTTCTTTTGCTGCATGAAGAATTCATGAAAAACTCATCACGTGCTTTTCACAAAGTATATGGATATATCCACCCTCTTTGTAAAGGGTTATGAGTGAGATTTCACAATAAATTTTCTTATGGAACGGGGATCCCAGTGAGGAAGGGTTGCTCCATAGCACACAGGATTGTGAGGAGGAGCTCTGCTTCTGACAGCACACACAGCCAGAGTCTAACACACCCAAAGTCAGTTATTGTCCCTGCACTGGGAGCTCCCTGTCCGTACACTCTGCCCCTGCTTTCAGGAGAAATGCACTGACAATATACATTTGACTCCTAGAAATACCTAAGAAGTTATAGCAAATTTTACCAAATGAATAGCCCTATTATCTGAAAATGTTATGCTGAAATGTTTAACTTCAGAAATATTAAGGAATAGCATTCAGGAATATCCTTCATGCTAAGGTGTTCTCAGGTTTTGTGCCTTAAGGACAGTTACCTCAAAGCCTAAGAGAACCAGACTGAATCAGGGTGTTGGGAAGGATATTGGGCCCCCAGGATTTGCTGTTCTGATACTGTAACTTCCTAAGAAAAGCAAAAGCAATGTTTGATCTGTGGTCCTAAAAAGAAAATTAATTATGGTCTGGATGAAACTTAATGTGAAAATTAATTGATAATGCTTGCTGAGTAAGAGAAATATTCTAAATGTAGTTCTTATTCCCACTTTTAATGGTTCCTGTAACATTTCCATAGCTAATTCTACAAGGAAGAACTGTATTATCTGCCATCACCTCAAGGCAATAAGTTCAGGCAGGCTACTAAACCTTACATGGCTTTTCAGCCTTCTTTGTCCTTCCTGGGGAAAAAAATAATCTGTGCTTATGTTAAAAAAATAATTCTAATTGTAAATTGTTTCACATGTTCTTATTAAAGATCTCTGTTGAATTAATGACAGGACTTGAATTTCAACAGATGAGCCTGAAAACACAACTTTGTACATGCAGTGGAACATTTAAAATTTAGTTCTGTTTTCCTAACTTGGTTATTTTTACAAGTTCAGGATTTTAAAAATTATTTAATTTAAATACCTCTTCACCATTCATGGCTCTTTCACTTAAGATTTCAGAGCATAACAGTACAGAGAGGAATACAGAACCAGGTTCTATAGAAGAAGTAGCAGACTCAAATAACATGCAAGAGGTTCTCTCAGGTTCACAGGTCGGACCCTTTCACATGTAAGCAGTCTGTAAGGGTTTACAGGGGCTGGCAGATGTAAGGTGAGTGTATTACCATACAGGAGATTAAACCCAGGCCATTACAGGAAACAACCTTTTCTTTCTATCAGTATAAACTTCTATTTGTAACTTCAGAAAGATGTAACTTCAGAAAGATGCTGAATACCCCATGCCACCTAACTGTATTACTAGAATGGGTCTACCATCTTTGTGCATCATCTTTGACTTTTCATTTACCATGTTTATCAAAAAATAAGCACATTTGTTCCTGCTAACTTCCATATGTATATGTGCAGTTAATCGCTTTCTTCACGATATGTCTCCCAGAGATTCTGAAGAACAGACACTGAATGGTTTCCAGATCTTCTGCTTAGAACCTAAAGGCAAATTCGTCTTTTCTTCCCCAATTTTCTCTGCAAAAAGTGGGGTTTTTCCTCCAGAGAAATGAATAAATAAACTGCATTTATATCACAAATTGGCATAAACGCTCTCATTTCTACAACTGTTTAACACTCCTGGGAAATATTTCTGCATTCAAAGAGAAGCAGATCAGCAGGTAGAACATACCTATACCTAGCTAGATTTTAGCTTCAGGTGGCTGGTCTACACACTTCTCCAGGAGAACTTCTCCTTTTTTAAAGCTACTATCTTTCAGATCTTCAAATTGCCATGCAATACTCCTATTTTAGGAATACATATTTTTACTTGTGACAGAGAATTAGATCTAGTAAAACACTGTTTCTACTTTAAGAATAAAACCCACAGAACATAATCAGCAGTGTGTCTGCTGATGCTTTTTCAGAGCATCACTTACTCATTATTTTGTGTAGAATGTGTGCAGGAAGACAGTTTGATGTTTAAGTGGGACTTGACTCAGCTTTCAGAAAAATAAGCTTACAAGTACTTCATCAAGTCTTTTTAGGGATTAGTTTGTTTCAAATATATCCTTATTTGCATTTCAAGTTACCTAAAAGAAACTGCTATCAGCGTTTCAAAGTGGATAAAGCCAGACACTCGGTTGTGAATCAAGGCATTTGATTGAGGGAAGAAATATCCACATAATAAAAGAAAGGCACAGAGTCACAACAGCAACAGAAATTTGCTGTGCTACAAGTTACTCCGTTACACCATGGCACGAGTCTTCTTACCTGCTGAAGGAGGTGATATCAGGGAAATTTCCATGGGACTGACACCTCAAAAAATGATAAGGAAAGAGGCTCGGACCCGCTGTGCAACTTCAGCAAGTTTTCTTGCTTGTATGCATTACCTGCGAGTCCTTAAATGTGTGATGGGAGCAGGGAATGAAATGATAACTCAGGGAATGAAATGATAGTGACCAGGAAATATACTGGAGAGAAGGAAGAAAGCTGGTGCCTGTAGCATCCCCTTGCCCTGTCTTCCTCTCTGAGAGAATCTGGAAAGCTTGAGGAGAAATAGATCATACACAAAAGAACAAACTTCCTGTCATGTTTCCTGCTCTGGATTTGCTGCTGGCTCTGTCCCTGGGAATCTGTGATGCTGTGCAAACTACACAAGGCAGAATCTCTGTGGTTTCTGTTTATTTTCCATTTTATGGGGATCCAGCCTGAGTAATTTGATCTGCAGAATCTGAGCACTGGTAATCACTATAAGAGTTGTCCCTGCAGCTAAAAACAACAAAAGATGGGTAATTAGGTTCTGAAAATGTCATCATCTAGTAAAGTATGTAGCAGACTTGTCTGCCCCAGCTGTCCATTCCAAAACTAAAAGGAATGCCTCCACCTTGTCTAAAAGTGGCATTCCAAAAATAAATCCTTAACTGTGAATGATGAATTTCCTCATGGAAACCATTACTTCCATATTCAGTACAATGTGAGTACTGCACAGTAAATAGGACATGAGCCTGTGCAATAGGGATAAAATCAAACACTGAAAACCTGCTCATTTGTTGAGTTCTGAGTATCTTGCATAATAAATGAAATTAGGTCCTGCAGAAAAGGTATGTAATTACAGAATTACAAATCACCTTATGAGTGCCTTTTCTCATAAGGAGGCCAACCTGAGGTTGTCTGGAAACATCTTAATTCTGACATGTTCTAATTTGAACATTTACCTTCACAATATTAGAGACAAAATCAACTCCACTGGTTTCTCTGAAGTGTTTTGCACAGCTAAAAACTTCCAAGCTGCAGAGTGTGGGCCCACTTCACTGGTTAACACCCATGGCCTGGTGCCACTCAGTGACTGGGCTGAGTCCACTAAAACAGAGCGAGTGGACTCAATTCACACCCACTGAGCACTCCCAGGTCACCCTGGGAGTACCTAAGAAGTGAATAGACACTTTCTATCTATTCAGCACTGCTGAAAAAAAAAGTTTAGTTTCAAAAGAATTTATCTAGAAAAAGGGAAGTGGATCTGGCAAGAGTTTGACATTGCTTAAGGCATGCACAGGTGGATGAAACTGCAGGCCAGGTCAAAGGAAAGAAGAGATTTATGTTGTGTGCAAAGAAAAGGGCAGAAGAAAAATAGCCGCTCGGGCTGGGCTGCACTGAAGTGAATGAAACAGCTGTTCATACAGGGAAGGCATGGGCAGGTAAGACAGGTTGGAAATAATAATCATAGGGCCATCTGCTGCCCTGGGACTTTGCACCCTCAAGGTATGAAACAAATTTTGTCTTCTAGGAGCTCAAGCAGTGTGGCTGTTACAAGCCTGTCGAGTAAACAATGCCTGAACAGGGCATTGAAGTTATCTGAGTTTCCTGCTAAAGTTGCTAAACTAGTTTATGACTAAACTGTGTTCTTTTAACCAGGTTTTCTATTTTAACCAAATGCTCTGTGAACACAGAAGAAATACACTACACGAAGTGACACTACCATTTCCTGCCTAGATGGAGGAATTAACAGACAGTTATTTTGTCACTTCCTAAGAAAGATATATTCTCATTTTGGTGCTAACTTTTCATTTTTACCAGGACTTCTTTCAATGATTTCAACAAAACTTGAAATAGCTGGAATCCCTGGTGCAGGTATTTCCTTGGCCTTTTATCACTTGGTTTCAGACTTCAGAAAGCAGTACAAAAGGTGTACTTCGAGATAAAAACATTTTCTGAATTAATTATTGCTTTCATCCAAATCATACAATACTTGCTACTGTCTTGAGAAGAAAAAGAATGTATCTTTCCATCTCCAGAAATTGGTGTAGCTCTGTAAGCTGTTTCTGAGATCCCTGTTCATGATCACTTCACTGGTAAGCCTGTACTGCACTGCAAGAAAACACAGGGGAGACTTCAGAGCTGCAGTGAGACCTGAGATGGATTAAAACCTGGCCAATTGGTCTTCTGGAATAAAGCCTGTCCCAGGCTGGAGGTGACAAGTCTGAGTCCCCTCCCTTGCTTAGGTAGTGTATGGAAGCATCAGGACGCTGCAAACCAGCTGACATCCCTGGTGCACACAACTCTCAGTTTTACCTTTTCTCAGCTCTAACCAGCTGGAGAGGTGGAGAGCACACACACCACAGAATCACTCAGAATCACAGAATGATAGTGTTGTTTCGGTTGGAAAAGCCCCCTATGGCCACAGAGTTCAACCTTTAACTCAGCACTGCCAAGCCCACCACTAAATCACATCCCAAAGTGCCACATCTACATCTTTTAAGTAACTCCAAGGATGTGACTCCAGCACTTCCCTGGGCAGCCTGTTCCAAAGCTTGACAACCCCTTTCCTGAAGGAAGTGTTCATAAAATCCATCTAAACCTCCTCTGAGGCAACTTGAGGCCATTTCCTCTCATTCTGTCACTCCTGACCCCACGTCACTGCACCCTCCTGTCAGCAGTTGTAGAGAGGGGGAAGGTCCCCCTGAGCCTCCTTTTCTCCAGGCTAAACCCCTCCAGCTCCCGGAGCTGCTCCTCAGCAGACCTGTGCTCCAGAGCCTTCCCCAGCTCTGCTTCCCTTCTCTGGACTTGCTCCAGCACCTCAGTGTCCAGAACTGGACACAGCACTCGAGGTGTGGCCTCACCAGTGCCCTGCACAGGGGGATGGTCACTGCCCTGGTGCTGCTGGACACACCATGGCTGGTACAGGCCAGGTGCCACTGGCCTTCCTGGCCACCTGGGCACACCTGGCTCATGTTTGTTTGCATGCTATTAGTACATCATTAAAATGAGCCTGGTTCTGTATTCCTCAAAAAGGGCTGGAAGGGTATTGTACCCTGGTACACAACTGCTCTCAGTAGTTGGGGCACCAAATATCTTTGCACTGGCTCAAGGGAAACCATATTTGTCAGCCTGAAGGACACTCTGCAACAGGCACACCCCTTCTCCAGCTCCCTGCAAAGGAGCCTCAGGTTGTTAGGCTGGAAGAGAACAGACTCCAGGATGGGGGTTTTTAAAGAACACGGACAGATATGTCTTGCATTTGGGTTCCCTGCTGTTTGCAGCCATCTCTTAGAAAAGGCACTTTCAAAATGACATAGCATCATGGCACATCAGGTGCAACTGAAAAGGAAAATAATTTATTTAATTTAGTTTATTTATTCAAGTTGACCTGCTGGGATGGGCAGAAAGGAAAGAAGGAAATGGGAATGACCTTGCATTATTGAAGATCACAATCTACTGGAAAAATAGCCAGGGACTTTGCTCTAAGGAAACCTGCAGCTGCTGATCTTGCCAACACTACTGACTATCATTATGCCCATTTGTGAGAATAAGCCAAATTTTAGATAAATGAAAGTAGCCGGGACAGAGAGATTCGTGATGTAACCATAATATGCCAAAGCTAAGAAGAAATGCCACCCCAGTATCTCACTTAGCAACCACTGCTAAAATAGTGTGAGACACAGCCCAGACTGTGATTAAAAGGCAGATGTCAGATGAGTCAAAATAGCAGAATCCAACACAACAGCCCAGGCCAGGAAATTAGTGTTGGTTCTGGGGTTTTTGGGGAGTTGGATTTTGTTTCGGCTTCTTTTGGCCAACAAGGTCCTAAGGGACCTTTCCAGACAGGAGACTCTCCCTCAGATCAGCTATTGCCACTCAGCCGGCACAGAGAGAGATAAAATATCCCAAATCAGAAATAAGTATACAAATGACACAGCAGTCTCTACTAGGCCTTGCATCTCCTATAGTGAGCGTGCAGTCTCATTGACTGGGAAATCCACTTCAGCATTAACAGGAAAATTCCCTATTGCAACAGGGATAGTCACACACAACTAAAGTTTATAATAAACCCAAAATACAGTGTATATAAATGTTTTAGCATTAACAAGGCAAAACCATGGAAATCGTGTTCCTTGAGTCACATCAAATGCTGGACAATCTTCAAGCTAGAGGCTAAGCCAAAGGCAAATACATTTGCTGTGGGCATTATTTAATACAGATTTTCAGCTTTTCTTAAAAACAGAGTATAGCAAATGTTTAATTTATTGCAGCTGAAAATTTGGAATGTATACGGGAGAAAACTGGAAAGCAACAATCACAAAAGAGTGACTGAAGTCACCAAGAATATTTTTACCCAAGATTCTCTATCATGAAGCATAAAGTTTGGGTCAGCTTTCTCCCTTTCCCACGCAATTTAATATACTGCATCATTCAGTAGAGAAAAGGCCTCTGGACAATCTACGTGAAGAAACAACTGGTGAGATAAGAAATTAAAGGTTTTAAAACTCTTCATATATCCTGTATACTTCCACTTGTTAACAATTCTTCTGGAGACAAACCAGTGATAACTCTTCCTTAGGAAGTTAGGACACTTGCAAGTTAAAAAACTGAAAGCACGTAACAAATTAATTTTTTTTCCATTTTCCTCCATTTTTACACCCCTGGTCTCACACATTAAAGAATGACATTTAAGATATTAATCCAGTTTGAATCCAGGACAAATCAATGCTTTTAAGAACTGTAATTGCTTGGATTATAAAAATAATTAGTCAAGTAAGGGTTGAAGTTTTCTCAATTTTGATCTCTGATCAGATTTTCATTCACTTTTAAAATATAAATACAGATTTATACAGAGAATTATCAGCTTAACAAAGACCCCAGAACTCCAAGGAACACATTGCTAGATGGTGACAATATTCATGTGTTACAGTGATTTTTGGACCTGTGTTCAGTCTGAGATCTTTTCACAACAAAATATCCTACAGGTCATTTTCCTATGAAGAGATTCCTTTAAGAACCCCAGTATTTGAGGGACTAATTTGCAAGTTAATGAATGTGACCAACATACACATGACCACATACACATAAGCATTTGACCTACAATGCAAAGATGCATTTCAAGTTACTGTTGAACTTTTACAGTAGAAATTCTTTGTGCCACTGCTACCCTAGAAAATTTTTATTTAAATTATCAAGCAAGAATTTTTATTTCAAACATCATAAAAGAAATAAGTAACTGCATTTTTTCAATACATATTTTTATATATAAAATTGAAAAACAGATTTCCTACTAGGGACCTTCCCTGAAAGCAGTGATATTTCAGGACTTCCAAAAAATCACTTTCTTGGTTAATTCTCATTTATATCTTTTTATACCTGTGGATAGAGCATGCAGTCCTTACTGAACTGGGCTCCTTTGCTCAAGGAAGTAGGCTCACACCCGTTATTGCAGAAATGCCTGACAACACTGCAGATTTGTCCTGCACATCAGAAACACAAAGAGAGGCTCTGCATTGTCCACTCTGCTCTCCCTTCTGGGGACAGGAAAAAGGAGAAGCCTCATGACACCTCAAAGCTGCACAAAGCAGCTTCCCCTTGTGTTCCATGCCCGTTTTTTGGGGAAAAAGGAACATTCTGTAAAGCTCCAAGGAGCACAAGCGCAAGGACACGTCTGTGCCTTCCCCTGACCTCTCTAGAGCCAAGTCTGCTTCTTTCATGTGCATGCAGAGAAACAGAATCGACTTTGGGCTCCAAACCAGCTTCAAAAGATCAGCTTGTGGAATGGGCACTAAGACACCCAGAAAATTGTTTTTCAGCCTTCCTTGATTTTTTCACTTAATTCCCATTCGCAGTAACAGAGTGCCTGCACATATGCAGACAAGCTGCTCAATCACTGTGTAGCTGGTTATGGTTTTATCTTGGTGTTGCTTGGTCCATAAGATGGTGTCATTTATTCACAGTTAGAGGATAAATAGACTACCAGCTCTGTGCTCAGGAATCTACTTGGGCTCACATTTTTAACACCACCAACACCTTGTAATCTTTAAAAGGTCATCCTCAGAACTATCATCTCCAACAAGTTTTGCAGCACCTAATTTATAGGGTAATGGCTATGAAACAAGTGGATCCCCTCAATACTTTCTGGGAAGGGATGGGTGTTCCTTGTTCTTGTTTCTAATTGTCTCTAGTCATCAGGACAAATTCATTCCCTTTCCCTGTGGGGTAATGACTGACACTGTGGGTGGAATAAGATGGGGTGACTGCAACAGCAGCTCTGCCACGGGTTCCTGTGTCAGCTACAGCAACAAAATCAGGACTCATTTAGTAAAGTAACACCAAAATCTCCCCGCTGGACACGGAGAACAGCTTGTGTCACTTTGCCTGCTTTGCCACCAGCATCTACACCACAGGCACCATCAGGACAGCGGAAAACAGCCCTTGTCAGCTTAACACACACCTAGCACCTGACATATTACTACAAAATAGCTATCAATAAAATAGCTTCTAAACAGGGAGAGTAGAAGACTGCACTGTATCTTCAGTAGCCTTTTTGGTGTGCATGTTGGCAAGCAGAAAAAGAGGAGAGGACGGCAGGGCAGAGGGCTGATGACAGCAGCTGTAGAGCCATCCGAGTTGGATTTGCTGCTGAACACGAACAAAAGCTTCAGACTTGCTTTTTCAGTAGAAAGCCAAACATGAATTATGGCTCAGATATGACCACACTACAAGTCAGCAAGGCTGGAAGTCACTGGGATCAAACACTGCGTAACACCCTCCCCACCTGCATCAACTCTGCATAACCACAAAGAGCTGCTCGAGCAGCTGGAATGTGAGCTATGGAATAGATTACCACAGGTACAAATTATATTATTTCCAAATAATTCACCAGATTGTCTTACCAGGCTATCTTATATTTCAAATACGTCTTTTGTTTCAATCAGAAATCAGACTTGTCCCTTGCCAGTTCCCACATCAGAGCACGCAAACCACTCCATAAATCATCTTTGGCAAGTTTCCTACAACAAAAGGTGAACTGGACAGACAGCTGGGTGTGCTACGGCCACAGCTGATTAATCTTCATCCTACTGTCACCTCATGTTGCCCCACCCCTGCAGCAGTGACGTTATCTTCCAGCTTACCTTGGAGACCAGTTAGGAGACATTCAGCTTTGGTGCTCCTCAGCTTTGCCTTACAGTGGCTCTGAACTTATTGGAATTGTCAACACTATTGAACATGATATTTATGGCACACTTCAAGCTTATGCAAAAAAAACCCCAATTCATGGCAAGTTCTGCCTATCTTATTATTTACATTAATGCATATTCATCTCAACTTGTACAGGAATGCATCAATTTACAGGGGCAAAATTTGTATTTCTTCGCCGCAAAAGGTATAGCATATTGCAAATTTTCACACTGCAAAATGCAGTAATTTTTTTATGGGTAGAATCATTATGTTTTGGCTACCCTGGTGTGTCTGTATCTACTAAAAGACTTTTAGTTCCCTGGCTAGATCCTTACTTTCCAGACATATTCTTTAGCTCTATTCTCCAGCTTCTTGTTCTAATTAATGTTGGGGTTCTTGCAGTCTGTTTCCACTAGGAGAAAACAAGAGGTGATCTGGTATTTCTCTGATCTATGACATCACTTATGAAGAGAACATCCAGGTCCCATACTCCTAATCATGGCTGGTCAGGAAAACAACTCATCACATGCCAGAGAGAATCTTTGTTCACAAACCAAAACATTTTAACTTGTCTTGCTTAGGATATGCTTCCAGATAGCACCTTCAGGTTCATCCTGACTCGAGGGGTTCCACCTGGCTGCTCCCTGCTGCCCCCAGGCTGAGCATTTGGTTGTGCCGGAACCACCGTCTGCAAGGCCAGACTGTGCCTTGGACAACAAAACTGAACCAGGCTAAGAAGTATTTTTTTAACACTTATTTGCTTTGTTCACAAGCGTAGCTGCATAAACAGCGGTGCTGCCACAACAGAACAAACACAGTGGGCAAACATTCAGCTCCAGCAACAGCAGGATGATTACTTACCCAAGCAATCACTGTATTTACTCACAAGGCAGTGACTGGCACGTGGGGTAATTGCCAGGTATCTGCTATCAACTCCAGCTCTAGTGCAATGTTCCTGCTGGGGTTTTAGTCTATCACTGGCCCTGACAATTGGCAACGTAGCTCCCGGATCCCTGTACCACTGAGAATGAAGCCATGTCCGAAGCGGACAGCTCGAAGGAGAGAAGAGGCAACACCTATGAATAGAAAGCAGAATTGAGCAGCAAAAGCAGCCTGGAAGGACCAGTGAAAGGTGAGTCTATAATTAAATAAGGTACAAAGTACCTGCTGACCCAACTCATACTGAACTGTTAGTAACACTAAAGCTGTTGTGAATTCTGAGGTTCAGGTTCAGGAAGGCCTCAGCTATAACGATGCCACCAGATTCCAGATCAAACATCATGCCTCACTTAGGTTCTTCCTCTCGTTTGTGAAAACAACGCTGGAAGTGCAGTGTCAGATCTCAGGCTTGGATCAGCTTCTGGTAGCTCAAATGCTGGAGGGACGTACGGTGCAAAAAAAAGAAGTTTAGGTTTAGTTCAACAACCTTCAAGGGCTCCAGCAGCACTGGGAGATGTTCAAGCTTAGTCAGCCATTGAGCACATGGCTGCACATCTCTTCATAATTAATGAGATCATTCTGAAAGCTGCACTGAAGCTACAGCACTCCTTTTTGCTCCTATCGAAACCCAATACCATTTGTCACATCCAGCTGTAAACAGACTGAGTGGGAGCCCAACATGTCACAGACACGGAATGTGGCATTTTAGTGCCTCCCATCCAGTAGTTTGGAGCTACTCAAAATCAATAAAAATTCTGACCATGCTTTTCACAGATGCAATATAGCAGAAAATTCCAAGGTTCTTTCTGTAACAGATTAAGCATCAGCTAATGCTGAAACCTTTTGTGAAATTTAAGCAGTGCCTTTGCTTTATTGTGACAGTGTCACTGCTCTGATTTGCTTGGCGTGCATGTAGGACTTGCTCTCTTCACAGAAAGATACTGCCTTTTTATTTTTTTAACTGTCAGTGTATCTTGATCACCAGAAACAGAGCAATTACTCACAAAGAAAAGCGGTTTTTAAGTTCACCTCCCTTCTGAGTAATGCAATCTCCAAACCAGTGCACTGTCCCTACTATACAAAATTTAGCTGCCATCACTGTAACAAACATTCTCTTGAAATAAGGAAATTTTTAATGGGTTTTCAAAAGCTCATATTCCTGCAAACCCAGTCACTATGTGGTCCTGTTTGCACAGATTTGATAGAAAATTAACCAAGATTGAATTGCTACAGTCTGCTAATTGAGCTTCATGAAATAAACATGAACATTCAACAAAAACAAAGCAAACAAACCAGAATTTAATTCCTTAATCCCTCTAAATGGCACCTGATTGCCAGCTTCTCTCCTGAGGCTAATGCAGGATCCAGCCTGGAAGATATTTTCTGCAACAGATTGTTCCACATAGAACAGCATCTCCCGAAGACAGCTTCCACTCTTGCTGCCTATGTGCAGCCCAAATGGGGACCTTTCCAAAAATAACTACTCAGCAGTTGCCTCTCTATGGTACTTAAAATTTTAAATAAATATGACCAGAAGAAAAGACAGCTTGGTTCTTTCTCAGTGTTTGTGGATTTCCTTAAACGAGCCACTGCCAAGACATTGTGGTCTAGCACAGCACACAGCTAGAACACAGGGCTCTTGTGTGGAGGAATTTAATACCAAGCCATGGAAAACCTGGTTTTAAAGCAATTTATCATCAGGTTTCATTAACAGTATCAGCCTCTCCATAGGCTTGTTTTGAGCAACAAAGTTTGTGCAAGGTAGTTACAAGTTGGTATCACAACTTCTTTCTTAGAACTGCCAGTGCTAAACACTTCCTGCTGCAAAGGAACTCCACTGAAAAACACCTTCCTAGGTGGTCAAGAGGGAAAATGCACACTGTGTACAAAAGTAGCTTCAGCCCAACACAGAACTGACCCAGGACTGATTGTTCAGTCTTTCTTGCACATAATATTCTGTTTGGACAAACAATGGCAACTGTCAGGAACCATCCATCATTTACATTATATTTAGAGTAAATCTTAAATCATTGTCTCTTTGGAAAGAAGTAAAATTGAGATAGAAAAGGAACTGTCACGAGCAGAAAGCTCTGTAATGGAGGGGTTTTCATGAAAACTTCTGAACCTCAGTCAAGCAGTGGCCAGGCAAGCCACGGAGCTTTTGCACATCATGATGGCTCAAGAATGAACACGCATCTGTAGAAACCCTGCCCAGGAGAAATGCTGTGAGCTTCACTGTGAACTAGAAATAAGTCTGGGGAAAACTATGCATGATCAGCGCAAAACCCAATTTTCTTATAGTATATATGAAATAAATGCCTTAGGAAGCGAATTTCAGCACGTTGAGTCAGAGTGGAGGTATCACAAACAGTGCTCACTGGTTCAGCACTGATGGTGTGTAGAAACAAGGAAAACACACACAGCTAATTTTTGGGTTTAAAGTTTACGGCTTTTTTTAAACTCCGTGGAAAATCTTCGGAGGAATTTACTTCTGATCATAGAGCTATGATTTTAACTAACTCAGTGTAGACTTCTAAATGCGCAAAATAAAGAGTTCTGATTTTAAATATAACCTAAAAATATTCACTGCTTTTATTTACTATGCTTCTCAAGTTCTTAGGAAAATTCTCCAGATAAGCATTGTATCTTTTCTAAAAAGGAACAGCTAGCCATCTCCATTTCCTCTGCAGATCAGAACCCTGGTTTAATTCTCAGACTGTTACAGAAATATCTCACAAAGAAGAAAACAAAGTTTAAGCATTTTGCTGTCCCTACAGATGGCCAATTCAAATGCTCAAACACCCACACAGGAGAAATATAGCTCCAGCCTCTCTAGAATACTGGTATCTCGAGGAGAATTCAGCATTGTCTCATGTTCTCCACTCCACAGTATCATGCAAAGACTGATATTCTCAGCAGACACTTTTTTCCCTAAGGCTTAATAGGAAAATGTAAGAGGAGTAGGTTGAATCTAAAACCCAGCTTAGATTCACAGCTACGAAAAAAATCTAATTTCCTGTTCCAGTAATACCCTTTTCACTTTTTCCTTCAGCATCCATTAGGTCAAAGCCACTAAGCTTTGAAGGTTTCATGATACAATCAAAGAAAGAAAAGTTTCATCAGCATATGGTTACCTGGAACGTGGGAGGCTGGTGCTCTGATGGACGTGTCACCATTCTTTGTTGAGGGAAGAGGGAGAGAAGTCTCTTGTTTTGATTTCACTTTTTAACTGAATCCAAGCAGCAACTCTTCTTCAAACCAATACGTGACAACGTACTTACCCTTTCAATTAATCTGTTTTCCCTCCCATTAACAAAATAGTAACACAACATTTCATTTATGAAAACTGAACAAGAACACTTTCCTAAGCTTTTTTGCATAACATTATTTGGAAAGCTAACAAGCCAGTGTGTTTAATTCTTGTGCCATCCTTGGGGAGGTTTGGCTCAAGACATTCAATCAACTTTGCAAGAAATTCTTAAGTTTCAAACTTCTGTTTTCACTAGGATTGAAAAAACACATTTCAAAAAACAACAGTTCCAATTTTTGTGTGCTGCTGTAAAAAGGAACTAGATCTGATCAGGCAACGAGTAGGAGGTCTGGATAGCAAAAGATCACTTTGTCTTTAAATCTATTTCTTAAAAAAAATAATTCAAGTTTGACATAATCCAGCTATTGTTAAGATTTCAGTGAATGCATTTATTAGAATATTGTGCAGCAATTATTATTGTATTTTAAAGTGCCCCCCAGGAACTCTTAACTACTTGGTAGAGAAGTGAGGGGCAAGGTGTATGAAGAGATAGATATATTCGGCATGCTTTAACTTACAAGCATCAGTCAAAATGAACGTGTGTAAAGGGATTAATATTTTCTGATGTTTATAAAACATCAAAGGACCGACAAACATCTATCATCCCTTGTTACTGACATACTTGCTCTGTCAATGCACAGAATCACTTGAACAGAGATTTAACTGGAGTTAACAGTATTTACACTAATTACATTTGATTACTTGACAATTTGAAACATCAAATACCAGTCAGTTACAAAAGCTTTGCAATCCTGCTTGCCAGATGGGAAACCAGAGCGTTTAAGGGTGAGGCTTTAAAAAGCACATACAAACTCTGCTGTAAGACACCCTCAAAGTCAGTGTTAGCAACTGCACAGCACCCCAAAGTAGCACTGTCACCCCCAGCTCTGCCTTTCTCAGCAAAAAGCAAATGCCTCAGTCAACCACCTGGGAAAGGAAACTTTAAATTACTTTGATCAGTGGCTACAGCATTGCTTATCAAGTGGCTAAGATACCTTCCATATGTCTTGTTGCAGAAGTCTGCTACTCTCACGGCATTCCCATGTTCCGAGCTCAAAATGATTTTTACGCTCCATGATACACTATTCTTGTCACAACTTCTTTGGAGGTCTCAGCTACCTCATCTTGTATGTCACTTAGCTTCTACAAGCTGACAGGATTGTAAAAGAGATAAAACTCTCTTAATGTCATATTCCAGCACCATCACTATATTCTAATACAGATCAAACTAATGAGTACTCACTAGCACACGGCACCTTCATCACTCACACCAATCTTTTAGTATTTACAAGTTTCAATACAGAACTCATTTGCCCTATGATCCACTCTTGAAACATTTACTGCAGCTTTATGAAAGAAATATAAGACTATATTGTGTTTCCCCCCCTCTCCATTTTAGTCCAGAATAAATGCTAAAAATGGGGTTTGTAATTGTCTTAATTATAAGAGGTTTCTCCCAAGCCCTTACCACCTGTAACAGAATAGGCCTGGTGGAACAGCTGAGTGATATATTAAACAGGCAATCACTTAGGCTATGATGCCCTGGATGCTTAAAGAAAAGCATGTTCTCTCAAGAAAAGCTGGTAGTAAGAGCATTCACCCGTGCTGCAAGGACAGTGCTGTTCCTCTGCCCTGTACTGCTTTGTATCTCACGAACTGAATCTATTTCAGGTTCCACTGAAAATGCACAATAAGTCTCTTGACCGAACTGCTAGAAATTCAGGTGGCCCCAGTTCAGATACACGCTGTGCTCTCACACCATTTTCTTTGTATATTTATAAACTTGAAATGTGAAGATGCCTTTCTTCCCAAAACTCCTCGGAAGGCCAGCGGAGAGCTGCCCTGCTCCCAAGCGCGTAGGTGTGCTCACACCTTTGATAGACCTCATCCTGCAAAGCTTTTCTATCAATTTATCTTCACTAGGTGCACTGGTGACTGGATCCTAAATCATGGCCTATTTACTGCACACTGGCCTCTGCCTGATGTCATTGGAAGGACGGGGAGCTTTAACTGCCTACCTGTTGCTCATCTGGCAGAGGCCTCTGACAGTGCCACACACTCGTGTATCTGCTGGCCGATTAATCAAACGCCTGCCTGCCAACAGCCTCTCTGCTAGAATTTCACACTCCCTTCTTTGCTTCCTGCCTCTGGTTTTGGGGCATTTTGTTGACTGCACTCTGCCAGTGGGAGCATTATCCATCTGCCCCAGGAGAGGTCACAGACCTCAGCACACAGAAAGGAACAGAAGCAATAAAGCCTCTCAATCTCATCTCAGACAACACTGGAACACTCCAAAACCAGACTGTTTCAGCTTCCAGCTGAAATAGGTTTTTTAAATTTCTTTTCTAATACCCAATTTTCCAGTGACAACAAAAATAGAACCACTGTGGAAAGCTGTCACTTTTCAATTAAAACTTCATTCAAATGAAACTCCCATCTTTAGCATGCAACTTGAGTTAAAAACATTTACTAACTCTTCAGCATGCCTAACTTTTACAATGAAACAGCCAACATAAGAGCTAGAGGTAAGGCAGAACATGTAATACACCTACAGAGCAAACCTGGAAGAATTCCTGCATTGACTTTTATCTGTGACAAAAAAAATTGTCACCTCTAAGGCAAAGTTTTAAAGAACATCTTACGAGTCAAATATAAATGTTTATGACATCTAGGTTATATGAAGGTTTTAAACTTTGTGAGTACAGATCACAGAGTGCAAGTACTGGAGTCAGAACATGATTCTCAAGTCCCTTGGCCTGTCCAGGTTTCTTCACTTTTCATTCTCCATTCTTCCTTTGTTCTAAGCTCCTAAATCCTTCAAATGTCTCTAGATTAGCCAGGCATGTGCCACAGAAATTATTAGAAGGAAATGAGAGGCCATCCCGAATTTGTTACTCAGGTTATCCCAAGTGTGTCTGTGCTACCACAGCTGGCTCCGTTTGCCTTGGTGCCAAAGGAAGCTTTAAAGCTTTCCCCAAAAAGACAGATAGTAACCCAGACACAACGTCCAGCAGAACTCCATGAATAAAAAGGTTAAACTGGGAACTAAAATACCATCTTTGTGTTACTTGCTGGCTACCCAGGAAATACTAGGCGGGCCACAAAGTCACCAGGTATTGTCTCCTCCTGGCTAGGATGAGAGCAGCTGGGCAGAGCCTACAAAAGGAGTAAGGCAGCAATCTTGTTGCAAGTGCCTCAGCTCCCTCTTTCCTGCCTTCTCCTCAGTTCTCAGGCCTTGCCTGCAAGCCCTAAATGCCACAAGGTTAGGAAATTGTGAGTGATGGCAGGAGGATCTGAGCAGCCCTCAGAATCCAGCACAGAGAGCACTCTTTGCCTGATATAAGAAATAACCTGGTTTAAAATGTGTAATTCCCCTACAATAAAGATTGTCTTTTTTCCCATGCGCCCTTCCAGGAATATTTTCTCTCATTAAATATTTTTTTGCCAGTGAAAGATCCAGCCAAATTATTAAACATTTAGGTAGCCTTACTTTGCAAAGAACTGGGAAGAGAATCTTAAAAAAAAAAAGGAACTGGAAAGGATCCTAAAAACAGACAAAGAAAGAGACTTGCAACAAACAATACAGACACAGAAGGAGCAAATGGGCTTATGCATCTTCAGTTCTTGCACACTGCAAAGGAACATCCACGACACTCTGAGCCCTGCAAGCTCCGGGGTGTGAGGGTGGCTCCTACAACTGAACCACACAAGTGAGTGAGGACTCGTTCTCTTTACCAGCAGCTCATAGTGGCAGTCTCTAAAGCAAGCAGCAGCAGTCATGACCCAAATACAGAATAATATTGCTGATTTTTAATTTTTGTTTTGCTTGCAAGTATTACTTTCGGATTTTTAAATGCTATTTGAAAAAGGTGTACTATCTGCCATAAAGTACTAAGAAAAATTAGATTTTTATTAACTTTAGCTAAACAGCAGAAAGTACACAACTCTGTTAAAGAGTTCTCTGATGGCTTCTTGGGCTGCCTGAGATCTCTGAATTTATCAGACATAGAGAGGGAAAATTAGACATTGCCTGTTACACAGCCACCTGCAGATCAACAATACCACTAACAAAATGAACACTTCAGTAAAAACCACACAGGAAATGTTTTAGTCTAAAACACTCCCCGCTAAAGAAATCAGTACCCATGGAAATCTGCACCAAATCAGATTATTTATTACACTGTGTACAAAACGAGAAGTAACAAGTGAAGGATCACTGTAGTATGTTTTTTCAACACTTGTAAAACTCCAGGTTTGGATCTACACCTTGAAAAGCTCCTGACAGGCTCTGATTTACAGCTCCATGTTCTGCACTGACCACATCAAGCAGGTGATTTTAAAAGTGTGGTATCCAGGCAGGAGGAGGGTGGGCAGGAAAGCTGGAAGACAACAGCAGTGAAATACAAAGGTTCATTCCCCCACCTTGTGGCTAACTCCTGGAACAGCAACTTACACCAGCATCTCTTTATTTGCAACCTTGACATGCTCATCAATAGATTTCTGCTGTGCTACAGTGAGTCCAACTTTAAAACATCTTTGCAATTAACTCAAAGTTGATGCAAGTAATAAGTAATAATAAGTAATAATAAATAATAAGTAATAAGTAATAAGCTGTTTTATCTCTTAAATTCCACAGCCACTTAGAGAATGTCTGCTCTTGATGTTTACCAGCATCAGTTACTCAAGGCTGGTGCACTCTGTTAAAGTGTGAAGGAGGTCCTAAAAAATTACTGTTCAACGGTTCCAAGTGTCTCATTATACTAAACCTGCATTTTTTCTTTTTACCTGAAGAGCAGCCTTTGTGCTGCTTTTACTGACAGTTAACCTGCAGCAATTCCACGGGAGCAGTTGCAGAAGTCTTTTTGGATTCCTTAAGAACACCTCAGTCTAATGTCATAGATCTTGAAAAGTCAACAGCAAATTTCTTCCCAGCAGGGAAAGGGAAAGCACAGCCAGAGGTGACGATGACAAACACAAGAGGAAGCTTTATAAGCACAATCCAGTCCTCAAACATCAGCTAAGCCAAGGGCACATTCAGGGCCACATTTATCAGTGCAGAGCCCAGACTGCACAGCTCGGTGATTTACCTGTGAAGCTTTTACTACAGGTGAGAGGAATGCATGTCACACCTGAGGGGCAGACATCTCGAATCCCTGGAAACTCACTACATTATTTAGAGCACAAACTGCTTCCCTCTTTTTCCAGCCTTTTGTTTTGGACAAGCATTTTGCAGACTTGTACATCTTTACTGTACTTAGCTCTGATAAACAGCAGAGTCCAGAAACAACGTGGACACAAACACGAGACCAGCACCGGAATTTGAGTGTTGTCATTTTAGCAACACAGAGCATTTTCAGTGCTCCATCTGCTGACCCCAGTAAAGTGTCTGGGAATGGCTCTGCCTCTCTGAAATCCAAGCAAGAATTTCCTTTCCTTGTTAAAATCTAACAAAGTTACTGTTTTCAAGTACTGCAGCTTGTCTTCACAACCAGGTATTTTCCCAGTTACTGATGTAAAAGGAATTTGTAGCAGGATACCAAATCAGGTTTTTAATAACTTGGTTTTACCTCTAAAGATTTTGTCATTTTATGGATTTATCACTATCCTGCTTTCACCTTCCTTCACTCCCAACCTACCACGTCAATATTTTGAGGTTCTTCTCATCTCCCTTATTCCCCTGGCCCAATCTGAAGACTAGATCAGGATAGGCAATGAGCAATCTTATTTCATAATAAATAATATATAATGTTGTCAAACTAGAGGTTTACTTGTTAACTTACAGGAAGGGTGAAAATACAGTGAACAGAATCAAGTTTTAAATTCATGTGTTCCTTTCAATAGGTCAGGTTTTTTTCCTTGGAGGAGTTATTTCTTCTTTCACATTTCAACTTTTCTCCCTCAGACAACTGAGGTAACTAGACTAAGCTACCACCTCAGTTGATGACAAATATCTAGAAAAATTCAAAACAGAAGCAAATTGCAGCAGAGAGATAATAAATGCTAAAGTCTGGAGATCTGTGTATTTGCCTCAGTGTTACTTAGTGATTATGCAAATAGGATCCATAATCCAAGGGATGGAATTGCATTAGGATCATTAGTAAACTAAAAAAAACCCCAAAAACTTATATACTTGGAACAAATTTATATTAGACATCTAGTTGCAAAATAACACTCCCCCTACACTTCAATCTGTCCATCTCCTGCTCTGTGGCACCACAGGTTCAACTGGGAACTGCCCTCTCCCTCCAAAGCATACCTTTGTCCAGGAAATCTTAATAAACAGATTAAAGCTTTGATTTTTCCAATGCAACTTCAAGTTGTGTATGTTGATTCTCAAATCCCTCCACTTGTTTCTTATGTTAAAACTTCTCTGGTCAGTCCACTGGCATCTATTCCAAATTAAGTCTTCCCACTCAGGTTTGACTAAATGCGACTTTATGAGCTGTTGAAAGAATTATTTTGTCAGACAGATGCTAGCTAGTTCCAAAAGGTTTCACAAGTCAGTTTACACTTCTAAAATCAAATATTTTTAATTTTCATTTTAAATATCTGAGTGACCCAAGGTACCCTTATACAAATAATCCTTGTTGCCAACCAAAGCCCAAGATTAGGATATACCTACTGTAATCTGTGTTACTCCACTACAACAAAACCTTATTTACTGCCAGCAATGGAATAAGAACATTGGTACTTGATTGTTAAGGTGAATTACTTATTTTATCCTCTCCTTCAACTTCACAATTTATCCCCTTCCAAACTATTTATTCTCTTACCACTAAACCACTCCCTATTCTGTGCCTCTAACAAACCAATCAATCTTCCAGGCTCTGCAAATTTTGAGAAAATGGTTAAATGTGCTGGTGAGAGGTATGAAGTTCTTTTGATGCATATACTTTAAGTTATCACTGGAAACACAAAACCTCATATCTTGGATGATTTTCTTTGGTTTTGGGGGAGAGGGGTATTTCAGATTTCCTATTGTGCCAGAATCCCAGATCAGCGGGACTTGGAAGGCATCTCCTGAGACTGCACAGTCCAGGCACAGTCTGCCACAGAGATTGTCCAGGACCACGGGGACTCAGGCTGCAAATACCTGCAGTGATGGATGTTCCACAACTTGAGGGGTCTTCAGAACAGTGTGATGCTATTGGTTCTTTAAAATTCCAGAGAAGTACTTTTAAGTGGTTGTCTTATTGTAATTCTGTAGGGAATGACTGGCAGTAGCCAACCAATACAGGGTCATTTTAAGAGGAAAAAGTCTAAATAAAACCCAATAAAAATTCTCTTTGAAAGAGCCTAAAATCTCCTTGAACAGGTAACAGCAAAATGGACCAAGCTCATGTAAGAAATTAGTAAACAAGCTGATTGCATTTTCAAAATACAGCAGTTCAGCATGTGAATATTTATTCATCTCCAGACTGGGCAGATATTCAAGGAATATTATCAAAGTAAAACGTTCCCTAAAGAAAGCTCACAGCTAAGTGGAACTGATAGCACTATCCCATGAAAAGCACATATACCCATTATCTATTTCAAAAGTTTTCACATCATTCTTTTTTTAAAGAATTCAGTAGCTCTAAAAACATAAGCACAAGCATATTAATGTGTTTTTCAATGAAACAGCTTGGCTGTATTATCATTTTCCTGCTACTGTCCTTTTCAAATGGTTCCTAGGTCACAGATGTACCCTGAGGAAGGCTGAACTGCTCCTTACCTAGGGGACAACTGAGCACGCCAGGGCAGGGAGGGCACGGCACAAAGGACTGAGCAAGGCTCAGAAGGGTTTCAGGAGCCTACAGCTGAGGCAAGAGACTGAGAAACAGTCACAAGGACTAAACATTCATCCACACCTTGTGGAAAAAAAAGCTTTTGAAGAGCTGGAGAAACCTATGATGAGCCAGAAAGCAAAGAAGTAACTGAAGGAAAGCAAGGACCCAGGCCTGACCTATGGAGTCCCAATTAACGCTAATTTTACTGTCTTAAAATTCAGTAATAAATGGCCTTTGAGACAGCAAAAATCTTCTGGGAGCTCACTGTAAGGAAAAGGCTAGGAAGATGTCAGCAGCTTGGCAACTTGGTGTGCTCAGTAATACTGAAAATTCTAGAGCTTCCCAGAGGCATAAAACCTTTAAAGTATGGGAAAACTCTGTTGCCAGATACTAAGGAAAAAAAAAAAGAAAAGAAAAAAAAAAGCCAAGATCCCAAAATCTTTGAAAAAGTGATGCACTTGCATCACAGCACCTGGCTGAAATTCATCAATCAAGGCTGTCTGAAAACACTGTTACTGTCTTACCCCAACAGATCATCCAAACAGGATTGAATTCTTCAGCTGTTCTTATGCTGGGCAGTTAGGGGAGCAGACAAGAGACTCTCCTTGTCCCTTAACTCCCTCAGCCAGCACTTCAAGAAAATGCACCAGCTTAAGGAAAAGAACTGACAGGGAACAGGAAAAGGAAGTCCCAAAGTCAGAGAGCAAAGCCCAGGTAGAGTCAACAGCATTCGCAGCTGCAGAGGATGCAGCTATGCTTTAAAAATAAAGCAAAGACAGAAGGACACACGGTCAAATGGAATGGAACCCTCGAGGAAAGCCCAGGACAAGCACTGGAAACCTATTCATCCCAAACATCCACCTTCATTTAAGCAAGAAATGGAATTCCTCTCTCATGTCCTCTTGATCCAAGTGGTAAAGAAAGTCATGCAACACTCCCGTTGGAGGTCATCTACCAGGTGAAATTCAGCTGGCAACCCCAACTGCAAAGATGTGCATTTCAAAATAATTAAATACAAGAAAATGAAATATCTACTGTTTACAATTCAAGCCAGAAAGTTTACCAAAACCATGAGGAAGTGTATAACTGAATCAAGCAGAAGACTGGAGTCAGAAATGCGTCTTCAGAACTGTTTTAAGCTCCAATTCCCCTAAAACCAGGCACATGGTACTGTCCGAATATGCACCAAGTAGACCAAAGTGACATCTATTTTTAAGTATGAATTAAGAGGCAGTACACAAACAAGTATCCCTAAATGCCAGAAAACAAGATGCAAGAGCTGCTGAGCTGTAGAAAGCTCTTCTGCAGTACCTTCGTCCTCCAACGATTGTTTCCATACAGTGTCAGTGACTTGAGGCAAAGCAACAGCACATAATGCACTTGAGAAGCAGCAACACTTCAAATCATAGCACTAATACTTGCATATAAAAATTTATTGTCTTTTTTTTAACATGAACTTGATATACATACAAGCTAGACAGATAATTTATTTATTGTTTGAGCAGAGCTTTCTAGAAAACAGGTGATAGCACTGAATTAAAGGCTGTACCACATTTTTTCCTGTGTAGAAAAGTAGATTAATAGCCATGTGCATACAACAGCAATAAAATCACGTGTGCAATGCTCTCTAAAAGTTCTGTGTTTGGCCGCTTACTTTCAAATGTCTTAAGCTTTTTAACTTTGGTGAGCTCATAGGTACAGGTTAAGAGTGCATTTATACAATGCACCAGCCCTTAAGTACCGGGTTTAAAAATGCAGGCCTGGTTCACTGCATAGATCTGTAGAAAAATATTGTCATTTTAGTTCTTCAAGTTTGTATCTACAGCTATTATCTAGCATAAAATTAAAGTAAGAAATAGAAATTATTCTTACCAAGTGAAGTAAGTTGGAAAGGGCAAATTCTCATGAGTTTTTGCAAGGACACTGATTTTCTTATCTGAGAGCTGAAGACTGACAGCAAAAGCTCCAGTTCACTGATCAGTGATCTCCAGTGTGTTTGCTCATATAGCCCTTGACTCAGTTACCTACGGGTGTGCCTCGTGCTAAGAATGGAACTTGTCTCAAGGCAGTTCAGGGGATTACTCACACCAGGCGCACACGTTGTGTTTAAATGTCGTGTTAAACTGAATGCTAACAGTCTTCAGGAAGAGAAACTGCAACAAAATCTTTGTATCAGAAGTGACTTTTAACCTAATGAGATGGCATTCCTCCAGTGGAGTGACTCTACACTGAAATTGGGACAGCTGATTTCTTCCATTTAAGCTTCTGACACACGATGCTAAACCCAGTGTGCTGCTCCTCCTGGAGAAGTCCTAAAGCTACAGTGATACAACCTAAACCATAAACAGGCACAACGCAGGTGAACAATATTCTCCATTTTTAAAGTGCAGATTTTCATTTTCAACATGACAACATTCCAAAGTAAACATTTCCAGACAATAGCCTATTTCTTTCATATATACTCATTCTTACATTGCTTCAGTGCAGTATTTCCTAATATTAAACACTCAGAGATGAAATTATGTTAGCTAAAATGTGTAGTTTCTTAATTTAAGAAGAATGTTGTCTAAAATATAGTTTTTAATTCATTTCAATCACGAACAGAAGTACTTCATTTTGCAAAACACCAGGTTTAAGTTTGTAAACCATAAACTTAGAGTGCAAATAAGATAACCACTTCATTTTAGAATCTCTGACATTTAAAAAGGCAGAAAATAGAACTTCAGAGTGGGAAAACACTTCATCGAAAATTGTAATTTTTAAACTGAAATGCACGTTTTAGAAATCTATTGTTTCCAAAAGATGCATGACTTCCAAAACTAAAGCATTAATGGCTGTTAACTTTGAAAGAAGACCTCAGATATTTTATCTTTACTTTTCGCCCGATGTTTCCATGTTGTTTCTGATTAATTTTAGGGAGAAAATTGCATACCAAAGGTCAAACCCGACAAATGCTGTCATTATCAAGACAGCATTTAAGGTTTCCTCAACTGCAAGGATGCTCTCTTCACCAGATTCTGTTGTTTTCTTGTTGTCTGGGCTTCCTGAATGGCACAACAAACCCTCTGGAAAACAACAGAGTGAAAGCAAGAAAACAATTGAAGCAGGCAGCAGTTTTCTTCCATGAGATGCTACTAAAACATGGCTAATTCAACAAACATGGAAACCCACATACACAGGCTGGTTTAAGTCAAATACTGAGCTCCTGATTCACATGCACAATATTCAGCTGATGAACAAACAGAAATCCACGAAAGGTGAATGGGTAGTATTGCACTCGAGAACAGAAAAATCTATTTTCTATTTTCTAGCATGAACATTAGCAAAGGAATGTGCAGTTAGGAAAAAATACCCAAAAAACCGTAATTAAACACAAGGAAGTATCTTCTAGTGTGAGCTGTGTGTTTTGTGCAATGCTCCAGCTTTGGCCGTGCCACTAAGACACAGACACACTACAGGCACGTGGTACTGCCTGAACGTGTGCCTCAATTCCAAGTGTGATTTGGAAGATGTGCTGGAAGAGAAAGCTGATGGAACATTTTCAGACAAGACACAGTAAAGAACTAAGATGACTCTTCCAGTATATAAAGTGCCTCAAAATTATAGCAATTTTTTACGTTCCCAGCCTAACCCACTCTTTTAGAAGGCTCAATCAATTTAATAGCAGCAATTTGGCCCCAATTCTGATTCCATCTGCTGACTTGCCATTTACTGGAGCTACAGTTTCTAGCATGCTTCCAAGACACTGTGGGTCTAATTGATTTCACTTTTGGTATCAGGGAGAACATCCCTCTCTCGTCACCTGATACAACACCACAGTAACACACATTTTCCTAGGTAAATCTGTCTGTTGTTGAAGTACCCTGGAATTTATCCAAATTGATAGATCAGATTATGTAAATTACCTACAAGATCCACCCATCCACAGAACAAAGGCTCACAGAATACTCCAGCTTCCCCAGCACCAACAGGAACAAACATTTAGAGATAAATGGTAGAAAAATCAGGTGTGGGAAGGGAGGAGGGAGGAATCTAACCCTGTTCATACAAGGGCCACTTACTGGTTTAGTCGGATGATCTTTAAATAATGAGGAGAGATGTGGAATCCTATAGACTATAGGGAATTTAATACAATCTAGCACTTTAGATACTGGAATTATTTTCCTTTAATGAGCTTTAACATACAAAATCTAAGACTGTGTAACTTCAACATTAAATTATTATTGCATAAACTCTCTTGAATGCTTTGGACTATCTTGTCTCATCACACTCTTGGTTAAACTCATTTTTCAACATGAAACTATGGTAAACGGTCCTCAAGCACAGCAGCCTATTCTCTAACAAATCTCTGAACATTACCATCTTTTTTACATGCTGAGTTTCAACAATTGTTAACAATATCATAAGAAAAGAAGATAAAAAAAAAAGAATATACCCTTGCTGTAGCTTCATCCCAAAGCTGAACTGTCTTTACACATTCATGACCTGTACTGTCCTTTCTTTGGAACATCTTTTGATCCTGCTGCAGAGGGGAACAAAAATGTGCTTCAGATGACTCACCAAACAAGAATGCAGAATCTGTTGCTGAAATGGCTTGAATGTCAACTTCAGGTTAGATTTCAACATGGTCTCTGCCCAACCCAACTGTCTTACCTTCAAAAAACTTCCAGTAAATCCTGTCATATAGTCCTTTAGTTAGCAGTTAGAACCATTAATAAGTTAAAAGCATGTGTGGACCTCTAGTGAGTGTTAAATAGAAGAAAAATTACATGCTTTTCTTACCCAAACAGTAATTTTTAGAATATTTGCTTCATAGGAGGGATAACGTGTAAATTCTTCAAATAAGTAATCCCACTCTGTTGTTAAATGGCCTAAGATTTCCACTTCTTTCACATATATCACTCTCCTGTTCAAGAAAAAAAAGAAGTTTATACCCAATTTCTCCCTGGGACTAGAGCTTTTGCTAGAAGAACTAAACAAAATGAAAAGACTTGTTTAAGAAGGCAATTTCTATGTGGATTAGAAGTATCCACTCGGTCACAGGGGACTCATATTTCCTTAATACATTCTGAGACAATCACTTGGTCTTTAAAAGCCACAGATGATCTAAGATATCACACAGCATGAGCAGGCCAAGAACGGGGATCAGGAGAGAAGTGTACATTTATCTAAGGCTGCAAACAACTAAATTGCTCAATTATCATTCATGGCCTTGCTCAGTGCCTGGGAAAGCTTGTCCTTCTGCAGCCTGAATGCTGAGGTGTGCTGGTCATTATTAAAAAACCCCAGTGGGAAGCCTCCGTGGTGTTAGTATGGAGGAGTCCCTCTCATACATTCAGCCAAGGTGCAAACTGGAGACCCATGGAATGTGGAGATCACAATCCTTTTTGAGTTGTCAAACTCAAGACTGGTAACATCTTGAATTCTAAAACTTGTCTGATGAGCTAAATATTGATTTTCATGCTGGTACAAAGACTTAAGACTTCATTTAGAATATCCTTGAATTAACAAGGTTGCAAATGTGTATTATCAAACCACTGGCTTGACTGCAAACCCTTATCACAAGCTAATTTGAAAGACCAAAACCAAAGAGAAAAACCAGAATATTTCCCTCCAGTATGAAGAAAGGGTCAGTGATCTCAGAGTAAACTGTCTTCCCAAATTAGTATCCAGCACTAACATCACAACTAGATTACATTTTCCATTAAGGAAACAAAATAAAATATTTTAAAAATCAAGAAGAAAATAGAGAAGGAAAATAGATAGGCAGAGAATAGCAATCAGTTTAGACTTAGCCAGACGTTTTATCCCCAAGTTGAAATCATGTCAAGCCCTTAGAAAGCATTCAAAATTTAATACCTGTTGGTAACAATAAGGTTTGCTCTTCTGCCTCTTGGAACTGCACAGTGGTATCGATACACCTCTTTTTCCAGCTTTCTGATGTGCAACTTCTGAAACAGAAACAGAAAATAATTTGGGGGCTGTACAAAAAACCAAAATCAAATCAAATTGGTGTCTTGAATGTAAAAGCCTTCTGAAAAGTTACCTAACCCTTAAAGGCAGGTTCTCACAGTGCTCCCAGTCCTGAAGCTGAGTCACTGAAAAGTCTGATCTGTTCCACTCAGAGGTGGAAGGCTGACACTGCTGTAGCAGATTGTTTCTCCAGCTTTCATTTCCTTCCTGTGCTAGTAATTGTTCAATGATGTTCACTCTGCTACACCCCATGTTGCAGGCTTCACTCAAGAGTGAAAATCTTGCAAAGGTCATGTACCTTTATAAAGTACCCTCAGAAAGAAATCATCAACATACAAATTCTCAGTGCACCTCAAGAACAGGCTTCTGAAGCACTCAGCAGATATGACTATGCAACACCCAAAATACACAAAGGTGTATGAAAGTGCAAGATAAAATTACTCATCATGCTTTGATTAGATAACCACAACTCAAGTGACAACCTACAAATCTAGAAGTTTTGAAATAAAGTACTGAAGTGCTCCTAGGATTTTTTTGGCAATTAATCATTGATCTTTTTTTCAGATTTCCCACTCTGTATACTTTTTGACTAAAGCAAAATGTTCCCTAGAGAGTGTCACCAGGATTACAACATTCCAGCAACAACACAGACCAGCACAGGAGACAGGCTCACAGTCACCCCCACATCAAGCTCCCAATAAGACTGGATTAAAGGCAGCAAGACTCATAAAGTGACACCTGAATGTCTTTGTGAGAAAGGAATGCACATCAAAACATCATGCAGAAAGAGATAAAAGTATGAAATTAATAATATGCTACCAGTGGGAACCCAGCCTCAAAGTGGGTATGAGAATAAATCTGTGTCAACTACCAGTTTTCCTAATATGCAAAAAGTCTTTTAAAAAGACACTTATAAATAGTGTTTAATTAGCAAAAATTAGCAAGACAGTCAAATAAGCATAAAGTCAATGCATATTAGCTTTGTACCCTCTGGGTCAATACAACCAGTTTTTTATGATACAACCTGTTTTGAGGAAAAATGGGCAGCTCCTCTGTAGGAACAGGGGAAACATAAGAAAGAATGCCTGGGTGCAGAATGCATGCACTTCAGATCAACCTTCAGCAAGTACCTGCAAAGGGCTGCCCCAAAATTCATTTGATATTCTTCAGAGCAAAAGTAAGATTCATTTCATTTCATTTCAAAAGTAAGATTTCAGTTCATTTTACGGCTGTTACTGTGGAATTCAGCCTCTATAACAGTAAATTCCTCAAGTTGTTTCTGACAAACTAATAACAATGAGCTGAAGAGGCAGGACTAAAAATTCAGTATGTTTTCAGTTATTTCTTGTAAATAGCCATTTCCTTTTGTATTTCCTTAGATGGACCCATAAAGCCAGTGAGATGACAATAGAGGCTCCACTTGACTCCAGTTGTCTGTGATCAACAGGTTTAACTCTATGCAGTTTAAGTAACCAAAACTGAGAGATCAGCTTACATAAGAATCAATTAAAAGATTCAACATTTTTTTATATTTGCATTTTATTTTCATATATTCAAAAGTTCAACAAATATCTTAAAGCATCATCATACATCACAACTGGCTCCAAAATATCCTTTAATCTCAAAAGTGGATGAATATTCAAGAGCTGAAATCAACAGCATAGTGTTTTCCTGGACTTGCTCCCTAGTGATGTTATGTTTTGAAATACATTTTAATCCAGTATTTTTCAGCAACCAAAACCACAGGGTAAACCAACATCTTCTATAAAAAATATCCCTTTCTGACCATCTTAAAAATTTCTGAAACTGTACAATGTACATGAAAGGAAAAAAAGATCCCAGAAAGACTGCTTATCTCAAAGGGTCTTCAAAACATCAGGAGAAACATGGCAGGATATGACTAAAATGAAAATATGAACTCACATTTTATACCTGACCCATAGCTGTTTCAAAAACAAGTAAAAAATTTAAGAAATAGAAAACCCACCACCATGTGAAGACCAATTCAAAGGCTGCAATCCATATTCTGAATCCTTTTGTTGAATATGAAGAAATTAGACATGCCACATATTTAAACAGATTTATTCATAAGCATGTTTCTCTATTCAAACTCAAAGCTTTGGAGAGAAAGCCTGTTTCTCATAACTTCAGAAGCAATCCCGATAGTATTTTTAGATTTTCCATGCAATATGTTACCAAAGTAAGAGTTCCCACTGAGGCCTGTGCCTGAAAGATGCAGTATTTCTCAGAGCTGTTCTCAATACACCTGATAGATGCCAGCACAGTGGTGGTGGCATTATGTAAAAAGGGGGTTGCACTTGATGTAAATTACTCCATGATCTGCACACTCTTAAAATTCAGACATCTTTATCAAAAGCTGTTATTTTTATGAGCGTACTAGAGCACTTTGAAGAAGTTAACTCATTCTTATTTTACGTGGAAATGAAAGAACCAGTGCAAATTTACACAGCAGAACAGTGAGTCAACCAGAAATAGAATCTGCAGTTTCCAGCATAGGCTACACTCTGCCACACAACAGTCTCACCACCCTGCCTCAATTATTCATGAGGTGCTCTGCATTCTTTATAAAGCTCCATGCTTTAACTGGGAAATGAAACAAAGTAATGCCACAGGCACTGAATAATGCATGAGTGACACGGTGCCAGGCCTGAGGAGCCGGGCGAGCTGCTCCTCACCGGGCACAGCCCCTGCGAGCGCTCGGCAAAGCCTCGCCAGGCCAAAGGCTCCCAGCACCTGCTCCAGCAAACCTCAACTCCAACTCTCCTCAGACACGATTGAAACTCACGAGAACTGATTCCTTGGAAAACAATTCTCCTAGAGCTGCCCTATTTGTCCCTTGAGATCTCCAGCTATCCTGTGCACTCACGTTTAACAAAACACACCGTGCACACTCAGCTCGCTCCGTGAGCCGAGGCACAGCCTGCACCACGGCAGATCTGACTTCCCCTCAGGTTCTGAGCTGAAGCACGTCCCCTACAGCCCACATCCATCAGAGCCAGCACTTCGGGGACAAGGAACTGCAGAGACAAGTTTACACAACTGAACTGATCTACTCCACCTGGTACAGTCCTCAGTTTGTCCCAAAAACCTCCCTTCCCTGAGGAAAAAGTACCTTTTCTTTTAAAACCTACATGCTTAGCACTCCTAAGACAAGCTCTAATGCCTACATTCCACACACAACTAATTAGGTGAAACGTTTTTCCATCCAATCACTGGATGGTATTGAGGCATCTGTTCCTTAAGGTAACTTTATAAGGTTACCACCCTGTGAGCCTACATTTATTTTGAAGGGACATAGGCATGAAATGTAGTTAAAGTAGGCAAGAAGGTGTGGGTTCTGGTTGAACTACTTGTGACATAGGATCAAATCTGGATCCAAAAATAAACAGCACTTGTACCTATTGTGGTTAAATTTGTAAATGCACACAGAACTGACTTTCTGACTCATCTTTTTCTTTAAATATCCAATTTCATGTAAAGACACTGTCCTGTCTTGCTTCTTATTTACAGTAGAAAATAAAGCCTTCCCAGCGCTGACCTCTAGAACAAAAATCAAAATCAGTTCATTAAACCTCTCCTGTATTCCAGTAAGTGACTTGTTGAAAGAAACAAACTGTATTTAGTGAACTATACAGAGGATTCATTCCTGGTTTGTATCCAGTTCCAACCTACATCATTTAAGAAAAATACAAATACTAAATGTAGAGGAACTGCATAATATCAAATTTTCTGTGGTGATTTTCCTACCTTTTCCTTTTTGCTAGATGTAAAAAACATAGTAGAAAAAAAATAAAAAACTCAAGAAGAAAAAATTTGGCCTGTTTAGTATATCACAACTTAATTCCATTTAATCAGCTAAAAAAATTCACTAAATGTTTTTTTAAACAATTTTAAATTGACCACCGAATTCTAAAAGGCATTACCAGCAAAGGTGCTTCTGTTTAATATTTTTTCCCATACGATAGGGAAAAAATTGGCTCTGACAACAGCTTGCTAAGCTTAGCTTGTTAATTTCTATGATGCTGTATTAGTGATGAAATTTATGGCATCACTTAGTTCTGAAATATATCTACTTATCTATATATATATGTGTGCGTGTGTAAATTCCTGTTAACAGCTGAAAGTTCAAACTTACTTATTTACGATGAAGAGCAAAGCCCCTGAAGATTCTGTGAATGCAAACCAGAGTCAGCTAAGCTGGCTGTGCATTTTAACTGAGAAATGTTCATGAAGAACCAGTAATAGTAACTTGAAGGCATGGTGGGTCAGCAGATGTGCAGCTGACAGGCCTATGGCATAGCACAGAAACCACAAGTACAGGTTTTCTCAGCATCTACATGAAAACTGTGCTTTTAGATCATGAAATTATAAGCATTTCCCCAGAAATTCCACTCAATATCACTATTTTAAATATTGCTCAAGATGTTGCTCTCCCTCTCTGTCCACAGCTCTTAGCTCTAGGAGAGCACCAATAAATAAATGAACTCAGGACCCAACCTACTGCGATTCTTCTTTCCAGGTGCTTTCTGTTGTTGCCATTCATAAGGAGCTAAGCATCCCTAGAAAAATAAGTATACAGGAAACCCTCCCTGTCTCTCCCATCGGACTCACTTATCTAACCTTACTGAAGATGATTATTCAAGTTTGTTTCCTTAGCCTCGACAACATGAAACACGGTTTTATTCAACTGCTACACAGAAAAGATATGGACAAAGGGGAGAGGGCACAGTAAATGCAATCATGCCCTTTATCTAAATACTTAAGGCAGATTAAAAAAAACATGGCAGAAATAGACAAGAAATATGGAAAATGTTTACTCCTTTATTCCAGTTCTTGCTGCATGCCAGGAGAGAAGGAGAAAGAAAAGAAATGTTAGAAATAGAACAGGGAATAAGGATTAAAAGACCACCTACAAGCAAGTAGCAAATATCCAAGTTTTGGTCTTAAAACGTTAATGTAGGCAGTTATTTTACTCTAACTTTTTAGCAACAAAATAAGCATTTAAAGGTAAGTTTTAAGAACACGAAGTCTGAAATACAAATTAGATTAGATTCAGACTATCTAGAACTTGAAAACTCATGTTATTCATCTTCCATATGTTAGGCACATCCACATGAGAAAGCAGGCTAAATGTCCACACAGTGCCTGTAGCTATGACAGATTGCTCTTATGAATAACATAAGCAAAAACCAAACAGTGATATTTTGAAAATTCATGCAGTTTTTTAAGTGCTGATACAACCAAACAATTCAAGCTCTATTAATCTGTTTTAAAAGTTGCTTAGTTTGTAAACCAACCTCAGCTTTGTTATAAAGACAAAAATTTGGAACTATCAAAATGGGGGGTTTGCCACATATTTAAATCTTAATCCTAATAATTCTTAATCCTACTACCTCCTTCCAGAGCATGACAAGTGATTACAGAACATAAAATGGAGAAGACCCTATAACAGCAATGCTGCAGCTTCCTTTTTGCATTCAGCTTATTCCAAGCACTGGGCCTCCCCTGCTGTCCAGGCTTGCCTTATGACATAGGCTGGGGCAAATTTTTACTTCAGATAATGACTGCTAGAGATTGATTGCAACTTAATCCTTTATGGAACCCTGGAGGTTGGAGAATTTTAACTGTGTTTACAATGCAAAACATACCTCAAATAAATCATACCCCTCAGCTTCCACCCTGTCATAGGGCCGGATGATGCCATCCTCACGGATGAGGCGTGGGGGACGGAGGTTTGACACTTCTTCTGTTGATTCTGCCACCCTGCCACAGACAGTGCAAGAGGATTCTGGTAAGCTTCATACAATCCTAAATGTCACCAATAAACCTTTAAGAAGTCACCCTTTCACTTCCCACACATCCCACTCACACATCCTGCGTACCCCGCAGATGTAAATAGTAAAGACACACTGATAATAATAAATCAAAAGTAGCAGTAGCCAATTAAACAGCTCCAGAATAAGCTGGAGAACTTTATTCCCAAATGCAGATAATTTACTAAGGGTTCTCAAGTTTTCTAACACACTATCCAAAGGTCCCCTTAAAACACAAGGAGCCCTTGATGTGCACTGCTAACCAAAGTTGAAGCTGGGAAGTTTTACTCAGCAAATTTCAGTGGTCTACTTTTCATAGTAAATTTAACTGACATTTGTCATCAGGAGAGGGAGCAAAAAGAAAAAACTGATTAGTTATTGTCTACCTGAACTTCAAATCTGCAACATGTTCTCTGAAGAAGCAATTTCCTCATCATCGTAAAATACATTTGTTACAGGCTACTGGACATTTCTCAACCCCACATATCATCCTGCTTTTTGTATTTAACAGATAATTGTGTGGCACTACTGCAGCACTTTGCCACCTGGTATCCAACCTAGAGGGAGTACTTCAAGACCTCCTCTTGGCACTGTACCTTTGAATTCCCTGGAAGGTACTGCTTGCCATATCTACGATGCCTCCCGTCGGGCGGGCGACCACTCCCACAAGCCCCTTTCCAATTCCTTTGAAGAATCCAGCTGCACCTTCTTTTTTAGCCCCTTTAAAAGCAAGGAAACAAAAAAAGAAATGTTTTCATGACCTACTTGAAGATATTAACAACAGAATTAAACCATTACTGCTAAAGGGGAATTGCTGTGTATTGGAAGCAGCCCACAGCCATTGATTGCAGAGTCCTGTTGTACAAAGAGCTGTCTGTGGGAAGTCACCCGCTGCTTCCTGGTGTGCTCAGACACATCACTGTTCACTTAATACCTTACCAGCCCCTGAAGGGCCCAGAACCAGGATGTCATCAAGATTCGCTATGGCTCTAAGCCATCAGTTTTTCATAGGTTGACAGTAATAACAAAACATTCTGAAGACACTACGATGCACAAGTGTGATAGAAGTTAACTATTTCTAACCCAAAGTTACATGGTTCTGGTGATACATAACTATGGAAGCGCCAAAGGAGTGTTCAGAAAGCAGCTGTGCTCACCCACCAAAGAGACAAGGACTTCACATCAAAGTATCACCCAAAAGCTATAAAATACCACACAGTAACAATTGACTCCCAGCATTTAAATCACTGTGACTTCAAGGTTAGTAAGAGGCATTTTATCCTGGGTGTTTTTCATATCTATCATATTCATGAAGTAACAGGAACTAATACTGACTTCAGACATAGGACCAAATTTGCTTTTTAAGATTTCTCTGACTTTTGGAGTCACAAAAAACTTTTTCAGTTGGTGATTTTTACTATCGTTATTCTGGCTTCAGACAATAAATTGGGTACTACAGCAGGCCTAACAAAATACATCACAGACACAACCACTTCTTAACTCATACAAAGCTTTAAAAGGTGGTAAAGCCAATAACAGATATAAAGATATTTGAGGAAATCATCGTGTAAGTTCACATTTGAGTAAGAAACATGAAAGTCTTGCTATGCCTTAGCATCACCACACTTAGATTGATATTTCTTAACATTACAAAATAAATTGTAAAGTAATAAGAAACTACTTAAGCAGTGGAGTGTAGCCTTCGTGCTTACCTTCTACTGGTTTAGTGATGATGCCTGTGACACCTCCAACAACACCCTAAAACAAAGACAATTAAGTTCCCAATGAGAAACTGGAATGCTGTCAGTCCAACTGGGCAACCTGTTGTCTCACATCCTTATTTTAAAACTTTATAATGTAAAGTTCAGTATCAGAAACACTGTTTGGCTGGGGGTTTTGGCTTTGTTTTTTCTCTTACTCTATATTTTTAAGAAAACTATAACTGAGGGAAAGACTTGACCTTACAGTCAATTGTCATTCAAGTAAGGGCCCAGTTACTTTAATTACCTAACACATCTGTTGAACATGAGTAACTATCTATTTATACAATTCACAGGAGAAATTGGTGTTAATTCCTGTTCAAGATCCTAACTTCAGTTCCTCAGGCTGACCAGAAACATGACCTCAAACTCCAGAGCTGACGCACTACACTGAGTTTCCTCTACACCCACTGCCTGTCTCTTCTGTTTAGTTAAAGTACAAAGAAGATACCAAACTTTCTAGCAGGTCGTTTTCAAGCATGGATCCCAAGCTGGCACATCAAACACTCATCTCCAAACCCATACCCGTAATAGGCCTTTCCCTCCTTTGGCCAGGCTCTCCCCAAAGTCTTTTGGCTGCCGACCCATTTCCTCTCTCCTTTTCTGCTGAAATTCTTCATCCAGAGTAATGGCAGCCAAGCCTTTGCCAACACTGCCGGTGATCCTGGACACCATCCCTGCTGCCCCACCTGAGGGAACAGGGCACAAAGCCAACGTTACTGGGCTTTCATGGCTTAAGAGCAGACAGCACACAAGAAGCCAAGAAGTTCATAGCAATTTCCCTTCATATTCAGTTTAGACACGATGAATTTACACAGAGTAAATACCACGTGTTGTCCATGAGAAGACTCCAGAATCTGGTCTGACACCCATAGATACAGCAACAGGGAACACTTGCATCACTTCACTACACGTTACACAGCACACTGGATGAAACAGTGTTTTCTCTAATTACTGTTAAGACATAGCTAAATAAAAATCTAATTGTAATAGAACACTTCTCAGGCTTCTCCAGACATTTTAGGACCATTAAAATTATGCTTTTTATTTATCCAGAGCATGTTACTAATTAGGTTATATATGCAATGTTTCTCACTTTGGTTGCTCAGTCTACAGACAGACATTCAGATGGTCTCAGGTAAATTACATGGGAATGATCCATATCACAAACACTGGCAACAGTATGACAACCTTAAATACTCACTAGAAAAATAATGTGGGAATTCCCAAAAGAAGAACAGTATGACACATACCCACTGTGTGCCCAAGAAGACTTCTAACACCAATTACAAAGCCTTCAGCAAATTCTTCAGGTCCTTGAACAGCACCCTGAAAATGAAATTTATTATGGATAGCAGAAAACTATACAATTGATGCATTTGTTTCAAGAAAAACTAGCAATTCCTTTACACAGATGCATGTTAGGCCATCTGAATAGGTTATTTCTTTGAAATTCACATTAGAAATTTACTGCTGCCTGCCTGGTCAGGGTGTGGAGTACAGTGACACCAAAACTATAATCTACCAGTACATTCAATCAGCCTTCTATAAAGACACAGTTAAAGAACCACAATTAAAGGAAGTCATACCTGGAATGGCTCATAGAAGAAAGCTTCCACTCCCTCGGACAAACCTCTGATTAAACCAAATGGGTTTCCAAGAACATCTAATCCAAGTACAAGAACGTACATCTGTTTCAGGAACTAAATGATGAGAGGGAAGAAAAAAGGCAAAAAACAAAAGCAGTGTTACTAGCTGTTGTCACACACATCAGAACCCAAGGCTGGTACATTTTTTAATTTACCACCCAAGTAAGGTATTAGTGTACCCAACAAAGTATTTGGTGAAGAAAAATAAAATCTCCTTTAAGATACATACTCAAAATTTTACACAAAGGCTTGACTAGATAAGCTTACTTGTTCACTATAATGTCTAACAACTCTCATCCTCAGTTGGTCTCTCTTGTAGAACTGGTATTTAATTTCAAAGAAAGCAAGTCTGAAAGACAAGTAATCATACATTAGTTAAAGATATCCTTCCTCATTCAAATACTTCTCTGCTTTCCTTCAGATAATCCTGAAGACCTATTGTCTCAAAAAGGATCCCAAACCCCATCTTCCCTCCATTCCTCCTTTCCCCTAAGGCTGTATAAACTTATACCAGAGTCAGTCAGCAAAGTTTACCATGGATCCAGTTATTAAGTGTACAGCAGCGTTAGTCAAAGTATTAAACAAAAAAACCAAACAACCCCAGCCAATTTTATTCACTTACTTGAAAATAAGATCATCCACATCTGTTAGAGTAGCTCCAATACTTTTCAACAGCAAATTCAGAGAATGGATGGCTATCATTTCTTCCCCCTTATCTGATGCTTCTCCACCAGAAGCCAGAGACAAACTCAAATGCAACTGTCAAGGCAGAATTAGTAAAACAAGACAAATGAAGACCAAAGAAAAGCCAAACCAGAGCAGACAGGTTGTGTGGTGCACATGTAAACAAATCAGCGGTGAAAGCTGAGGAAAGCTATAAGTTCTACTACTGATGATTTTTCTTCCCTTGCTCCAAAAAATTCTAACTGCTTCAAGAGGGACATGAAGGTAATCCTGTGAAAGTGTATTTTAATACAACTTACGATACATTATTTGGATACCTTCAAGCCAGTATTTTATCTGGCTTTCAGCATTATTATACCCATTGATTCTCCCCACTTAGTTATGGTTAAAGGTCTGTTTGTGCTCATGGGCAACAAAGGAAGTTTTCCAACAAAGTATTAAAATTCTAGAGAACATAAAATCCCACTAGGGATGTCTTTACTGTAATGAACTAATTGGATGTTTTATTAACCAATAACCTCTCTATTGCATACCTTAATTGGAGAAATATGGAAATGTTCAAAGAAGCTGAGCACGGACAGGTCTGTTAGGGAAGACTCCATTAGCTCGGTGTTAAGTGCATCCACATCTTGCTGAATTAATTTAGACTGGTATCATTAATTAAAAAAAAAAGCAAGTTAATCTCATCCACATATATGTAATACACTTAATCATATTATATCTAAATGTGTTTTTATATTTATAAATAAACAGAAAAAAATAATCATAGTCAAATACAGTTAACTACTTAAATATGAATGTACTAATGAATCCAAGGATAAAAAAACCCAACCCACAACATACACAAAATTCCCTGGTGATTTTTCCATTTTATGTTATATTGATATGTACCTAAATTCCTCAATCATTTAAGGTCCCACTCCAGCAAAAATCAGTTTCTCTCATACATTACCCTTTGTCTGTCAGCTTCTGGGTCTGTAGATGGAGTGAAAAGTTCACTAAGTGCTCCTAAAAATCCTTGATCAATTTTCAGTGCCATTTCCTGGATAAGAACCATGAAGTACCTAAAATGTGAAAAACAGTGTATACTTTCATAAATTTAACTGAAATATTACATGCTTACCCTACACAAGTGAAGTCTTGCTATGCAATGCCACATATCAAGATTTACAACCCACAATATCAACTGTCAGTTTATAGTTAGAAGTGCTTACTGGCCAGCACTGCACAGCAAACAGACACAACTCTGATACTGTAGTACAGAAAGGAAATAATTCTGATTAATAACCAATTTGCATAAAAGTCCCTTCATGTGGTCAGTCCTTATTTTCTAAAAGTAAGTTCCTTTCCAAACAAAGTTTTTTCACTGGAGACATTTAAAAATGAAATCCAAAGTTAACAGTTGTTTGGATAGGAGAACAAACTTTAGAACAAAGTTCCCTTCTAAAATATATTACATCTCTAAAATCAAATTACAATACACTGTTACACTCACTTGAATTGCAGGACTTGGCTGTATTCATTGAATCTAGTGATGATGCTGATGTCAATGAAGGGTTTTGGTTCTAAAGAGAAAAAAACACTTAAAAATAAATTGCCAAGCTCCTACTTTCAAGGCTGAATAAATATGATATTACTATAGGCTTTCTCTTACCTGAATCCAAAGCAATCGACTTGGGAGGAGCTACAGGGTGAAACACAACAGGAAACATCGATCCTGGTAACTGATTATCAACCTAAAAAAATATTGCATAATTACAGGAATATTTTAGTGATGTGATAATCAAACACAATTCCCAGTTTAGAAGGCTTGAGAAACTTGTTTATAAATTGTGTTCAAGAAGAATGTTCTATTTATTTGGGTGGCAGGAGGAAAGAGCCAAAGGATGACTCTGAAATCATTGTGGAATGTTACTCATTTAGCTGTGAGAGCTCAGATGGTTGCAAGTACTGCTCAAGGGATGCTTAGAGAGGTTCACACTCATGAAGACTCACTTAATAGGTCTGGCACACATTGACTGTATAGTGAAAACTACCTTCAAGCAAAAGTAAAAGCAAAATGAAAGATAAAAGCAAAGAGCAAACTTCCCCACCAGCTGGTCAGAAAAAGCACCAGGGTCCTCAGTGAAGGGTAGCAAATGGAGATGAAGATGGCAAAGGTGATGATTCAACATTATTTCCCTCTAGCACTGAACACTTCTCACTAGCCCCTGCTGAAGTGCTCTACTGGCAAATTTAGCAGCACTTACTACTGACTGGACTATACTGATCTGCTGCAAGTTTTCCACATTAATTCAGTGTTAATATTGCATTCAGATATATTATTACATACTATTGTAGCATATTTAAACGTCTACTCTCTACTTCCCATCACACAGGCAGTTTTTGTACTAAAGGTCTCTAAACCTCTAGATACACTCTGTAGAATAATGTTACACCTGTGTATAAAAACTAGGGCAAACAAATTTTGAAAAAGGTTAAGGTCTGTTTTAAAGCACCAAAACACAGCTCTTTAGAAATAAACTCTCCATCACAGCACCCTGCTTTACATTAGCACACAGTTTTGTGGAATTCTTTCCATACTACTTGTAAAATCCTGGGATGACAGTTGCGCAGCACTTTTCCATCGCAGCACCACTGCTACTCTGATGTAGCGAGTAGAGCACCACATGCATAAGATTTGGAGATACTTCTTCACGTAAATGAATAAAATCAAAGCCTTAATATATCTGTTTAGTTTCTAAACCAGAGGAGGGCTGGTACCTGCAGCCAGTACAACTGAGCCCGTAAGCTTCTTTGGTGAAGTGACTGTTTGAATTCAACCTGAATTCCTGACAGGAAGGTACGGCGGATGCTGCATCTGACTGGGAGACGCATTTCCATTGGAAATTTACTAAAATTCACCTGCAAACATAGGAAAGCAGAGCTAAGATACAGTTTAACTTGGGAAACAATAAAATGTTACATTACTAGATAACAGACTAGCAAATAAACCCTGTGTTTTTCCTTATTTATCAGATCACAAGGCTACTGAATTTCTCTAATTATCTGCATGGTAAGTAGCAAAAATCACAAGTTAGTCCAACAACTACTGCAATGGTCAAAACTCCAGTATTCAAAGAGCTGAGGGTATATATATGCTTTTCAAATGAAAGGATGACATAGGAAACAAGCCTGACCATGGTACTGTAAAATGGCTGCACTGGACTAAGCCACCTGAATACACTGTTTCTGCATGGAATACAGGTATGTATAATTAATGTCTGAACAAGCTCGGGTAAGTGGATTCATTTCAAGAGTCCTTCAACACTGCAGGCTCCTTTACTGTAGCAAGTAATGGGAACTGCACCTTATTAAGAAGCTAAAAACAAAATTTCTGCAAAGAATTTAGGATATATAAAGCAAATATAGGTTCATAACTAACATGCAGACACCAAGTAACCTTTTCTACCACACAAAAGAAAAATCCTTTGAAATTCTTACTTCACACTACAAGTCTGGATAATACCTCAATACTGCCTCAGTATCACCACAAGAGAAAAACATTCCATTGTGTAAAATTTAAATTCTATTGTGCAACTATTTAAATAAAAATCTTGCCCCTTTTTCTCTTTCTCTTCACACAGCATCTATCCCAACTTAGCAAACCAGAAACCTGTTCTAACTGTTGCACTTGTTCTGCAAACATTTAAACAATGAACCTCAATACATACCTCAGTATTGTTGTCTAGTTTATGCCAACCAGGACCCTGGAAAGCACTCTTGGAGAGATACTTTTGATATGCTTGTTCCAATAGGTTTATTTGCTTTTGATTAAATGGTTTCCACTTTTGCCTTGGTTTCCGTTCCCAAACAACATCAGAACTGCAAGACAAATAACAAAGTTAACACTTTCAGAGTACTTATACTTTTCCTATGCATGCAAACTATGTAAAATATATTTTTCTAATTTCTCAGGCTCAAAAAACTCTATTAGGTCTTTTTTTAATATAAGCTAAAAAAGGAGACAGTTAAATCCTATCGGTTCTAATTCCACAACAGGAGTAAAGGCAAAACTTAATTTTTTTAATTAAAAAGGTTTCACTTAATTTAACTTGAAACATGTCTCCTTCAATTCTATTACTAAAATTATAAAATGCTATCAAATTCTGATTATTCAAAGGAATATTTACACTTCCATGTGCAGTACCTAGTAATTCCTATGTAAGAAATTTCTTTTTTATTTTCGTTGTTAACTAGAGAAAGTCCAAGACTATGGATTGACAAGTTTATTTCTTGATCAGGCTGCTCCAGCTCCTCTGCTTGTCGTGCTTTAGAAACCAGTGCCACATCATCTGTGAAAAGCAGCACTCGCTGGCGTCCATCCAGGAAAGAGACCCAGTGAATTTGAGTATTTGCATTGTAGGGGAACTGGCCACAGTCATCCTGTATGAGGGGGAAAAAAGTCTAGTACATGACGTTGCTCTATGTTTATAAGCAAGTTTACAGACACACACAAACCAGAATTCAGTATTTTTCCTGTTTGTTCAGTTCACTGCAGTGTGCTGACCTGGTTGCACCTTATATCCTAACACTAAAAATGTTGGAGGTTGGGATTTTTTTTTCCCCCTTTTGTAAACTAAACATTCCAGCAATATTTGTGGTTTAGAATAACATTGGGAATCATGAGGGAAAAAAGGCCTTCAGAGCAAAGCAAAAGGCTTGGAATCCTACATGATAGCAGGAGAAGGCAATAAATCATATACCATGAAACAGTAAACCCAGACAATTACTAAAATCTCTGCTCTTCAAAAGCAGATATTCCTTATTTTTTAATTTTTAAGGTAAAATTGATATAATTAAATCCCTTTTCTCAAAAGCCCCAAAGAATCATGAATGTAACCATAATGGTACAGTAAGGAAATTGGTTTCGAACTAAAACCATTTTTAAATGTGAAAAATTTGACCCAAGAAAGTGCTTATACAGTAAAGCACAGTGTAATTGGTTCTGTTGAGCTCAGCTGTGTGAAATCAAACCCATTTCCAGCACAATTGAAATTCAAGCTTGCTTTCCTGTCCCTTCTTTTAGCTACTAGAATTTTTCAGTTTTGTTAACTCTGTGCTACTCAACAGAAACCAAGCCATCTCTGAAGAATTCATTTGGTGTAAGGTGCAAGTGGGCAGCTAATTAGAGACAAACACACTGGACTTTATTTAATTTAAACATCTAACATCTTGCTGCTTGACAGTAGCTATAAAGTCTCTCACAGGATGAGACAGATGCAAAGTTACTGAGGAAGCTTTCTCCCAGACAGTTTTAATCTTGGAACAGAGCCAAATTAGTTCAGCATTTTCTTCTCCCCTTATGAAATTTACCTTAAGTAGGTCATGTTCACCAAAACTTTGGGAGTAGCCCCAAGTCAGTTTTCTTGGTTTGGTTGGATCTGTCCAGGCAAACAGGCACACTTGCCTTGGTTTCAACTCCATTACCTCTTGTAAAGCACTGCAGGTTAAAAGAAAGGAGAAAATATCAGCATTGACTGGTTAAAAGCACTGATGGAAGTGGTGCAAGCAAACCCTGATGCTAAATACTCCATCCCTCCAGCCTCCAGGGATGAGGCATGAAGGGCCTAAGCTATTCACCCCAGACAAGTCCAGCTGTGACTGGTTCAGCTCTTGGTGAAATCCATGTGGTATCTCGGTGATATCTTGGTGATGTTTAACCAGGATATCCCCTGGTTAAACAACCAGTGGAGAATTGTGCTTTTCACATACCTCTGCTTGTATCTGAGCGAGTCCCACGGGGTGTGGTTAACAATCAGAGCTGGGGCAGCTCCCTGGTGGTAATCTGTGAAGCTTATCACAGTAGAGTGCTCCGAGACATTCACGTCTACCAGCAAGCCCCCATTCTGGAGAGGAAGTCAGACAAAGCCCAAGAGTTGTTCTATACATTAATTCAAGTTAGAACTATGATAAGCATTATCTCCAAAGATTTTACAGAACATGGTACCTTTAGAAACACATTTCCTAATGCTAGGCTAGGGTGAGTTCTGAAATGATAATATTCTTCATTTGAGTCAAATTAATTTAACCATGAACTGTGCGTCTCCAACATGTAATAGCTCATCAAAAAATCCTAAAATAGAATTTATTTTTTGTTAACTCTTTAAACAAACTGAAGGCACCCAAGACATACCCTCTGCAGAAAGCCCAGATGTCAGAGGCTACCATTGTAACTTAATAGCAATAGAGCTGTTCAGTTTCCTGTAAGCTTGCCACAAGTAAATCAACTTGACTACACAGAAAACACTTACAACACTGCAAACTTGACTCATAACCTTTTTTATGCAACAGAACTGAATGAAGTGCAGTGTACCCACACCTTAAGGCACAAGGTTTTGATCTTGATAATTTCAGTGTGCCAAGCTACCGTGGGGCTAAAATGGAGTATTAAAAACAGACTACACAAAGTCAGTCTCACCAATTCTTCCAGTTTCAGCAGAGTACCATTATCCTGGGCTTTAAACAGGAATGGTTTGGATGAGCTTTCATAGCCAATTACTCTTACACAAAGTTCACCAGATGACCTCTCAGGCCAAAATGGAAGACACTGTAAGACAAGAAATACACTTTAACATTTCATATATGTTCAATACAGTAAGCCAGCAGTAAAAACAAACAGGCTTGTGTGACTAAGACTATTTCACATGCCTTAGATCTCACCCAAGTATCTCCTGATGAACATATCTATATCTACTAAGTTACCTAAACTGAAGGACTTGATTAATCTACCATCATATGCAACCAGTGCTGTTCAAGTTCCCTTGGGATGTGAAATATCCATGCCACGCCACCAGAAGAGACAGCTTCCATTAGAGAACTGCTCTTTCCTTAAGTGACACCTAAAGAGTAGTTGTTTATCTACAATGACATCAAAGGGAAAAAACATGAAACATTACCTCTGAAGCTGAGATATAAATCCATTTATTAGTTGGAAGAGAACCATTAGGACCAATTTCTCCAACTTCAAGTTCCAGAGAAGATTTGTTTGCTATTGTGTAGAACGGAGTGAAGGTAACTATCCTGGTAAGGTTGAAACTGCTCATTTTGATGCTAACTCCAACCTGTTGAACCAGGAGAATTTGAGCAAATAATCAACAAGCTTAGAAGAAAAGTCAGGATGGAAAACAGAGAAAAGCCAACATCAGTGTAATCACAAAGCCTAACACACAACACCCCTGTTCTGACCAGCTGAAGTAAAAGCACCAAACATGCAGTAAAATCAGCAGATTATGCAACACAACTAACACAAAAGTAAAGTGACAGGTTTAGCAGTAGCAGCTTTTGTGGGGAAAACCCACCAGAAATCCCTCTAGAGGAAACCAAGACAACCTAAAATGACCATTATCATCAGAAAACAGTTAAAGGGTACATGAAAACATAACTCCCCACACATCTTTACCCTGCTTAGCTGTGGAAATGTAGTCTTGGCTAAGGAGTGCAGATCTAAACACTCTCAAACAATTGTGAACAATTATCTCCACTACACACGTTCACCACTGTGCTTTCAAACAGCCAAGTACTGCACATTTGTAGAAAAGAAGTCAAGCCAAAAGAACCCAGAGAGCTTCACAAATCACAGAAACAGATCTCACCAGATAGTCCATGTTATTAGCTGAACACTTGACACATCCATAGCTTCCAACAGTGTCAAGGGAAAAGCCACTGGACCAAGTGCTAGTCGAAATACAGAGCTGGATCTACACAGAAAAAAAGAAAACCAACATGCAAAGTAATGAGTAAACTCATTTTCATTCTGTAGTTCCTGCATTATGGAGGGCAATTATATCGCATATAGCGATGTAAAGACAATGCTTCATTGCTTTTAATACTTTCCATAAATTAGGATAACCTAAGAATGCAGTATTACTATTCATATTCTGATTTATTAGTCTGTGTTTGAGTTCTGGGAAAGACGTTAGAGTAAAAGGTATCAAAGCAGGGTAGTGCTCATTGACTCATGCTCATGACAGCACCCACACAGATGGGAAAAAAAGCCCACAGCTTTGTGGTGCTTCACAAACTTGAAGAGATGGGAGAAAATAATCAAATGAGCACTGTTTTTTCAACCATTTCTTCAACTATTGTTAGGTAAAAAAAGTTATTTAAAAAGAACGAAGGGCCACTTCCAAAAAAACTTCTACTGCAGTACTCTTCACTTGACCATGTAAACACATCACATCATACTAAAATCAAAACAAATGTGTTTAACACAAAACAGACTATTTCCAGTGCACATTTTAAATGTCCAAGTACCAAAGAAAGCAGCAGTCAAATTAAAACCTTTAGACTTAAAAACTAAGTAAAAATATCCCTTCTATAAAACGTGTGTGTGTTTTCCCCCTCAGAGCACAGCCTAAAGACCGCCATCTAAAGTAAGCGTACCTTATTCTTACTGAAGATATTCTTCTTTTTAAATGAAAACAACACAATATCTCTGTAGTCTGCTGGATGCTTCACATGAATGTCTTCAGCTCGGTACTGGAGAACACGGGAAGTCTTGTTGATAATCCAGTAGGGACTGAACACGGACAAGACCATACGGCTCCCGATCCGCCTCGTGTGGATGTAAACATCCACTGTCATGTCTGAGGCAGAATGAGATGTGAAACGCACAGCAAGAAATTCAGACATCCCATCACAAATTTTAAGATGCCCGTTCCAGTCTTTGCCTTGATATTTTAACAACACAAGCTCCATTATTTCGCCATTGATTCTTGAATGAAAAACATCTGCAGCACTCCCCTCAGTTAATTCACGGGCTTCTGCTGTTCCCTGTAGCAAAATTAGACAAGGCAAATTAAATTTTCAATACATAAAATTTAGGTGATCAAGAACCAGCATTTTATTCTCTTGTAGGATGTACATTTCAGATACCTCAGTAACCCACGTCCTAATCTCCAATCACTTTCACTTGAGATTGATCCTGTGAATAATTTGAGATCAACTGCACTTCACTTGCAGGGCAGTAAAGACTGCTTAATTGTGAATTTCAGGAAAGCAAACTAGGTTCTAACATATCCCCTGTTTCCACTCCCTCCCTCTCTCCTCCACGATTTCCAGAGGATTTTGGCAATGAGTTCTTACTCATATTCTTACAATACTGGGTGTAACACTGCACTGGACTGTGCTGCAGATGTACAGCCAGGATTTTTCACACTAAAGACCCCTCAAGGCACAAACCCGCCAGTTCTGCCAGACTATTCAGTACCACAACTCTGCTCAGGCAGTAGCATCCAACAACAATAGCTTTCCTAATTTTTACTGATAAACAGTATATTTTACCATATGGAATAGTGGCCAGGCTTGATTAGCCCAAGAATGTGAAGACAATAAGCATAAAACCTTCTACAGGTACAGTGACTTCAGAAATAGATTTGAATTACTGGTTTCTAGCTCCTCAGTCAAGGCAATGGCCCCTCTGTTCTACATTCTGTTATGCCAGGTACTGATATACAGTGGAGATAAGGAAAATTGGGAATAGTGCCATTGGGATGTTGGATAGAAGTGAAAAAGATCTAAATGAATGCCACAGTCAGTTATGCAAGTAGGACAAAACAGAACAAACAAGGATGGTGGTTCTAAATGTTCACAACTGCTGTATTTACTAAAATCACTCAGCTTTCATGAAGAAATACTAGATACTGAAAACACTGAATGGACAGGAAAATGGTCTTCAAAGCACCTTCAGAGACTCTTCCAATTTGTACAAGGGAGACCTCACTATAGCAATCAGTGAATAATCAGAGTGAGAATGGAGAGAATTTGCATTTTTTTACATAGAAAAAAAACCCTCTAGAAATTACAGATGTTTTTTCTTATACCTCTTCTTGTGAAGCTAGAGATAGCTTGCAAAATACAAATGGAATCTCAGAAGAATATAAAAGAAGACGACTAATCCAGTACATGATTCTTGTTTAAAGAGCAAGGCAAAGCTGGCCAGGTACACACAAATTTAAAACTATCTCCAAAACATCCAGAATCAATTATCTGCCTCACTCACTTACAAAAGTAAGTACAAAACCCATCATTCACCTCCACTTCTAAGTAAATGTATTCTTACTTAAAATCAGTAAAGGATTTACAAATAAAACCATAAAGTAACTTACCTCAAGTAAGTATCTCAAGGAGTATGGTAAAAGATTCCTCACAGTCAGTGTAGGGTGAAAGTGGATAATGTAGGCAGGATCCAACTCTTCTCCAGAACTTGAAATAAAATTCAGCTCATCAGGTACAGCTGTTGAGCTGATTATGAGAGGCAAGAAGCTGGTCTCAGTAGCTGGGCACTGTAACAAGCACTTGACTTCGCTGCTCCTGTGCAGCTCCTCCCTCCAGGCAATGTAAGTTGTAGACTCCTTGAACTGACCCTCAAAAATGCCTGTCGGTTGAACATACAGATGGCACCTGTAGGAAAACAGCAGGAATGTACACAGTGGTTTGGCACTGACACCTAACTTCATCCATTTTAAAGTCATGGTTAACATTCTGAAATGCTTTTGCAGCACGCTCATTACCTAACAAAGCATTTTGGAGTTTTAGCCCAGTCAGGAAGACTTCCATGTGTAAATTAAGGTTTCCACACTAATGCTGTGTTTGTGCATCAGTGTCACAGAGCCTGGCCCTACAGAGCAGGAAAAACGTACCTGTATGAATGTAAGGGAACATGAAACTCTTCTTCTGGCTTGGATATGCCAATTGGCTCCAGCAACTTGGAGCCTTTAACCAGTTTATAGATCACAAATGGAATTGAGAAATGGTTCTTGATCTAGAATCAAAAAGCAAAATTTTTCATTACGTTTCTATGGTACAAATTTCTAAAGGAAAAGGTAACAATAACAACAAGGAAAACCAACATTAGTAGATTTAAGTAAATTCCTCTAGATAATAGACTTGAGCTGTCTTAGTACACAAGTATATGAGAAAACTCTATTTAAGTCCCATGAATTGAAAAACACACATAAAATGTCAAGTTGCATAAAAAGCATCCCCAATGCTGAGGATATCAGAAAGCGAAACAGAAAAGGGAAAACCAACAGAAAATTCATGTAACAAATAGAGCAAAATACTTCGTAATTGCCCTTTGAATAATGTTTTGGAAAAGAATGATCTCGAAAAAATGCCTTAAGGAAGAAGCGGAAGGTGACTCCTAGCACTGCTCTCAAGGGGTTGGTTTCTGTGGCGGGGTTGTTACCTGCAGAGGGGAGCGCACAGTAATGACCTTATTGCCCTCGGCAGCATCGATCTGCACCACGATGGAGTCCCACTGACGGGCAGCGTCTCTGACCTTGTACAGGCGCCGGCCTGGCTTGGCCACGGGAATGCTGAGCGCCTCTGTGTAGCCATGAAGTTCTGAGCCATAAAAACAGACAAAAGTCTTCATTAGCAACATAAATCCCACTACCATTTGCTGTTTGAACAGTACTTAAGCTTCTCGAAACTCAGCAACAACTAGGACCAAAGTACCCTCTGGCAAAAGCACCTTAAATGGTACTTGAGTACTACTGAAGGAAAGCTTTAGGGTCCAAATGCTCCTCAACTCCATAACTCTAGATTATGATTTATAGACAGCATGGGAAACACCCCAAGCAGTTATCAAAGGTATTTGTTAGCTGTGTTAATGAACACAGAACAAGCTTTCTATCATGGCCAAGTACCTTCATATGGGATGTGATGGAAAGGGAAAAACCCAGATGATTACGTATTAGTAGCTATTGTAACCGGTTTTCTTAGGAGTATTTCCTGGCAAAGCTAAATACACAGAAACATCATGACTGGTCTCAAGTAGCTGGGTAACTACAGAAAGCCAAATAAAAGTAGCGATAGGAGAAATGGAAATCCTGTTTAACAGGAGCTGGAACGCACAAGCCAATGTCACAGGGGCCTCTAAGATGGTCTATCAATGACACCACTTGAACATCTTCCAGTTATCCTGAGGGCTAGGAAAAAATATTGTTCTTTTCACTTTCTGAAAAACTGGAGCAGAGGAATTTTCCATCTTTTTAAGAAGCCCAGTACCTGTTTTGTGGTGTTTTTTTAATTGGCATCAATATTCAAAGGTAATTCCAACACAACATACTTAACCCAAATTTCTATCACATTGAACTTGACCCCATCTTCCCATGCACAGCCCGTCATTACAAACAATGCTCCTTAGCACAATACCTAAATTTAAAGAGAAGACAGAGCTCTCCTGTCGGTGCAATGCAGACAACCTTCCTCGCTGGGGTGCTTCAAAACCAGAGTATTCCAGTTCCATGCTCTGACCGGTTTCTATTTCATTCATGTTTTCTTTTCCAGCTGAACCCACTATCCGAAAATTGGAGCTAGGGAGCACTTTGAGAGAAACACCCAGGGCATTTTTCACTATGAAAGGTGCTGTCTCTTTAAAGGAATAGTCAAAGGTGGATGCAGTTGCTTCTGAAAATGCCTGTAAATAACAACAGATACAATGTCATACATAACCAGCCACAAAAACAAACCTATAAGGGCTTTAAAAGACAGTTCCCAGCAACTTCCTTTTTAAAGAGGGGGGAAAATTATATATAGCAAGACCTGTGCTTTGTATAGCAGCATTTCAGGCAGGTAAAGGTTACTTCCAGAGAATTTAATTTTATTCTGTGATTTGCAGCAAATGTTGATGCTACAATAAGCATTCATGCTCCTCACAGGGAATTTTTCCAAATCTTAGGTTGTAAGAGAAACATAAGATCTGGACATAGAAGTCACAAGGACATGGAACAAGTACAAGCTCCAAATTCCATCACAACTTGTGCTTACAAACTTTGTTTGGTTAAACAGAAGCCATGGTAACTGACTGCCAATACAGACTTACAGTGTAAGCAAGTACTTAGGGAGCTGCTGTTCATTTAGAATTAAAAATAAATAGACATAAGTCACATTCTGTAAAACCAGCTTGATTTAGTGACCAGAATTTCTTCACCTCAGAAAAAAAAAAAGGAGGGAAAAGCAGCCTAGAACATTGATAAGCACATCTACTATCACAAGAAAAATAGGGGGGAAAAAGTATTTTTAACACTCAGGACATTCTACGCCTGCAGTTTGAAGGCCAGTCCTAAAACGCACACTTTTCTTAGTATTCAATTAAGCAGAAAACATGGAAAGGAAGTAAATTTCTGTTTTAACATTTCAGAAGTAGTATTGTAGGAAACAGTTGTGTTTATTAGAGCATTTCATGTTCATTTAACCTGCATGTATGACACTTCCTTAAGTCCTGCATAGGCACATTTGTTGTTCTAACCCAGAAGTTGCTTCTTTCAGAAGAGAACACCATCTTTTTGCTGAGCCTAAAGGAGACATCTGAGTAAAACTCCTCAGCCCTTGCAGGTAACATTTGTCAGAGCTGTAGAACAGCCATTGACTGGCAGCCAATATAGTTCTTCAAACAAAGAAAACTCAGAATTTCCTATGGAAGCACATAATTGAGCACCTTCGGTCTGCTGGGGTTACCTTGGCCAGGTTACTGAAAACAGCAAGACAACATTTGGATATTGTTATATTCATTGTGTCCATCGAAGAGATGTTAATTGCTGTTTGTGGCTCAGGAATAACAATGAAATCATCTCCAGGCATCAGACTTCTCTCTTGGACAGGGTTAGTCTTCATCTAAAAGGAAAATTTCATTAGGCAATTGCAAACATAGAGGTTACTTTCTCCTATGTTAAAACAGGAAAAAAACTTGACTTACACTTGACAATTTCACCAAGCAAAGTACAGCCTACCTTACCCTGTAAATCTCTGATACCTTAAACAAACACAGAAATTTTATACCAACATAGAAGGCAAGTTACCTTCTCTTCTCTTCATGGTTACATGCTCCATTTTGTCCATGCACTGACAATTCACATTATTCACTAAAACCTTAAGATCTCTAAAGAATGATTTTTTTCTCATGTGAAACTGCATAGTTCCTTCAAGCAACAGCATTCAAAAGGTCAATGTTCTGCCCAATAAAATTTTTAAGAAATTAAAAAATAGCTGCCTGTTCAAGCCATTTCACATAGTGTTGAGTACCTGTACATACCTCCAGCTTTAAATTCCATTGCTTCCTTCCTCCTTCAACTCGTTCAATAAGTGGCTCCCAGACTGCATAGGTCTCATTGTAATAATGAACCTAGAGAAATAATCAAAATTAAATAAGCTATCTAAATACAAAGCAATTATTCTGAAAAACATAATAGGAAAACAAAAAATCTTCATTTCATGGTTTGGAGGTCTAGTATTAACTTCGAATGGCTTTAAAAACTAATATACAGAAGAGTAATACATCATACATTCTTTTAAATGACACCATTTTTGAAGAGCTCATTTCCAGGCTTGCTTTGAGAGCAACCAACCATCCTGGTAACACCATATCTGTTTAACACCTCCAATTAACATAATCAAGTCTCTTATCTTCTCCCACACGGTTTGAGAGAATGACTTTGAGACCAGAGCTGCCAATGCCACAAATACTTTATTGTACTATGAAATAACCATTAGTTTGAGCCAACTATAGTCTGAATCTGGTCCACTGGAATGATTCCTCTAACTCATAGCCAACATCAAGTTTTTAATTGCTTCCATCACTGCAAATCTGAATAGAAGCTGTGGACTCAATAGTTCTGGATTCCCCCTTTCAGCTATTTTGTTCATCCCTCGTGGAACCACAGTGACTTGCCCCAGAGGTACACGATTAGGCATCCAAACTCCACCATGGCAATGGAAGAAGGCTACTTGGATAGCCAAGAACAGAATGAAGTATGAGGTAATTTGGTAAACTGACAAGGGGCAGTAACTGTATTGCTGAGTAAATGAGCAGCTGCATATGTGGTTGTATGAAATTTTAACGTGCTGCCTCCATAAGAGACTTGTCCCATCTTGGAATGGTCTCTCATTTTGAGAAAAGAGTGTAACTTCTGCCTTACCAATAAACACAGTGCTGGAGAAACAAACAAAAGGCGGGCAATAAGAGTTAAGTGTGAATATTCAAGTAAGCCAAGCTTATTGCTCACACAGCAAAACCTGACTATGCAAAAATAATATGGAAACAGAAGACTAGATTATTTCCCATAGCAACTGCCATGAAAACCTATTGATTTCCAACTTTCTGTACAAAGCATGTTATGTTTACTTGCCTGACTAAAGAACTCGTAAGATAATTAAATTTAAACCTATTAATAATTCAGCACATTAAAAGGTTACTTGAACTCAGAAAACCTGCAGAAGTGTTTTAAACTGCCACCAGCTTGACCCCACATACCTCCAGTGACATATCAGCAGTGACTTCCATCAGCGAGGACCAGTTCTTAAGGACACCTGAAAATGCAGATTCCACTAATAACAAAGGGACAGTTCGATGTCCCAGACCACATTCCAAGGTCATCTGAACCGATTTCACTACAATGTCAAATTTCTCTTGCTTCTGAATCTGTTCATGATCCCTGAAAGTTTCTGTTGCTTCTGTGGCTATGTCAACACCGAGAAACCAAGCATTGCACTCGTCTATAGGCTTCACTTGCCACAAATTCTCAGAAACTTCAGTTGCTCCTCTAGAATCCTCCTCTGTTGTTTTGGGTTTTAGGGCAGCCATAATGGTCACGACGGTATTCAAAATTATTGGTGATATCTTGAACAAAGAAAAAAAATCTTTTATTAAAATACAAAATCTATGAGAAATGGACATAGCAAACGTGAAAAGTCTCTTAAGACATGCAACTCAATTTCCAAGGAAGAGATTCCATTCATGGACCTCCTCTTGTTTTCCTTTCCTGCAAAATATCCTGAAAATAGTGGTGGCAGCAGCAGGGGAAGAGTTACGAAATAACTTTGGAAGGAAGTGGTAGGAGGAATCCTAGAATCTGAAGTATTTAAATTACTCCTTTTTAGTGAAGGGACTGTCAAAATAATGAACACACAGTGACTTTTTCCAACACAGAGCAGCTCTAAAAGTCCTTATTTCTGGAGCTAAACTAATGGGGAAAATAAAAATTGTAAACAACAAAATGTAAATTTAAAAGACAAACAAAAAATCACCAACAAAAACCAAGCTACAGTTTGAGAAACATAGCTGTTCTTCCAAAGACAGTTTTAATAATCTTACCTTAATAGTAAGTTCCTCTATTGTTACTGCCACAGTGTGTACCCCTGAAGTGTGCATCATATTTTCCATGACCAAAGAACACGGCCGTAACACCTGAGTGAAAACCACGATTTGATTATTAAGGTGACTCCTTAAATCTAACTTTTTCAAAAGGTCTTGTATTTTTTTCACCCCATAGGCCAAAGAGGGACTGACCCCAAAAAAGTAACAACGTGTTTCAGAGTAAAAACATTCTTTCCATATACTGCAACAATCCCACATCCCAATTTGCACAAGAACCGTTTTGTGCTGGAAGGTTAAAAGTCAGTGAAATAAAAGCTTTTGGCATAATGCTTAAAAACCAGACAAAACAAAAACCCAACACACAGACAGAGTGATAATATAGTAAAAAAAACCTGAATCCTTAAAAAACCCAAATGCCTAAGGGGAGATAACCGCGTGTGAGATACACACAGGCCACCTTTGTGGCTCAGTGCTCCCTTGGCAGGAATGTGCAGATGAAGTTCCAGACAAAAAGCTTCTCGGGATTCTCCTGAAACAAGGAGACCAACAGGCAGTGAAAAACACTGCAAAAGGTCTTGGGCTTCAAAACCCCTCACAGAGTTTCTTCACGAAGAAACTTTTAATGTAATTTACAAATGCACCGCACATGCTTTAGACAGAGCTCTTAAGCGCTCAAGTCCTGCACCTGCTGATAAAAGATTCACCTTTAAATGGCACAGGCCCTTCCTCTCTTCTGAATAATCAATGATGTGAAAACAGAGTTTGGAGTGTTATGGATATGCCAGCTAAGGGATGTGCCTGCCAACAGTTCTAGTTACTTTTCTCATTATGAAACACTGATTTCTTTACCGTAGTAACATTCTTGTCTTGTTTTTCTTTGAGAAAGGCACAGGCCAACACTTTGAAGGCCTTCACTTGAGCAGTCATCCTTTGTGCAAGCTCGTCTGATGTCAGAGAAAAGTCACATTGGAAGGAAACTTTTAAGGCAGGGGCGTCAGCATTGGTCAAATTAGCAACAAATACAATTTCTGGATCCATAATCACAGCTTTTACTGTCATGTTTGGCCGTACAGATATTTCTGTGGAAACAAGTAAAAAAGCCCACCTTGAACATAAAAACCAGAAAGAGGAATGCTATCTACTATGTCAGTGGCCAGTTTACATATTCTGAAGAATAAACTAATTTCTTAAGTCTGATACCAAGACAGCATCTTGAAAACTTTTGGGTGAGTTATTTTCAGACTGAAATCTGCAAAGGAGGGGAATGGGGGTGGGTGGAAGTTGGTTTTACAGACCTGTTTCTGCTTTGGATTTCCCAGAAGCAACTTGCTTTAATTGGAACTGTGCAGATCCTTCAGCTGAGGATGCTGGCATTGACTTAATGAAAAAATGTGCTACTGTCAACAAAAACTCCATACTAGCACATATGTACAGCTTGTCGAGGACAGCAACAACTTCAGCTCCATTTTTATCCTGCTTATATCTTATATCTATCATGGAACTGTCATTTGTTTCATCTTTCTTGTCTATCATTCTGGAAAACAAGTTTAATAAAGAAACATCTCAAACATCATAACACACAGATCTAGGAAAATAAAGATACCTAAGTGCTGCCATTTTTTCTCCCCATCCCATTTATAAAGAGCAATTACTACACAAGCAATCAGTGTTTCTTCCAGAAATAAGAGGGTAGAAGCTTTTCTATCAGAAGAGTAACTTCAATTTAAAATTAGTGTGCTACGCTCTTGAAAGTGTGCACACAGTACATAACAAGGACACTGAAGTTTCAGTGCACACAACTCTCTAGCTGAGGCTGGGTGCTCTCTATTCAGCTCTTTTACAGTTTACTGTAATATGCAAGCCTCCAAGATTTCTTTTTGTTTTGGATAACCTGGGAAATCAACATCTAAGAGTAGAAACTTGTTTAACAGTATTAAAATGACATTGTGCATTGCTTTGCACAGAGTATGACAGGCCACAACTGACAGCACTACTGAGTTTTATCAATTCCATGCGAAGCCAAGTATAGAATAGGGAAAAAGGCTTCCTCCTAAGCTGGAGGTTTTTAATTTCTGATGTATTCAAACCTACCTTGCAGTCACGTTCTGAATTCCTTCTCTGAGATCATCCAAGGTACACACTTTGAGTCTAACACTGATATCCATGGAGCCATCTGAGAACATCTCCCCCGACGATGCCATGAGATGCAGCCGGAGCTCCCCAAGGCGCAGTTTGTCACTGTGCACCGAAAGCACAGACTCCTACAGAAGGACCAAGAGCAGGGTTAGTTATCACACAACAAAGCCATGAGACACTGGCCTTGCTGCTAGCCATGTGCATGTTCTTCCATGAATTGAAGGATCTGACTAGCCTGTCGCTGTCATCAGTCCTCCACTCACACAAATGAGCTCAAGAAACTCACTGAGAAAACACAAAAACCTGCTGGGAGCAGTGAAGTTGTTTCTGCACCACACTGCCAGCAGCTGTTCAGAACGCATCACTGAAGGATAATCTATCTGAACTCTAGATCTCTTACCAGAGGATCCCTCCACTCTCATCACACTAACTCATCTACAAGAGCACCTCAGCAGTAAGTGGAAACTACATGACAGTGAAACTAAAATAAAATCCCATTGCAGTGTCTTTCCTTCCTCTGATGCTCATTGCACAAGAACATCTTAAAAATTACACACAAATAACAGTCACTATACACAAACACATATAAAGCAAGCACCTTCACATCTACACAAAGGAGACCTTACTAAGTCATAAAAACATTTCACATCTTTCTTTTCTGTTTTCAGCACAAAGAGGATGCCCATGATTGCTCACACTCAGGGATATGCAAGAGGAAATTATGGGCCATATACACTTTGGATCTGCTTACTAACTCTAGAGGCACCACACATAGAACTAGCACTGAGCTAACAATTCCTGCTCTTCAAATATGCATTTTTATTTCAGCTAACTGGAATCAAAACTTGAATAACCAAATCAAATGCTGGGTGGTTTTGGTTAGTTTAATAATATTTTTAGTGTGACTTTCAGAAATGCACACCCATCCTGCAACTTAAGGACACTGTCTGCCCAAGAAAGCTCAAAGCTCCATTAGGGAAGCATCACAAAGCCAACGCAGCTGATGTAGCTTTATTTTTCTCTTCTGAGTTCTGTCCATATGAGAAGCCTTGGCTGCCCACCCCACCTGTGTGGTAAAAGTTTGGTAACAAACCTCAGTCATGTCACTGTTGTAGAGAGTTACAGAAAGGGACTCAAAATTGAAGTCAAATTTAAGCGCTGTATAACATTCCACAGAAGACTGAACTGCAGAAACACATTTTTGTCCAGAATCAACAAGGGCACCTGTCAGTGAAAAGAAGATAGTTTTACACTTCTTTTGAACACTGGGCTTGATTTGGGGGTTTTTGTTGTTGGTTGCTTCTGGTTTTTAATTGGTTGGTTGGGTTTGTGTTTGGGGTTTTTTAAATTAAGATCAGAAAATCACAAAAAGAGGGAAAGCTCTAAATCTAGAAGACTACTCAAAATAATTCACACTTTTAATTTTGTTCTACCCAATGCATACTAAAATTATCTAGTGCAGAGTGGTTTAGAACCTTAAAAGGAGCTGTCATTAGTTTACTGCAGTTCTTTGTTCACTTTCATGAAGAACAACACAAAGTACCAAGTCTGCTCAAGTACTCTCACAAGTCTGCTCACTACTCATCCTTCCAATTTCTATTCACAGCAGAGCAACTCAACTATTGGTTAAACAGCAATTTTTTGACATTGAGAATGTGAAGTTGGGGGAAAAAATAGATTTTGCCTCACTTGATCCAGAGACACACACTGTTTACACTGACACACTATTTGAAAACTAGTATTACCCTCATTGTTGTAATTGTGCATTAACATGCTGGGGTAGATGATTTGGCATTTTTCTTTTTTAACCACCTGCACTTAGAAGAGTGATTGCTATAGACTGAAGAACATCATCCTATAAGAAATTTATCACAAAAAACACGCTACAAAATCTTTTGACCATCCACTCACACTCCAGGTAAGTGCACACATTCTTATAAATAACTTTTCATGTATACAATATACATGTAACAATTAAAAGAATTTATAGTGCTTCAGAAAAATATTAAAATATATTTGAATTTGCAATCAGCCCTCTGCCTGCACATATTCAGCTGCCGAATTGAACGTACCCCCAGATTCATGTGGAGCTTTCCCTTTTTTAGCTATCTGTGTATCCTCAATATTCTCCTGCACGGTATTTGGCTGGGAAGAAGCCCCTCCAAGGTTTTCAAGTAAAATTCTCATGATAACAGTTAGATCATCTTGGCTGAGTGCAATCTGCAAAGTGATAAAGCCACAAGTTCATTTTTGGTGACAGCATTTCTTCCAACACAGTATGCAAACATTGATGAGAAACAATGGGCTGCTTCCAGCAGAAACAAGCTGGAGAGTCAAAATTATCCTGTCCAAAACAATCTAAATGATTTGCCCATTTTTTCCTGTAATATCATTTGTTACTTGTTATCAACAGCAGTTACAACAAGAAATAACAGTCCACATGATAAACACTTTCTAGACTTGTAAAGGATCTTTGCCTGTTAAAAATATGAGTAATTGATAAACATAAGCACTTCTCAAGAGTTCAGTAATCCAAAACCATGACCAGATCACATTAAAGCCAAGATTTGCACTGTATACACTAAAATACTCAGTAGGCCTTCCAAGATTGAATGAATATGTATCCAATCCTAACATTACAGAATCACAAAAACAGCAAGCAGTACTAAGCAAAAGAGGCAGCCACTTCGCCCACAGCACACATTGTAAAAAGATCTTTTCTACATTTGGTTAGTTTTGCTGGTACTCCTTTAAATCTCTTATTTCTCTGTGCTTCATCAGTGTGACATTTGGCCACAGCACAGATACAGGAATGAACAAGTAAAAGGGCTCAGGAACAAGGAAAAGGTGCCCCAGTTTGGTTTTACTCATTTAAATCCATATGGTTAATGCACGAAAAGAAAAAATACAGCCCTCCCTCTGCACAGATAATTTTAAATTGTTGTGTATTAGAGATAACCTTGTCATTTCTAATAAATCTACTGAACATTCAAATAACCTGAATGCTACAGATCAAACAACTGGAATTATTATATCTTGTTTTTAAATGGTAACTCAACAGATAACCTCAATGGTTTTACTGACTGCTGAGTTAATGGATAGCTCCAACAGACCTCCAGAAAAAAAACCCCCAGGTTTTATTCCATTTGCGTGCAGCTACACCAAAACTATTCATTATACAACATCAAAATTCTAACAAATCTACAAACTGGACAATCAAGCTGCAAGTCTTTCAACATGCTGTAAAGGACACAAACTGAAATGCGTTTATAAGCTCCTTAACTAAGATGAGGACTATTTTGAGAATATGTGTGACTTTTGATATAGCTCCTATTAGTCATGAGATTACCTGCATTGGTTTCAGGTCTCCTTTGATACCAATTGTTGGGCTTTTATGATACCATGTTGCTGCTAAATTTCTCTGGACCAGTAAAGTCAAACTCACAGGACACAGAATTTCAGAATCTGGTCGAGAATCTGTGGATATAATGCACCTAAAAAAAGACAGTGGAATCAGCAGAGGAAAAATATTTACTAGTTGCAGAATCCCAAATAATATCATAGTAATCTAGCAGAATTACAGGCATAATTAATTTAAGAATAAGCTCACATGCACTTACATGCAGATAGGCACTCTAGATGAACTCAAGCTACTGTGCTACCATTCCTTCTTTTCCAAGATGCTTTAGAGATTGTAGACCTGTGTCTCTATCTAAAAGCACTCCTAAACATAGCTTGGGAAGGTTTTTTGCTTGCTTTTAGTATGTTCTCATTGCCTATCATGTTTAAATAAGAGAAAAATGCTGCATACAGAACATGGACAAACTTTTCTTTACAAAGACTTTCCAACTCAGGAAAAAGCTCCATGTTTACCTTGATAATTTCAAGTGAGTCAGCTGCACATCCATGCTGTCAATGACTGGAGGAAGAGGAGATTCGTCTGAAGACACCAGCTTGAATTCATTCTGAACTCTGATTAAGCCAAGATCGGCTACCAAAGCATTACGTGAAGCTGAAGATTCAGGAACAACTATGACAGGAGCTTTCAAGTTGACATCCATTAGGAGGCGGAAGCTCTTTTTAGCAAAGTCCTTCATGCTGGAAGCAGCCATTTCTGCTGCCTGGACAGTGACTGCAGTCAGGGCTTCTTGTGCCGCTTGGAAATTGTTTAGGAAGTTCTATTCATAGGTAGTGAAAAAAAGGAAAGAGTTCCATGAAAACAAATAAACCTCTCAAAACAAGACAAGCCCCAGGAAAACAGTTAATTTAAGAAAAATAGTACAGCTGTGGTATAAATATGAAACTCCTAATTCAACCACACTGGTTTCAAAAGAGAAATAGGCTAAAATAATCAACAAGCTTACATGTTGCTTTAACTGTTTAATTTTTCAGACATTATTAAAGCTATCAGCTCCATTTATTACTTCTTCTGTCATCATTCTCCTTGGCAATCTTCTGTAAAACACTGCAACTTAAGTGATAACTCTTCAGCAAAATACTTCAATGTCCTTGCACATTAGCTCACCACCAGGTACAGATCAAAAAGAGCTGACTGCATTTTATCTCATTAAAAAAACCTTTTAATGTCAAGAAAGGAACTTAAACTCATGTCTTACCAGGAGAGACATAAAGAACTTATGTAGGTAAATTATTTGGATGCAGCCCACTTTCAGAGACATTTTACCATCCACCCTTGACATATCAGCATAGGCTTCCCCCGCAGTGGCATCTGGATAAAGCGACATGTGAAATCGAAACACTTCATCTCCCACTATGGAGACAGCCTAGAAGATCAATTCCACACAGTTAATACTCCCAGGTATTTCTAAAACAAGAAATATTCCACCAACAAGATCAACTGCAACTTATCAGCAGTACTTGGACACATGGCAGGCACAAAAGGAAACAGAATTACCTCCTTTATAGCAGATGCCTCTTCTCACTTGCTTATCTATAGCCCATTTTATATTTAACCCCTGCTGCTCAGAATTAAACGTACCAGTGCAAACAATTAAAAAGAACTAAATAGTAAATGGCAGAATATTTCGCTTCTCTGAGGTAAAGGAAATTAACCAATAAATTTTGCTTAATATTGCATCGTACTTTGCATTCTGTAACACAGCAAATAAAACTACAGGGCTGTCACTAAATCACTTAAAGAACTGGGTCTCTTCAGCTGTTTACAATCTGCACAACACATCACCTTTTTATGGATTGTTTTTGGATCAACATTTGTAATTACAATGTCCTCGAGTCTGGAGAACACTTTAATCTTCTTAGGCTTCATAGCTACAGATGCATCCATTCCTGAATGAAATGAAAGAAGGTAATAAATGCACTTCAACAAATTTCTAAGTAAATATTTCTGCTAAACAAACAAACCAACCAACCCCCTGAATTAATTACTGGATTACTGTAATATGTATACAGTACAGAACTACTGAATATAAAGAATAATAACATCTTAGAATCCAGCCTTCTGCTATGTAACAATGAATGCTAAGCCTGAGATAGAACTCAGAACCTTAGTTCATGTGAAAAATTTGCCAACATAAAGTGATTCTAAGACCAGAGTAAAATTCCCCAACACTATCTAGGATCTAGCTACTAAAAATTGGAAGTTTGTGCTATTTATAACATAGTGCCTTCACTTCTTTTCATTTTACTACACTTATAAATCATCTTCTTTTTCTGATTCAAACTTTTTTTTTTCCTTGCAGATCATTTCATACAATCACAATATATTTAAACATGTTAAAGACACTGGCAGTGCACACACTGGCCTTCTAGAAGTGAATGGAGTGAAACAGTCTATTTCTGGCTACAGCCAGCTTCATCTAATATTTAAATAAAAACCACCTTACCTTGTATTCTAATGTCTGCAATTCTACAGGTCTGATCACACACTGTGATACTGAATGCATTTAGCTTTGCAGTCAGTTTTAATTCACAGACATCATCACGGGCTGCATCACTAGACACTGAGTAGGAAACACAGGAGACATACAAGGAGTTCAAGTATTACAAACCCACTGTTTAAAACAAATATTGATTAGTAGTCCTGGACATATATGAACTATTCAAAAGCAGCCTGCAGTCATTCCCTAAAAGGTATGACAATAGTTCGTCAAAATGTGAAAAAAGGCATTTATTAACACAGTTTCCTTCAGGCACACAAACTGTCACCAATCAACACAGGCAAAAAGCCATCAAGATTATGTATTTTCTCTTCATTAATACCTAGTTTTCATGCAACAGTTGTGAATACAGTGTACATTACATTATTTGAAACACTGTCTCACATGAGAAATGCTCCTCTGTATCAAGTAGCACGGCCAATTTTATTGTATGTGTATTAGCTGCAGCAGCACTGCAGAAACACAAAATGTAACAGCCACTGGGCTCAATCCCAACAGTTTTAGGATTAGAAAACCTTGAATTTCACAAACAACACTACAAGCACAAGAACCAACAACACAGGACCCGACAAAACATTCAAGAGAGTCCAGGCAAAAACTCTGACTATTTCAAGGTTACAAATACCCATAATTAAAATATACACACCACCCTTCAGTTCAGAAGCTCTCTTCACCTCCCCAGAGGAGTATTTATTTTCAGCAATGCAAGCACTCTTTAGAGCCTTCAGATTGGAAAGCTACACGGTTGTGACATTGAACCTTTGGAAAGGCTGCACACTGCAACATCATTTATTCAACCTTCATTATAAAAATCAGACCACCACCCAGGGAAAAGTTATATTGAGTAATGAGAATTTGTAAAATTAGGCAACAGGAAAAACATCTGGTGCTTTTTTAAAAATAAGATTATTTTCTCCCCATTTACAGTTGTGCATGCTTCGTTTTCCACCAAATAGACTGCAGTGCTGACATCTGAAATAATATTGAAACTGAAAGTGAGATGCTATTAAGCCACAAAAGTACAGCCCTTCTAAATGACATTACCTGGTCTAAGAGTACTTCCTTTTTCCTGTTCTTTCATTTGAGGCTTGTGGTCTGATGATTTATCAGTACTGGGCAGACCACCCGATGGAACACTGAGGGTGAGAAAACTCATGATGGAAAGCAAAGCCTCTGTGTGAAGTACTATATCCAAACATGAAAAGATGACCTAAACGAGGGCAAAGTAATATTGTTATTTAGTAGTAGTCTATTTCCTAACAACTCAGATTTGCTGTAATAGAATCAAGGAAAGAAGTGTCTTGCTCAATTTCACAAGTATTTGACTCTTCCATCTCCATCCCCTTCAACTTCACACCACAGGAGCCCCAGAACAGATGAGGGAACTATGGAAAGGAAGCTTAAAAAGAGATACAGAGGAGCTGTGCCAATCTAAAAATTGATGCCTCATGTGGTTATGCTTTTTCAGGACACCCTCTAGTTCTGCTGCCTTTCACTGTGGACTATGGAGCACTTTGGTTGACAGCTCCAGAACCTCATATGAAGCTATTTCAGTAGACATGGTACAACAACAAAAAAACTAAAACACCAGGATTCAAAATTTGCAATCAGAACAGGGAGTATGTGAGCAGCAACTACTCCTGCCAGTATTACTGAGTGACACTCAGCAGCAGTCACTCATGCCACATAAGGCCATCAAGAAGCAGCTTGACCTCCCACCACTACTTCAGAGGAAACATTTTAAAAGCAGAATTATGTGCTTATTTCAAAAGTCACTGAAGCCAAGGAAAATGACCCATTAATAGTTGCTTTCAGGAGAAGTAAAAGGACTTATTGCACTCAAGACCCCTGAGAATGCTACTTGGACATTTCAGCTCACACTTCAATTTCACTGTTACTAACTCCTACAAGCTCTGAAGCACGACACCTTGGTTTCTCTCTCTGCTAAGTGTATCACTCCAAAAACAAAGCACATGCTAAAGGCCTCAGTTACAATTCATAAGGACATATTTCTAACTAGCTAAAAATGTATAGTTTTTAATTTTAAAAAATTAATACAATAAACACTTCCATTAAAAAAAAATCCTTTTTTTCTACCTGGATTTGTCTCTGAAGTAGTTAAATATAAAGCAGTTGGTTTTAATGATGAAAGTCAGGGTTTTGGGGTTTGAGTTTTTCTCTTCAATGAGAAAAAAAAAAATAACACAGCTGCTACCATTTGAAAAGCTTGAAAAAAATTAAATACATCCAATACTTACATTGATGTTTTGCTTGGTGCTTTGGTAAGTAGTAGCAAAGTCTGGTCCATCAGGATCAGCCTAAAGGAAAAAAAAAAGAGACACAGTCTCTATTGAATTAGCCAATAATTAATAGCAATTATTAATAATTTTATTAACTGAATTATTTGAATTTAGCCCATACACAAGGATTATTCCAGTTGCAAAAGAAAACAAAGGAAAGGGATGAAGCCTGAACAAACAAGTTCTCCAAAGAAGGCACAAGCAAGGCAGCCAGAATGGGGTACTCACAATACTCTGCTCAGAGACATTTCATAGCACATGCTTTGTGAAAATTCAACTGGCCAGTTACAAAACTTTCTCTCATCCAGAATCTATTTAAATTGGATCAATTTATGCTTTGTACTTTGCCAATACAAATCAATTTATTTTTCACTATGGAAATGATGCCATTACAGATAAGAGTAATAAGGAGCCCACTGGTTCTACAATCTATCAGATTCTCAAATATTCATGCAATTTTTGAAGGCCTTTTTTTTAGCTGTCAACATATCACTCCTCAAATATGAGTTTTATCACCTGTAGAATCACTCTTACTTCCACAGGCAAAGATCATCTCACCTGTTAAGTATCACAAAGCGACTCATTTGTGCTGTACACACAGAACACAAACAAGTATTTGTCTTGCCAGTGATTTCAGCAATAGCATTGACTTCCAAAGCAAGCACTATATGGAAGCAGTGGAGAATTAAATGAAATGCTAAACTGAAAACAGGTATTTGGGACAAGGCCTGGGTAAGTTTTAGATACAATTCTACAGGCTAAGTAAGGAAGCCTTATTTTACTCCCCATGTAATCTTAGTGAAAATGTATTGAAACCTTAATATATTCCATTTTCAAAAGATGTTCATCTGTCTCACTTGAGGAATTAAGAATGCAAAGAGGATCTCCTTTTGAGTCTGCAAACAAAGAAATAAAAATGTGAAGTGTTTTCACTCACAAGCTTTACTCTACCAATGCAATGTCTCCGTGCTAATTCTCTTACATACTAATTAGATACTATTCTTACTGAAAGAGTGAAAGTAAACAGCTGTTTTCACTGAGAAGCTGCACATTAAGCATTATCTTGTGAAATGCTATATTCACTTTATTTTAAATTAAACTAGTAAAAATTAACTTCTCTTGCTCCCAAAACAAGATTCAAAACTGAAAGTTCTTTGCATTCCCACCTTCAGGTTTTCACACTCAAAACCTTACTCTTCTACTTTGGACAAGTGGCTATTTCAGTTATCACTTCACTGGCAGTTTGAACTGTTACCTGACCCACCAAGGAAGCACTCGCATTTCCAGTGCTGCCAGAACTGGTCATAAAGCCCAGATTCAGAAGCTCATCAAAACACACCAAACAGCTGGAATACTTCTCATGAACACCATTCCTGCTCCAAGTAGGCAACTCAGCCAAATACATTAACTCTAACTCCAGCAATTGCAGTAAAACTTGGTATCGGGTAGAACTATAATTCTAAGTGACCCTTTCCCCCTTCTCATTATTGGTTTTGAACATGTTATCCTCTGCCTGTAAATCCAACTGCATACACTCTACTGACTGCACCAGTTCTCCCCAAGACTTACCATTTATTTCAGTGCATCTCATGGTAATTTTTTTCAGATATGCTGCTGCAGCCAATTCATGATTTCTAATTTTGGTTTTGGTTCCAAGCTGTAGCACAGTTAGAATATGTAATGGGTATCTCTCCTTCTGAACCTGCTTCATCAGGGTTATTACAACCTTGAACACAGAAAGGGAAAAGTTCAATGTTTCAGTGAAGCTGTTCAGACATGGCAGGCAGTTATAAGCAGGCATTATCTCCTCAGCTAAATGTGAGATGTAATATTAATCTAGACATTTTGCATTTTTACAAAGAGGTTCTACAAAACCAGTCTGCTAAAGATTTACCCTGGCCCCTGCTCTGTTCGGTTTCTTTTTGTTGACTTGTGGCCAAGTCAAACTGTTAAAATGGACTTTATAGCCCCCTATGTCTAAGAAACAGACTTGAGTACTGAGTTCAGATAGAGTAGAGATGGATACACACCTCTTTGATTTCAAAATTAAGTAGCATATTGATTACATCTTCATTTAATGTTATTTTTCTCTTTTCAGACAACATTCCTTCTGGAACACTCTTATCCTGTATCAAAACGGAGCTCTCCAGTTCTTTGGTTTTATCTGAAACATTCAATAAATTGCTTAATTTTTGAAACTGCCACCATTTGTTTAGCTCAAGAAACACATCCAATTCTTTTATTCATTTAGACAGCTTACATTCACCTAAAATAAGCTAGCAACATTTCCACATGCAGAGCCTTTAACTTCAGAGCATGAAAAGGAAATAGAAACATGTTCTGGCAACAAGATGACTCTGACATGTCAATACCTTACTAGTTCCTCAACAACTTAGCTAACACAATTACCAAATTTTGCCTTCCAGTTTTTTGAAATATCAAAGCAGCCCTTGCAAAAGTAAAAAGAAGAGGTTATCACTCAATGTTCCGTTTATCACCATACTCTCAGATCTAAACTTGCTTTCCAGATAATATGCTCTTCTTTGTTCCTGAAAATGAACACACTTAGTATTCATGACAAATAAATTCCATCTCTGACCTTCCTTTTGCAGTACTGATTTTGCATCCATTTGATTTTCTTCTGCTTCACCCAGGTTTTCCGTCAACACTTTGAGAAAGACATTCAAGTCCTCTTGACTTAACACAACCTAAAAAATTGCAGATCACAATTCTCAGGAAAAACACATTGTTCCTTGAATTTAACACCAGCTACCAAAGCAGAACAATGTTTCCTGGCATAAAGAGTGCTTATTTACAGATATTTTGTCAGCAGAATCATTCCTCCAATAACAAAATTAAATTCTTTTGACTGCTTATTGTTAAAGTCTGAGGAGACTGAAGGTTTTGTCCTCCGAAGCTGTATCAATATACATTGCAGCATTTAATGTACCTATGCTTTTAATACATTTCTGTCAGTGACATGCCCCTTCCTGATATTTTAATTCCAGTTTCACCCAAGATTTCCCTGGAACTTTCTTTCACAGTACATAAAATGCCACATAAAACAAGTATCCCACTCAAGGGTGATGGGAAGGTAGGAAGCTGGAGTTACTAAAGCAAATGCTTGCATTAAACTCCTCTCAAGAAGATACTATTTTTAAACAAAAAAACCCCAAAATATTCTAAAGAACTCTTGCTCAGAGAACTGGTCACAGAAGCATAATCCTTTCAAACCTCTACAATCATCTACGTGGGGTTAAATCCTGTTACATTGCTGAAATCCACCCCATTCCTACTAAAAATTTGCAGCTTGGTGCCCCTTCGTGTCCAGAAATAACATGAAGGGTTGCTCTCACAGAATGTGCTATCACCACCTTCTCACAAGACTTACATTCATTGTATCCAGATACCCTGTGACTTCCAGCACTGGTAACTTGCGAAACCAAGCTGCAGAAAGATTTTGTTTCACAGACAGGCTTAAATTAATAGGGTGAAGTATCTGAATATCTGGATGTGACAAATCTGTCTCCACGGTGGTCCTGGAAACACAAGGAGGGAAATAAAAAAAACAGTTGGAAGTTGGAAGTCACATGATAGACTTTCAAAAATCTGAAAATCTCAAGTGTAACACCAAACACTTTCCTGAGCAGAACAGTTTCTGATTTTATTACTGATCTAATTGCTCTAAGATAACAGGCTAGCGTTTTCATACCAAATATTTGACACTAGCACCAACCATGGTTTCTAGGCAAGAACATTAATGTTCTACAGAGTATTAATCACCGTACCTCGATAGTTTCAGCTTCGTCAGCTGCACATCCATTTTGCCAATGACTGGAGGGAGTGAACTGCCTTCTGGGGACACCAAGACAAACTGGTTCTGAACCTTAATCAAGCCAAGATCTATCACTATTGCATTGGGGGAAACAGAGGATTGGGGGATAACTATAACTGGTGCTTTCAAGTGAATGTCCATTGCAAGCCGAAAACTCCTCTGGGCCAGGTCTTTCACACTGGTAGCAGCCTTTTCTGCAGCTTGGACTGTAGCAGCACTCAGTGCCTCCTTGGCTGTCTGGAAGTTGTTCAAGAAGGTCTAGAAAAGCAGTTGAAGAGAAGGGAGAAATGTCTGTAAACAGCTTTTAAACTAGGTTACTTTCTCATTTTATATCATCACCCACCAATTATGCTGCCTACTGTGTTGAATTTTCCGTGGGAAAAGACAACTGAATGCCTTCTGTCATGACCTCTAATAGAGGGTCAAAGAAGTACTAACCAGTACAATCCACTTATTTTAATTCCATCTCTATTTTTTCTTCTTTCCTTAGCTACAAGACTCCTTAGCTCGTTAGCTTTTAGGGACAGAATCCTGAAAGCCCCTCTTGCCCTCAGTGAATATAATTGAATTCCTAGTAAAGAACCTATTGAATGATAGGAAACCCACTGGTGCTTTATTGGAAAAGCCATCATTAGGGTACCTGAACACACCAATATTTACACTGGGTAATTTGTAGGCATCTTGACATCTAACCTTGCAGAAAGATCTGCCTCTAGCTCTGACATGTTTGCAGTGAACTCAGAATTTTGCTAGGGTGGAAAGGGCAGCGAACATAAAACCCCCGAATTACCTCAATAGCACCAAGCTCTTCTCTATTTCCAAAGCTGAGAGTGGGAAGTGACCCACTTGAAATTTAAACCAGTTACTTACCGAAGTTTTGTATTAGTACACACAACAATTAAGCCCATGCCTTCTCTTTCAGGAACTGAAGCTACAACTTGTACTGAGGGCACAGCCTGGGAGACCGATCTAAGAATGCTGCAGAAACATACAAAGGGAAATGAGACTTACCAGGAGAGACATGAGGAATTTGTGAAGGTACACCAGCTGGATACAGCCCACTTTCAAACATACGGTACCATCCACTTTTGACATGTCAGTGTAGGCTTCTCCCTCAGTAGCATGAGGATTTAATGTCAGATTGAAACTGAAAACTTCATCTCCCACTATAGACACAGCCTAGAAAGAGAGAAACAGCACCCACCAGCCATCAGCAGCTTCTACAAAGGTACATAACACAAAGAACTAAAGATACCATCAGCCCATCAGATTACAAGTTAGATTACTGGTTTTCTAATCCTTTTAGACATCCATTCTTGTAATATGAAAATGATTCTTTATAATGTATCTTATTTGAAAATACTCATTCATGACAAATCAAAGACTTTTAGAAGAGTGGAGTATGTATTACATTTCACTTTTATACACATCAAACTAACCAAGAATCAAGTAAAAGTTAAAATCTTGTAGTTGAGTACTTTTTTATGAAGGGTCCTTGAATCAACATCTGTGACAACTATGTCTTTAAGTCGGGCAAAGAATACAGTGTGACTTGGCTGAAGGCAAAGAGATGAGTCAAGACCTGCAAAGTACAAAAATAGAAACACAGTCTTGCAGCAGAAGTAACACTTATTTTCAGGGTGGGGACACCAGCAGAGAAAGTGAGAGAAAGTTACTAAGCCTTAAGAATGTGACTGTACTACAGCTTCGACCAAAACAAAATAGAAATATTTCTAATACAGATACTGTCTCAATGTCAATCATCTCTAGAAATAACCGAGCTACTATTCATAGAAAAATACTCAAACAATAATCCACTTCTTAATAAGCAAGCTATTGAGTGCGTGCATTGAGAGTTTCCATCAGAAAAGATGTTACTATACTGAATTATTTGAATATAATACTTTTGTATACATAATCTTGTGTGAATACATTATAGGATTTAGAGATGGGCACAAGCAAAAGACTTTATGAACTGCAGTACTAATCTTGCATATCACACACGCTTAAATATTCATAATAGAGCATTGGCAGCTATGAGGATGGCAGTAATAGTCAGTCAGAAGTGAAACTCCCCTGGAAGAATTATTGATAGCCCTTCCGAGGGGCAAAATCAGTCAAGAAAACAAAATCTAAAAAAGGAACCCAAACAAACCCCTAGAGTTAAAAACTAAAGAAACCATTTTTAAGGGGTTTCTTGCTGTAATAATTATTTATCCTAAGTAATTCTATGGTATACCATAAAAATATCCAACGCTTAGTACAACATGAAAAGCCACCCATAATCAAACTCCTTCAAAGCATGAACCTAATTACACGAGTAACACCATAGCACATCTTTCTAGCTGGAGGCCAGAACATTATGACAGACTTGAAGGCTGCCTTTGAAAACAAGACTACAAGCCATTTTTGCACAGACAACAATAAATAAACAAATAAATAAAACCAGATGCTGCACATTTACACCCTATTTTTTAGTCCAATTATTAGGTGCTTTGACACTAAAGTACCAGAGCAGTTACCACTAATAAACAATTTAATACCTTGCATCTTGATCTCTGCAATGTTCTTTTTTTCATCACAAATATTTAAACAGAAGGCATCCAGCTTGGCAAAAAGCTTGAAGTCAAACACATCCTTATCCTTGGAAGGTCTAGACACTAGAAATAAGAGAAGGTGGGATTTTCAAGGTACCCACAAGTTATATTTTCACTTTCATCTTTATTTCTACAAAGCTAATCATGTCCCTCTGGATTTGCTTTGCCAGCAGGAAACATATCCTTCTAGAACCATCATTTGGACAATCACAACTGTACCTTTCTTCAATCTAGAGTCATCTTCTTGTTTTTCTTCTTTGGATGGTGTCTCTCCACTTCTACCACTGCCTGATGGACTAACAGCTGTTAGAAAACTGACAGCAGACATAAGGGCCTCTGGATGCAACAGGAGGTTCAATGATGAGAAGGTTACCTGTTGAAAACATGAGACTCCGTCTGACCAAACAGTAACTTAAAAGTGTAAGAGTTGGACTGAGGTGCAAAAGCCCCCAGTGCAACAGAACATTCCTTACAAACAAAACCTGCATGTGTGACCAGCAACAGATCATAAAGGAAAAAGCTTCCTGAAAAGCAGAAAGGGGATAAGCTTAGAAAATAAGAAAACCTAGCAACAACCCAGCTGCTACAGCTGTAACTGCTAACCTATAACCTCCTCAGTACAAAAACAGTGATATAAAATTAATTTTGTCAAACACAGCCTTGGGCTTGAATGCTCCTGCAATAGTAGTACTACCAGAATGGGTAAATGGCAGGCGGCTGACATGTAGATACTTAGAATAAAGGTACTCCTCAATGAATCCACTAAGGAATTCAAAAGGTAAGTGTTGGCTGTGTAGTTTAATAAAAGTTTTCCACTCAAATGGGCTTGAAACTGGAAATAGAGCCCAAATGCAATTCTTCCAGGCACAGAAGTCCCATTGAAGAGCTGCAAGGCAACAGCAGCTCCAGATGATGTACAGAAAATTGAGTTCTCTTAACATTAGCACTACGCCATAGTGTGAAGACAGTTAACTCAGCAGCACTGGAGTACTAGAACTGTCATCTCCTGCTGCAGCTTCAGGAACTTCTTTTTGGCAAAAAGATTTCAGTATTAACTAAAGTTCCCAGATGAAATCTATAGGCACTCTAAAACTATTAAGTAACAAGTGAAATATTTCAGTCTTCACACTAAAATATGGCAGGCAAAATAATGCCATAAAGGTGTAAAGAGGAGAAAGTCTCTATCACAGAAAACATCATCCTTCGTACTTTATTTCAAAGATGCCTCAAGTCACTCTTTTCCCTTGGATTGAAATCTGAATCAAAAATATACCATTACTATTAAAAAAAAACCACATTCAGACATGGATTTAGACTTCCTATGAAAGACAGCCAACAGAGTGCTGAATACGTGGCACTCACAATACAGATTATTTGACATGAAAGGGGAAGATGATGTGACTCCACTACAGCTTCCCACACTGGGCCCCTGAATGTCATGATCCCTGATGCATGAGAAGGAGCATTCTTACAGTAGTTTGAATTTCATCCACATGAGCTAGACAGACACTTTTTCAGCACAGTTCAACAGACAAACATTCTGCTCTTAAGTGGTATAAAAATTTTCAAGGACATTGTAACTCCTGAAATCTCCTGCTGGAAGGGCAGGAAAACAGGAAAGCAAAACAACTCTTATTAATTCCTCTGTTCTGAGCAAGCAAACCAAAAGAAAATAAGCAATAACATCTGCAAACACTCACTTGAATCATCTGTTCAGTGTTGTCAAAAACTGTCTGAAACTGTGGCCCATTTCTGTCAGCCTGAAAATAATGATTTGCATGAAGGTTAATATTAATTCCAACCTGTCGCTGTCCTCTTCAGAAGATGCAAAACAATCCAATTAGCTCTGAGTAGTAGCTTTAGAACTATATATAGACCATGTATTAAGAATATGTAGAAATGCTTTAAAAATAATTTTAAAAGCTTTGTGTATACCTTGACATATTCCACCTTCAGAAGGTCTAAGCCAGGCTTGTCTGAGGAACTAATCAGATGAATGGGTGCTTTCTTACCTGTAAAATACCACATGAGATAAACAAGGATTAGGATCATTTGTTCTTTCAGAGAACCAAACGATTTGTGCCTTGCAGGTAGGGATTAACTTTCAGTACCATTTGCTAAAATACATTGCACCACCAAATATGAGTCACTGGTTTCTCTGTGCTAACTCCAGAATGGCAAAACCCTTCTCCACCCAAAGACTGAGCTCTAAGCCATTTATTTATCCCATAAGCATCCTGGTGAGAGTCCAGAGCTTTCAGCTGTGCCACAGGCACAAGCACTGCCAATGGACAGCTGCACATTACCTGGGAAACTGGGACAACGTTTGCATTTCAGTGAGCACAAGGCACAGCAGAGTTCAGAGCAACTGTTACACACACACACAAACACACGTCTACTTCTCTGCCGTTGCTTATTACCTCCAATTCCATGGTAATCCAAGCTTATTTTCTTCAAATAAGCTACAGCTGCTAAATTACAGGTTTTGACAGTAGCTTCTGTGCCAAGATGCATTACATCAAATACAAGTACTGTCTCCTCAATTTTCTTTTGCCTCGTGAGTTCTACTAAAACCTGGATGAGGAAGAAATACAGTTATGCCATCTTCTCACATGTCGTATTCTCACCATTTAAACCAAGAGCAAAAAAAGTGCAAAAGTAAGGCCCTCCCTGCTATGTTGGAAGCACTGTTTTTATTACAGACTTAAGAATATAAAATAGAAAGGAAAAGTGATTGTTTGATGGTGAAAGATACAAATATTAAAAATATTCGGGGATTTTCTCTTTGCAGTAGACCTGCCTGGGTCTATTTTGTTCTTCCAGTGCAAAATTCCCACTCCCTTCCCCCCTAATGAGTTGGTATCATTTTTTTCTACTAAAAATACTCCAATGAGGGACTTTTCTGTTTTTTGAAATACATATTTATCTGTGTGTAGGTATTATGTTTCATTTATATGCATCGCATACAGATAAGAAACAACTCTTATGCATAGAAATATGTATGTGTATATATGTATTTTTTTTGTTTGGTGATTATGTTTTTGCATCCACTAATCTGGAGAACACTGGTAAATGAATACTGGATTTTTTAAAACATATTCTTCAGGTAGGGGAAAATAGAATTACAGACATACTTCTTTAATTTCAAACTTCAGCTGCAGTTCTGTCAGTTCCTCCTGAGCAGGCGCCTCTTTTCTTATTTCTTCTTCTTTAATTACTGAACTGTCAGTTGGTTCAGAGCTTTCCTCAAAATCAAAATACTCTTCTTCAGAGTCTACAGAAGTGAAATTACTTCCTCAATAAACTTTTTTCAGAAACGGGGCTGAACATCCCACCCTCTCTTCCCCATTCCAATTGCATTTTTAACTGCATGATCAGTTTAAACCTAACCTGACAAAAGATACTTTAGATCTATAACTGCTCTCGTACCCACTGGATGAGAAGTGAACAAAATTAAAGCCCTGTTAAGGACAGCACTAGAGTCTAGAGGCACCATTAGACATTCAGGAACACATAAACAAGTAATAATACAGAAAGCTCCAGGAAACAAGTGTCCCAGTTCCACTAGAGGAAGTTCTCTAGAACAGCAGTGGAAGTAAATGCTCAAATCCACAGTGTCTGTAGAGTAATTTCACACTAACACGTTATTCTAGTTCTGCCTTTACAGAAAAAAGAGAGCTTTGCTAATGTAAAACAGTCAGAACAACCTGATACAGTTGGTATTCATAGTTCACTCATTTGAAGAGGTTGCTTATGCATAATATTAATTAACAAAAAAAAGAGGCAGGTTTGCTTTATTAACAAAAAAAAAAAAGCAGGTTTGCTTTTTAGAAAAAGCAAGTTTATTATTCTGAGGTAACATCAGCATCTTAATCAAATCTCCTTATGCACTTGAGGGTAGACATGACCTACCATGCTCATTTCTGTTGTCCTTACATATTTTAACATCAATAACAGCATGAAAATATTAGCCATTCTCTAAGTGGGCCTTCTACCTCTACAAAGACACATCTGTGGCTTCTTACCTGACACCATTTCTGCTAACAGCTGGGGTGTATCAAGTAACCCTTTACCAACAACAGGAATTGTGGGAATAGCTGGTACCTGGAGGGAAGGAAAAGAGAAAAATAACCAACACAGCATTTTAAAGTTTATGTACCTTGGTATGTTCATATTTTCTTCTGATGATGAAAGCTCCACAATGCCTCCCTCGCGTTCTTTGGCAAGGTCAGCTCTGCCAATACTTCTATTGAAACCAGCAGGACAATGGCAAAGGCTCCAGCCTTGTCTGAGGAAGCCCAGAATGTTCTGATGGTAAGTCACTGAAGACCTTGCCTAGTGATGCCTTTTTATTTCCCTCAGTTTTCTTAGTTGTCAGCTTACCTTTGTGCTTGGAATTGACACAGATGACTTCTGAGGCAGTGGAATGCTATCAATCAGATCAAAGATTGCCTTCATTTTCTGGTCAGAGAGTCTGACATGCACCAAAGGAAGTCCTCCTGACACTTTAAACCTTTTTTTAAAAAAAACAGCTGATTAAACTCTTATACAAAAAGGTGCCAATTCTTCATTTCAATCTTACCAGTATGGATATCCCCATATAAAGATCACATCACAGCAAAGCCAGGGAATCTCCATTAAAACAGGGCTTGGACTTAATTTAAGCAGTAGTTAGTAACGAACAAAGGGTCCAGGGAACTATTGCTTAAAAAAGACTTTGCCAACAGTAGTAACCTATTTCTGTTTCTTAGTTAATACCTTCAAATTAAAAAGTGCAACTGAACTTTTAGGGAAAACACAGCTTTCTTTTCTCTAAGTACCCAGTAATTATAAATGAGTCTTTTCAACATTAATATATTACTTTGCCATCCTGGAATCTCTTTCCACCATTGATTTTGCCAACTGTACATGAATATCCATAGGCTGCAAAACGTGCAAAGTTGATGGATGTTGGAAACGAGCCTTCTTCCAGTCTTCACCTGAAAATGTCCAGTAAATTTAGATGAAAAAAACATCACTCACTGATTGTTTTAATTAAGGCATCATTAAAGTAACCAAAATGGTATCACTAGGAGGGTAAAATAACCCACTCACCAACTAAAGAAACCCAAAGACACCTTAGGTCAAGTATTTTAAGAGCTTTTAATCCCATTTGTGAACACTACTGCCTTAGCTGCACTAAACTCAATTCTACACTAAAAGATGCATCTAACCATTGATCCCTAGAAAAACAGATGGATACACAGATACATAGAAAAAATATAAAACAGCAACCTAGCATTCTGCTGATTACAGAAATTTAAGTTCAAGTGAAGTACTAAGGCAAATATTAGCTGTGTTTTTCTGGTATATGATGGAAAACATAATAGTTCTATTCATTTACATTCATTGCTACCATCAAAGCGATGCACAAGTCCAAACACAAAGTGAGCAGCTGTTTGAAGAGAAACTAACCAATTTTTTCAACGTTTGGCACCAAATGTGTATTATAACCTATCTTTTCATTAACTACTGATTCTAGTTTGTCTTTTTTTTTCTTTAAAAAACATATTTATTTATTACAAATAGGTATCCTTTGACAATCTTTTGTATAAACAAATGTTGTTTTGTTACCTGTTCTTCCAAAAAGAAGTTGCACATTTTTAATTTTCACATCAAATTTGTCATAAGCTTTGTCCATAATCTCCTCTAAAGATGAAAAGCTAGAAGCTTCACTACCGCCTTGATTTATGCTGTTCAGCTAAACACATAACAAACAAAATAAAGTTAAATCTTTAAAACTGACATGTGCTATTCATTCTAGTGACGATGAAAAGATGATTCGTAGGAGTTAATAACTGGCATTTGGACTCTTACAGAGAAAATATCTTAAATCATTTCCCACTTCACTTATTCTTGATAAGTAGATTTTTGTTGTTACTTCTATCAATCCACTTAATTCAAGCCACGAAAAAAGAATTTTTTTCACTAGTCTATAATTTTACTTATGGAATGCAACTAAAATATTTAATCAGTCATTAAATCAAGTTAAATGATTCCAATCTTCCCATTTTATAGAAACAAGGGAAATAATTTTCAAATGTCAAGAGAAATATATTCTCTTTTATTAATAAAAGGCTATCATTTTACAAAAAAGGAAACAAAAGTTCATGTGTCCTGCTGAAGAAACGAAAGATACTAAATGATAAGGTATATCAATCATGATTACAGTATGATCATGTTTCCTGAGGAGGATTAAATAGTACAAGTATGTCAAAGATAACCCAACAACTCTGATCAAACTGCTTACCCAAATCTATTTGGTAAGAAATATGGTAAGTTAAAAACACATTGACACAGATGCCTTCTGAAAGCAAGATGGTTCCAGACGACAGCTATGTTAAAAGAGAATATTTGCTTCCCCTGAGCTTATAAAAGACGTTGTTTATATACCTGAAATGTACCAAAGTCCAAAATCAGCAAATCTGAATTTTCATGGTAGAAACCAGTCTGTGGAACCACAAGGTAGGAAGGTTTCAGATTAATCTTCAAGTCAAGGACTTTCCTCATCTCGATAATATGAGCTAATCCTTAAACAAAAAGGAGAGGGCATTGAAATGTAAATGCTATTCACAAGAGAAACACTTGTGCCAGTCAGCACACAAAAAGATGTTATCTGAAAGATGAAGCCTCTGGAGTCAAGACTTACTTTTGTAGCATGCTACTGACTTCTCACTAAACTCAATGCTCCTTCCCACAGAACATCCATTAAACCTCCAAGTAACCAAGTGAGAAGAAATTAACTCTTATCCCACCTGAAATGAGGGCAGCGACTCAAGGAAAAATCCCAATCCTACTGTTTGGCCATCAATCAAAACATAAGTGAAGTGTTTGGGTAATTACACTGGAACATTTTAAAGGTTCACCTTCACTGAGGTTTGTTACTATCTTACCTGTAGCAGTTTTTTCCTTGATTTCTTCCAGTTTCATTAATGTGGCTGTCGTTAATCTTTCAAGATCCATTCCCTTACTTGTCTGAAAGAATTCTACCATTGCATTTATTGTTCTCTTAAAAAAAAAAAAAAAAGACAAGGATTAGCAAGATACATAGAAGTCACTCAAATAAAAACTCAAAATCAGATCTGGACAGAGTAAGGAGAGTAACAGCAGAGAAAGAGGAAGCATAAATATCTGAGAGCTTTGGCTACTACTCACTGCATCATATTTTATTTCCACAGGCTGCGATTCAATAGTAAGGCTCTGGTCAGCTGTACTGTCCTCTGGGTTAATATCAAACTCAATCTTAAGCAGAGAAGATTTGCTATCCCCTATGGAAGCCACAAGAGACGGTACAATGTTTTCTTGTCTCAGGCCTGTAACATACCAGTTTTCAAGCTTTGCTTCAACCCTAAAGAAGATGAACGGTTAAAAATGCTTAATTGGGCTACAGTAAGAATCAGTTGCAAGAGAAAAGACAGACAGAATATTTATGTTACATACATAAAAAGTTTAGGAATGTTTACTATTATGTATGGATTTAAAAAGCAGTTACAAACTCCTTTTGCTGCAAATGGGAATTCTGTACTGAGAGCTGCCCTGACAATACTGTTAAGTGGAGTCAGTAGGAAAACACCTTTGAAGAAATCGTTGAACACCACCAAACAACACCAAGTTCACTTGTCCTTAGAAGTACTTATTACATAAGAAATCGATTTTTTCAGGTCCTGTGCCTCCACCCTTGAAACCCCTGACTTTGGGAGGCAACATATTTGGCCATAATCAGTGTCACATGCCTGGCTCTACTGAGATAACTTAATTATATTTTTTCTGAAACATAACACTAATAAGAGTATCTGCTCTACTGCTTCAGTCTTGCAAACTAAATTATATGGCATGCATTTATGTAAAATAATATCAAAGCTCTTTTTGCTCCTGTGCAGTATTCAAGCTGCACCTTGAAAATTCCCCAGAGTGGTGTTTAGCAAACATATTTCAAGAGTCAGTGGCTGAGCTGGTGATCTTATGTATGAAGGCAGAACTGAAGGAATTGCAAATGAAAGCAAAAAGTGCACAAATTCATTTTGCAGACACTGGAAATCTTATTCATAGATTGTGTAATCCAATAATTTTTGTTCAATATTTCTGGTGTGCCCTCTCCTAAAACACAGGAATGTCTCAGTATCTCATGCTCTGGCTGATCTCCCACCCACAGCACACACACATGATTTTTCATTTCTGTAGGCAGTGAGTAACACATTCACTAGCTTGGCTGGAGTGTGTTGGCCACATCATTTCACTGCTCAGCTATCACTTCCCAAAAGTCATTTTCAGCACTTCGACACTTATATTCACGAAAGAGCTTGCCATTGTTCATGAAAACCAGCAGATAGCATTCCCTTCTTCATTCCATTCTCTGTTATTCACCAAATTATATTATTTACAACATAGTACCATTACAGGACACCCACAAATTTACAAGTCAACATACAACAAGCACTACCCAAGAATGCACTACCCAAGAAAAGTTAAGAAGCTGGGGAGTGGGGTGAGGAGGGGCAGAGATGTTTCTACAAAAAGAAAACACCAATCCAATTACTTAATGGCTTGTGCTCCTGGGCGCTGTGATATTTTAGTACTCAGATCAATTATCTGTACTTTAAGAGTTTCTGCCACATTCTTGTCTTCTTTAATTGTAAGAGAAGTGCTTAACAGCTTCAGTGTCACAACATGGGCAACATACTAGTGAGAAGAACAGAGGAAACTGAAATTAGTCATCTCAGTAAGAATAATTTCTCAGAACTCTTCATTTTAACAAACTGAAATGTGTCCAAGATTTCCCAGTCAACTAAGATTAGAAACACATCTCTATGCAAAAAGCAAAGTACAGTCTTTACTTTATCCAATGTTAACCAGTCATTTCTTTAACATAAAGTAGTGTAATTCAACAAATGCAGAGCACATATAGTCTGTCTCTTTTCAGCATTCAGGATTTTCTTTTAAACCCTGAAGCAAGCATAGCTAAACTACATTTAGTAGACAACTCTCTAGATCAACCAAAATCATTATACTCCCATTAAATAACTACATTTTAGAAGGCATGGCACATATGCCTTTGTTGTTCTTGCTGCTAAATGTCACGTCTTGGCCTTGCCGAGAGGGTTCTGACTTCCTGACGTATGTGCCATTTTATGACTGCATCAGTCAGCAACTTCAGAAGAACCAAACAATATTTTCTATCTGAATTTGAAGCCTTCACCTTTCTTCAGGGTAATGAGAGAGCTGAAGGCATCTTTACACTTAATTTGTTGTGTGGTTTGTTTTTTTAAACCATCCCATAGGTTGCTTACCTGCTTCGGTAATGAAAGGTGATGGGAGCTGTCACTATATCCAATAGCAGTGAAAAGTTTAGCTTTCTCCTCTGGTGTCATGAGTTCATCAATAGCTAAAAACCAAAAACCCACACAATTTGCACCTTAATAAATAACAATTACCACTTTTCCTCACACTTGCCTCCTACTAGTTAAATTGTGGTGATACATTTCATTGATTCTTCATATTGCCCGAAGTTCCAGATTGTAAAATAATTCACACAAGAGTCTTCATGTGTAGTGCTGCATATATAGCACAGAATTCAATAGAATTTTTATTACAAGAGTATCCATAGCTCCTCACGATGAAAATAGATTTCAGGAATTTTAGTAGATCAAATCCCGATCCAGACAGCAAATCACCAGAAACAGAGTATTCCAATTGTTGCCAATTATCATTACAGCTCTAAGTGCCATACTCTTCTCCTCACCAAGGTTCTGAAATGCTTATGGCCATTTTAGGAGAATGCCTTATTTGCCAGCTCATCATTCAGTTAGCAGTGCTAAAAAATGAGCAATACTGCATTGCACTGCTTATGCCATAGTCTGTCCTGCATAGTAGGAAGTAAAATTAGCATCACTTTCTTTTTAATGTAGAAGACGACCTAAAATCTCTCTTGACATTAGTGCATTACAATCTACACCTACTTTCAGGTACAGGTGATTCTTCATCTTCTTTTTTCCTAGATTCTCTTTTACCCCAGAAACCACCAAACCATCCTCCACTTTTCTTTTCTGCTTCAGTGCTTTTCTTCTTCAGTAATTTTTGTCCTGATCTTATTGTCTACAAACCAGAAATTAAAACAAATTGGACAAAATACATAATTAATAGTATTACTATTTTTCTGCAAATAATCCATAGATATATCCAAATAATAATGTATGTCTGCATGTTGAACAAGCATTGAACTGAGGGACAGCAAAACCACACCACAAGGAATTAAGGGCACTTTGACTCACTAGACAGAGATAAAAAGATGATCAGGGTGAGGGACATGTCTCTGGGTGTCTGTGCATGCAGAGACACAAGCACACATTACTTTTACTTTGGACAGGTTTTTTTTATACATTTCACCAGCATTTAGACTACAAAAAGGTAGGAATTATACAAAAAGACAATATTTAAGAGAGCAATTACATTCCTTAAATCTAGTAGATTCCTTAGCCTAGTGGTACCCAATCTGAGGACTGATCCTGTACCATTTAAAACTACTGAACTTTTTTTGGAACTGGTTTCTAGTTCGGAAATCAATTTACTCTTGTCCTGTAAGGATAGGAAACTTGTCTTCCTACCTATGTCCTATCATACACATCAGCACAACTTTTTAAAAAAATACGTTAATGACAAAACCATCCTATTTGAAGTGCTACAATATTACTGAACAAAAATTACTCCTTACCTCAACTTGTGCTTGTTGTCTTGCTAGGATTATATTGAAGACGTCAAGTTTTCTTTCTAGGTCCTATAAAAATATATGATCAAACTATTTGCCTCTAAAACACATTCAGGAAAGGCTCTCCACTATGAAATTTACACCAGCTCCTTCATATTTACACTCTGATTGATTTCTAGTTCTGCTTATTTCTATCACAGGTATACCCTGCTCTAAAGGTCACTAGAAAATAAAAGCTGATGTTAGGCAGTCTAGGGTTTTTTTCTTAACTAGATTACTCTTGCACTTCATTAAATGCATCCATGCTCATTAATCCTCAACCAAAGACAGTTTGTTCTAAATGGCACTTTACTAGTATTTTGTTTTCCACAATAGGTTACACAGAAGTTCAGATTAAAAGGTATTTCGACAAACCTCTTGTACTCTTGTAAAACCATCAACATGAATTACTCTCAAGTATATCAACAGAATTCTTTCATAGAGGGACCAAAATAAAATTCCTCCAAAGAGAATAGACTCATACCTGAATTTGCCTCTGTGTTTCTTCTGACAGTTTACTCTGTGTTAGCTTGTTCTTGTACACATTTTTGTAACTCTTCAGAAGCTGCCTGTGCTGTTTTATGTTACTCCATGACCACATTCGAGTGTGTCTTCTGATGTGAACTTCAAGAACACTGTTACCTGCATATTTCCACCTACAATAATTCCACACTTGTGAACAACTTCCCATTTCATTTGTGCATTGCAACTTACAGGTTGCAAAGGCAGTTTATTAGTATGCAAACACTTTGCTCACCACTTGTGATTTGAGTAACTTGGGTTATAAAAATTTTAATGTTTTCAACATCACTTTTGAAAAATGGACTGAGGGCTTACATTTAATGCCTGAAGAACTATAAAACTTCCTTACTGACTTCAGCACATTTGCTAACTCGGGTTGTTACAGCATTAAGTGCACTTAAGCACTTTGATAATCAATATCAGTTAGTACTTTGAAAAAAGCAAAGAAAACATGTATCAGTTCACACCTTTAAAAATTACAGTTGACATACATGGTTCCCTTTCTTTAGCCTTTGGGAAATTACATTCTAATCTCTAGTGAGAGCACTGGCATTTCGTTCAAATTTTGAGGACTTCAGCTTAGCAAGTGAGATTTTCAACGGCTGGATCTTTCATCATTTGAATCTAAGGGCTAAGCAAAGCTCTGTGAAAGTTATAATATGAGCATGTGATCTGGTTTTAAAACTACTTTGAACCACGAAGGAGAATGAAGAACCTGGAGAAGACTCCAGCATCTCCCAAAAAGCGCATGAATGTACACAGCTTACCATTCCCTGGCATTTTTATGGAGAGATACATTTGGCCTAAATCTTCTGTACGGTGCGTTGCGAACCATGTAATCTATGGACTCCAGCAGGTCTATCATGCTGAGGTACTAAACACAGAAAAACAAGTTTCTTAGCAGAGGTTCAGGTTTTGTTTGCAGGCAGTGCTCGAACTGCATGCATACCATGGCCTTCAGTATTCCTCAAACTACACAGGAATTTCAGTCCATGCATTTTCATTAGTACCTAGAAGTGGACCCAACTACACCCATTGTTCTCAAAGGACACCACTATGTGAACCCCTGCTTCCCTTGAAGAACAACAATTTGTAGTTTTATCAGTCTGCTCAGCACAAACTCTCAGGCTTTCTCAAATCAACCACATTCATTCCTCAATGCACAGTTTCCCTCATTTTAGCGCTGACTTTACATTAGTGAACCTTACTGGTACAGTTCTGAACTCCATCTACACTTAGATATCAGTAAGAGCTAAAAAGCTCTTCAGCCAACTAACAGCAAGTTACCTCTGAATAAATGAGAACACCAACATTGCTGGGGAGCCATCTAAATTAGTTCCTTGACACTTTGGCAGTTTTTGTTGTCAAAGCCAGCACACTCTTATTATTCCATCCTTGCTTGTACTTTGGCACCTCTGCACTTACAACACTGGGTTACAGTTTAGTAAGATAAGGGCTACTCATGATTCCATTCTCTATGTGAAAAGAATGCTCCTGAGAGAGCTGAACACAGATCAGGTGGGCCCCAGAGGGTCCACAGTAAGTGTCAGAGTACAAGGATTTAGCACCGGGAAGTGATTGTTACACAGAAGGAAAAAGATCCTACACTTTTCCCAAAGGTACTGCTAAACTGCAGGCATATAAGCACAAGAATCCCTAAGAAGAAAAAACACTATAGTTCATCACAAACTGAAATGGGTGATAAATACCAAACCAACTTACCTGTGGCTTAGTGAATTCAATGACAATTCTCTGTACTTCTACATTGCAATCAATCTTAGGGGTTTTCAGTTCTACTTCTGCATATGGGTTGACATACAGTCTTGCAGAGGCTGACACTGGTTTGAAAACTTAAAGATAAAAAAATTGAGATGGATTTTTTACTTCAGATTAAAGCATAGCAAGTAATAGATCAACCACTTTGTACTGATAACATGCATGCTCAAGCCCCACAGAATCAGGATGCCATTCTTACCAACAACAATTAAGATAGCCCAGCAATAGTCAAAAAGCATACAAGCCCTAATGTGTTCTATTACATTTAGGTTTTTGTAAAATGAAGATAGTATGGGCATGCCTGCAGGATCAGGTCAGGCTGTTGTACATCAACATGCTCAGAAGAGTTTAGATTCACTCATTCCTAGCTTACTTACTGTACTGGTAGTCTTCAGGCTGGTTACCACTACAGGGAATTCCTCTTTTCAGCTGATCCTGCAAAGGGATACAATACTATCTAGCAATTGCTGAAGAGCATTACTTGTTTTGAGTTCTCGAAGCTTTGAGCTGACCATTTCATGGGTATTTTGCAGAGTTTTGCAGCAGTCAATTCAAGCTGTTTATCAGTTTGTGTACTCATTTCAGACTGAGATTCAGAGAAAAAAAGAGAAAAACATCCACAGACAGGCAATGCCAAAGTAACTTGGCTGTTCTTAGACAACTGGATGGTTTTAAGCACTTCACAGTGTTGATTCAATCTTCAGTGTTAGAACCAAGCTCACTGGGTTAAGCACATATTTTGTTATAGGCAAAATAAAGCAAAAATAAAGGTATCCATAAAAGATGAGCACAAAAAAAGGTAAAAAAGTAAAATTGTACAAGGACACACAGAACACCTTTATAAGCATCACGGGTCAAAAAAGTATCATGTCTAAACCCTATAGGGACCGATAACAAATATCACAAAATATTAGTAACACTAGTGCAATGAATTAACGTATGACCCTGAATACAGGTGATCATATGTGTGAGGAGGGGGGCAGAAATCAGTGTGGTGTAGTTTTGAATACTGCAAGAGCCAGAGAATACAGTAATTAATGCATTTTCCTTCTACATTACCAGTATTTGTTCACGGGAGCCATGATAATACATTTTGCTGTGTATGTTCCAGTAAGCACTGAGGCTGTCCAGGCACAAAAGCTGCACAGGAAAGAAAACATGCAACAAATTCCATATTCTGTATTCAATCCCATTCTGTGAACTTAGCTTTCCATTTGTGAAAACAGAAAACACATGAAAGCAGACTAGACAGCAAATCCACCATTAGCATTGAGACGTATTTAATCTGACAATACTATTTTGAAATGATAATTGAATTGCAAATTCTTAAAGCACAAGTTCATGCACGTCTGTTAAACACAACCATGGATTACAGGGGCAAGGGTGCACAAAACTGGTACTTGGCCTAATAAAGATTATTATTACATCTTTCTTATATTGTTCCTATAATTCCTTAGACCTCTGCGTACTCCTTTCTCCACAGGCTCAGGGGGGTGATTCAGGAGGTGGGCAGGGAGAACAGAGAGACTGCTTAGCTCCCAGAATCCCAATTACATTAGGAATACAAATTAGATTAGGAAATGGCAATTTGACAACCTCTTTGAAACCACAGTTTCCATGCAGGCTTGCTGTATAATGCATTGAATGAGGGGATCAGCATTCTCCTTTAAGAGAAATTATTAAACCATGGAATTTATTTAGGTTTATACCTTATATAAAAACAGTTATTTGTGCTCTACTTGTGTTTAAACATACATCAAAAAGAAAGAAAAACAGGAGAATTCAGAAAGGAAACTATTTTTTCAACTCTAATATTTAGAGCCCCAGGTTACTACTCTCCAAGATCAGTTGCTTTCTTCACTTGTGTAGGAAAAAACCCAAAACACATTACCTTGTATATTATTTTTGCAGCTTCATTCAGAATGGAAGGTGTCCAATTCTCGTTTGTTGTCTAGAAGTTCAAAGTGATAAAAGTAATTTTGTGCATCCTAGCTAACACATTTGTGGTTTTATCCTATGCTTCCAAGCAACAAATGCATCCAGTTTCTCTACATACACACACGTCAAAATAACAGACAAATATTTGTCAGTTTACTTTCATACTTTGATATTCAACTACTCAACCTACCCCTAAAATGCTTAACAGCTAGGGTAAAGAGAGGTTAGCTGAAATTTTCTCTTCCCACTTCTCAAAAGGGCTGGCAGAATACCAAATTCTTTATCATCATGAAGCAATGTTTGCCCACATTTATTATTCCTGAACATAACCTGCCCAGTGTTAAAGGTCACATAGATCACTAGAACAGTTCATTAGAACAAATCACTAATCTCAGAAAGTGTGATGTTCCTCGATCCTCTTCCCTTCTGCTTGCTCGAACTGCCAGTACTATGAATGAAAGATTGTCTTCGCTTCCAGCTCTGTGCACACTGCCACTGTATCTTCTTACTATGCTCCTTTTCCTTTCTGCTGCTCCAAAGACAAGCAAGCTGAACACACAAGAACATGCATTCACACACACATTACCAGTAAGCTCAGCTCGCCCAACGTCATTCCCAAGGAAATTGGACACTGTGGGTCTGTGATCTATAAAAACAGAAGAACAGCAGGTATTTATTTCTCTTGCTGCAGACAGAGGTATTGTTTGAAGTTGACTGAAATTCTGAACTGTTCTGAGCAACGTCCTTTGCTTAGGTATTCTAACTGAAACATTACTGGAGCCCACTAAGATAGGCCAAAACTAGGCTGTAGTGTAAAGACTTAGGACTTCAATTCAAACTGAAAATTTTCCTTTGGATTCTAACATCATCATACAGGGAAAAAAAATAAAAATTATAGCACCACATCTCAGTCAGCTGTATCATTTTATGATATGCACTTTTCTGACCTCTTCAACTTTAGTGTCTCTGAAAACAGTCCCGGAGAAATGCTTGAGAAATACCCTATTATGCAGTGGTTTTCTTTTAAATTCAATTATCGCATAACAAACTGCTTAATCATTTTCCTAAAGAAGGTAAAACTAGAAATACCAGTTTGGTTCATATAAACAAACATTCTTTTTTATCAATTAACTGCTTTCAACAATTTGCCTTCAGACCTATGCATGAACCCACCAGCTTCTGCCATTCTGGACTCTCTCAGGACACCAAAAAACTGCATATCCACTGCACACATCAACATGTGAGAACAGACACTGCCCACATTTAGTGAGCAAGACAGCACTGGACATGGGGAAAGAATATCTATTTCATATACCCATATTTCTGGCATTCAGTCATATCTGGGGCAACTTATTTGAAGCGGTGCAGAAGAAACCACAGCAAGTTTTTCAAGGTGGCAAATACAGTTTCTCTATGTACTAGACAACCAGAACTGCACTGAAGTCCAATTTAAAATGAAGACAATATGTTCCATTACTTACATCATCTTCATATTTAACATGAATGCCTGTGATTTTGACTTGCACATTTTTTATAACTTGAGTTGCAAGCTTTTCTAAGAAAGTATCCTTCTTCTCCTCCTTTGGTTTGTCTAGAACAAAAATTTTTTAAATGTCAGTATTCAGTGTAATAATTGCATCTTGAATTTAATTACACCAACAACTACAGTAATGTAAATTTAATATTTCCTCTAACTTAACACTACAGTTTTCACTTATTTAGATTACGTATTTGCACTTTTTTTCCTTTTCTGCACCTCCATATTCTGAAGATGTGATATTAGCTGCCTGTGCACAACTTAACCAAAAGAAAAGAAATGTCTAAGTTCCAATATATTTAAGTTTCATCAAAACAGTTTAGCTCACAGCAAGTTCTGGACTAATACACTCCTCCCTACTCCTTCCAAGGTAAAAGGTTCTCTCTTAGAAGTCCCGCAGTGAGGGGTTTCAAGAAGCAAATAAGTGAGACAGTGTAAATGAGCATAAAATTCCCTTGAATAACACATGCCAAGGCAAGCAGTAGTATTTACAATCCCTCATGATTTCATTATAGTGATATGACTCTATCTCAGGCTGTGTTTCAGCATTTTACCTAAAGCATGGCTGGATGAGTGAGCTGCTTGTCCTCTAGCTGCCTTTACAGGCCACTCTTTACAGACTCTTGTGTTCAGTACCCTCCTTACAAAGTGGCTGTTGCAGCAAATGCCACTGATCAGCCTACCAAGGCTGTGCTGGAAATGCTACAGATGGCTCAAGTTGAAGAAACAGTCATGACTATCCAAGTAGAGAAAAATAAGGACTACAGGGTTTGACTCAGCTGACTTCAACTAACTTCTTACATATCAATGCACGCTGAACACAGGTATCTAACTTCATCTTGCTAAAAGAATGAAAAAAATTTTTTTAAAGCTTTGAGAGTTTCAGGAAATCTGCTTAAACATGAAAAGACTTCACTTTTGAACATGATATAACATGGTTTTAGTAAACAGAGTATTTGATTTCAATTGAAAAAAATTAGGAACTCAGAAGAAACAGAAACACCATATCACTTTTACATGCTACACGTATTTCCTCCTATTAACTGATTTAAACAAACAAACCAAAAAAACCCCTGCAGAAGTCCTTATCAAAGCTTCATGACCTTTAAGTGCAAGGAACCCATTAATATTTTTGCAGCCAGCTGCAGCTACCAGCAGCAATTTCAGTTTGCTATCTTGCAAAGCTTATCTTGGGCCCCCACAAGGTTTTCCCTCCAACTGCAAGTCTGTGTACAGCTGCAGCTTCCTCCAAGACCGAATACGTAACAATACAATCGCAGGGGAAATGCCAACCCATTCTTAGTCACATGCTAATGCTGAAAACCTGCATGGTTTGGTGTTTACAGACCATGATTATCCTCTCGGGGAACAACATCAATTTCATTCCTGTTTAAATATGTCATAGCATCATACTAGCTATTTAGAACAGAGAGCTAAAAGGTGATGAAAAGACTGTTTACTGCTATAGAATCAGTATCAGGTTTTCTTTACCTGTTACTGGAATCTGACAAAAATCAAACAGATGTAACTTGCACATGGAGTTTTTCCAACAGTCACAGTGAAGTGCCACTCATGAGCCCACCCAATGTGTACAGTTCTGCTGTAAATGCTACAGATAGCTCAGCTTGAAGGAACAGGCACAACTATCCAAGTAAAGAGAAACAAGGACTCTCTTCAGTCTCACTGGACCCAGAGAGCAGACAAACAGCAAAAAGAGCTCTCCTCAATTTATATCCTCTCTTCAAACAGAAGGAATAAAGTCTCATTGGATGGATAGCCAAACCTTTGAAAAACTAATCCAAACAGAAAGCAAAAAGAAGTCTTAAAGTTAAAAGCCATAACTGTTACCCACCTTTTGAGTGATCACGACCTCTAAAGGGTCTCTTAAAATGCTTTTTATACTTTTTACGCTTACGTCCTTTTGCAGTGCAAGCAATTTTTTGGAAAAAGGATAAAATTCAAGTTAGTAAAGCAGAAATGTAAGAAAGCATAAGAAAATATGGAAGAAGCTTTAGCTTGTCTTAAAGCATAATGGCTTAGAAGATCTCACTAAAAGCTTTTCAAGAATTTCACCTGTATTAAGGAAACAACCAGCTACTTCTCATAGCATAAGATATAAATCCAGAAGAGGCTTCTACCATAAAAGGACATAACTTTCAAGCTAAGATATAGATGTATGTGGAAACCCAAAGAGCACTTTTCAATAGGATTCTCATGATAATCAACAGTATAGTACGAAAGCAATCTGAAAGAACAAATCCAGTAACCACAAAAAAGACATACAAAAATGATGATTCTAAAAGCTTTACATGAAATTAAGTTCCATTATTTACACATATATTACAACCCACACAAACACAACCATTTCATTACTTAAATGATGCTCGTACTTTTCCACAATTCCGAAGAAAACCAGTTTGGTGAGTTGCACTGTTTCTTTCCCCTCTTTGGCCACCTAAGCAAAAATAACTCAGCAATAGTGCTGCCTGTGTTTATCTTTATGGGGTTGTAGAATGAGAAGGGTGTATCCCACTAAAGCAAGAAGGAAGTATAACAGTGTACCTAACCTAACTGTGGGGAGCAACTCGGTATCATTTGCAGGCCTGTTCAAACAAAGGAGGGAAATTGCCTGCCAAGATTTCGACCTGTCTTGCAGGTAAGCTGATAGGGTGGTCACTAGACAAATAATAAAAAGGGAAAACTAGACAGATAGAAACATTTTACTTTGGATAGTTCCTGTTAAAAGTACAAGTAATCCTTTATCAAGGTCACTTTAAAAGGATAGCTTCCTTCACTTCCTATTGAATTTGCAGGTCTCAGGCTTTCACTCCCTTGTACGACAAAACTAAGGAAACAGGATACTCCTCTTTACCCACATCCACTACTATGGAGAAACTAGATGTATGTTTTCAAGCTCACTTTAAACCTGTGCTGAGATAACAGCTCAAGCATGAAACTTTGGCCAAGTGTAAATGTGTGAAAATCAGGCTTCAGAAGTTAAAAATAAAGCATGTACAACATCACAATAGCTCCTCTGAATTTCAAGGGAAGCTGTGTCCTTGCCTAACTTGAGAGCAATGCAAATAAAGAGAAGCAGGGGAAAGCATGCCAACGCCTTCAATCTGCTGCAGTTCACTTTGTCTGTCCATGGTTTCAAGACTGCCTGAACTTCCATTATCTTAAGCCCAGACACATTAAGTAAGGGTAATTACTCTCTACTCTCCAAACAGCTAAAGATGGTGTTGTAAAATTATAGTAGAATATTGTTAGCATTTTATAACATTCTTGAGCTCAACATGACTGATGGAAATCTAAGTGGTCTCTTAATCTTCTGAAACAGCCACTCAATTAAAAAAGGACTAAGTCATTGCAAGATTCCACTTGAATCCACATTCATTAAAATCTCATTTCTAGAACCACCAATGTGTGGATGTTTACCGAACAAGTATTGTTTTCTCACTTGCCCATTTGGCTGCTTTGAAGTGGGGGACTTTTAAAAATCTAAACCGCCTGCTTATCATGCATGTGCAAAATGTAACTAACCATGCATACCCACCAGGCTTGGTGTCCTTGTAAACCAGACTCTCCAACCCATACAAGGAATCCTGTGAATGGGTGCCTTGGTCCACATGGCAGCAAATAACCAAAGAAATGCATTTGGTTTAAAAGAAGGAAATCAACTCCTGATTTAATATTAAGTTCTCCAAATTTGTATGACACAGTAGTATTTCCATTACAGTATCTGACAGCCCAAGTCACTTCAGAATATCAAGTTTCAGTGATTACCTACACAGAAAAATCATGCAATTTTCATTTTTTCTTGTAAACAGCAAAAGACCTGCAGCCTCTGGTCTCCATATATGAGGTTTGAGAGAGACAGACTGTAACAGCTTAGAAAAAAGAAAATAGTTTCATCAGCTTGTGTCAGCAGTTTCCACTTCCCCCTCACACTATCTTACCACCACAGTGGCATGACCATTTTGCTCAATATTTGAATAACACATCAAAAGAAAATATCTCCAAGACTATTTATACTGGACTGAATCAAGATTCTGAACAGGTTAATATAAATCAAGTATTAATCAGAAAAGAAAATACAGCTGAGAATTCATGAACCCTAACAACTTTCTGTATATTTCCAATACATTTTCAACATACTTCCTAGATTTTCAGCAGCTATTGTGTGCTCTTTAAAGCCTACAGAGAGAGCTGAATTTCTTAGAATTTTATGGTTCAGTAGGGCAACATGGGCTCCAAGATTTCTGTATCTAGCAAAAGCAAAGGATCTGCTCATGCAGGACTTACACAAGTCCTCTTGAATACAATACTCTAGTACAGCACCACAAACACAAATGGCTACCACTGAAATATGATCATAATGATCATATGATCATAACAGAACATCTCAAGTTAGAGTTGAAAATAATGCAATTTAAACGTTCTTCTGGCTTTTCCTTCTCAAGGCTTAAAGTTTAAAACTGCAAAACATGACTAAATCTAATTCTTGTTCTTTATATAATCAGTTGAGCTACAAAGGTATCATTTTTCTATAATTTTTTTTTCAAAAGCATTACAAGTGCTGGATGTAGTAAGGTTTTTTGACAAAGAAAACTGCCACAGGTGCAGAGACTCACTCTTAAATACGTGAAGTTCCAGAATTGGAATTCCTCAAGCAATACCCATTAGGGTAAATTCATCTTATTACACTATCCCTTCATCCTATTGCTACTGGTGCAAAGAGCATTGGCTGAAACACTGCTGCTGTACAGGATCCAAGTGCTGCACAACTGAGGTTAAACCTCAACCAACATTCCTTCACCCCAGTATGAAGTAATGACTGCAAAATTCATTCACTGAAGTTGTCTTAGCCCTCATACAGTTTCTGGCATATTAAAGACAAGAAATAAAGCAAAGCTCCTTTCTTCATTGCAGCCAGATTGTCAGATTGCTGTTTGAAGGAAACTGCACATGTACCTTTCAAACTAGCAAAGCAAGAAAAAGGCATTAGACTTTCCTGTAACTGGAGAATTAAAGAAGCGAAGGGATTACAACCAAATATCCTTTTTCCAAGTGTTGAAAGCATCATCTCTCTCTCAGTAACTTTTCCATGAGTTGCAGCGTTACAAGTATCCCAGAAATGCATCTTAAGAACCATTACACAAGCCAACAAATAGGTCTCAATTCAGACGAAAACTTCAGCGATAACCTTTTCCTCCAACACATGTAGTTACCTGTCACTGGTTCTGACCTTGGCTCCTGTCCAAACAAGCCTAACTGATTCCATAATTTTATTAAAGGTATTGGTTACGACAATACAAGCAAACAACAGCAAAAAAAATCACCACCACAAAACAGGTTAACTGGACTTAAATGATAAATTTTAACCTATAGTTGAAAGCTTAATAGTTTTTATGACTTGGAGCAAAAGTTCAAGTTTCCTATGTTCAGGCTCAATTGTTTTCTTGTGTCGTGAATTATTTCCTGCTCACAAGAGTCTCTCAAACCAGTCCAAACTCAGTACATCATAAAAGTACAGCAGAAACTGAAACAAAAGCATTTTCACCACAGTAAAAGTTTACAAGCCTTACCGTTCCCCTTAAAGGCTTCTTTCAGCAAAGTAAACCTACCACATGCACCTCTAAAACACACAGTTAAACATCTATTATCAAGGTGCTACTACCCTCACGCAATGCACTTTCTATTGCTCTTTATGGTCCTGTTCCTCTAGAGCACCAAGGAAAAAAATAATTTAAAAGACATACCAGATGAATAAATTCCCATTTCCCATGGAAGCTGACCGGATAAATGAATGGTAAACAAACAAATAACATCTCTTTCAAGCTTTAGAGTAAAAAAGCTTTTCAAAGCACTGTAGTAAGATTAGCTGGACACTTGAAAAAACAAAATTTATTCAGTCAATTAGAAATCAGGCTGCTTTCTTTCGTAGCACAGCCTAAGTCCCCAAATTCCAATGGAGATTTGCATTATTAACGCAGTACCTTTTTCTGCTGCTTTCTGCAAGGCTTCCTCAATTCTTGCCAGCTCCTTTTGTTTATTATCCTGCAAGTATTTTTCCTCCTTCTCTGCATCATATTTAACACCTGTAAGCAAAGTTGGGACAGCCTTAATCCCAAATCTTAATACATAAATGCATTATCAAGCAATGCACACCATATACAACACCATGTTGCAAAACACCTTGTTTGAGAGAAAGGCTCTTCTTTTTTCATTGCTGAACACTGCAGCCAGCTTCCACAACTGTTGTTTTTACACAATTATGCATTATTTCATAGGAGAATTTTTCTATGGAAATTCAGACCCCTAAGTGTGGTCTGTGCCATACAAAACAGGTTTTTCAGTTCTTCTCTACATGTATCTCATGCTCTAGGAACTTGCAAGTTTTCTCATCATACCAGAGGTTCTGATTTCAGAGAATACTAATAAAGTTCTTTGACCCTCTGCTCTCTCCCTACAAACAGTGCTAATGGCATTACTACCTTCAACTGCTAGGAGCAGATAAACAGCTAAAGGTCTAAACCGTGCCAGAAAACTGGATTCAAGATGAGCACGTTTTAGAGGAAACTTGACTGCTGAATTGAACTTGGAATGGATACAGCCAAGGACCTCCGTAAAAGCAACAGGTGCTGTTTTCCCCCACCCTTCTTCTACTAACTTCCAAGCATTCATCTAGAAATTTCTCTGAGGGAGCAGAATGTAAAGATGGTGGCTTACAATAACGGCCTGCTATTATAGACTCATTTACATGGTATCCTTAGCTGAAAAGTTTACATACTTGCTCCAGGAACTATGAGAAGATACAAGCCTTCTAGAGTTGCAACAACTGCCTCCCCATAGAGATTCTTCCAAGGAATCTTCAGAGTTAGTTTATCTAAATAAAGCAGATACAGTTACATCACAACAAAAATCTCCACTGTGCTTAGTCCAAAGAACACCTCAGGCATTAAAGAGCACTAGCCCTCTATCTTGATATCCTAAACACCTTAGAAGGTTAGGAGAAACCATACAGGCATGAACATTTTATAAAGCCCTTGAAGTGATAAAATACATGCAGAGGAAACATAAGCCATAGTTTTAAGCAAAAAGTTGCAGTCTGAGTCAGAATACTTCAAATCAAAACCTGAGATCATGACTGAAGTTCAATTCACTGGGATGAATATGATTTTCCCAGGAAGTAGAAGAAAAAATAAAACACACAAATACCTCCTACAAATGTTTCATGTGAAAAAACAATGCTGACCACCCAAGAAAGGAATTTAGGAAAAAAAAAAATCTAAGAGCTCCTTTGGCATATTTGTTCGTTTCAGGAATTTAACTTAAATTCTTCATAGTCCTAATTAGTCCTTTAAAGAACAACGCATATTCCGTCTATACTAAACAGTTCCCTTGATCATTCATGTCTCCGGGAAGAACTCTCAGACATGTTTTTCATACCAGCCTGTAAAGTTAAACAAACAGGGTTTGCCAGATAACATTGATGGCAGTCACACTGAATTTCTATGCTGGTTCCAACAGTAAGCATAATTACACTTAAGAAAGCTTGATAAAAGTAATCCAGGGGCAAGACTGACCTTACAGCCTATATTAAAATTTCCATTGCAATACTCATATTGGAACTAAAACTTACCTATCTGACCAACTTTTACTCTAAAAGGTACATCCAGTTCACTCTGTAAATGACAAAAATAAAGTATTAAACAGAAGAAGTAGTAGAAGTCAAACAAATAAATTTAAATTACATTTGCAAAGTGCTGTTTACATACAGAAATTAGAAGCTATTTCTTTTCTACTGGAAAACCTTAGAAGGAAAACAAAAACAATCCAGACAGCAGCAGACAGGCGAACAAGGGGGAAAAGGAGAAGCATTGGACCATATCATATTCTTTTGATCCCTTCTTTTTCAAGAAAGTGTAGGCTACTTCTCTAAAAGTGGTGTTCAATACTGACCTTCCTTTAATTACTTTTGCATGGAAATCTAACACATTGCAATTGTAAGGCTGTCAGAACCTTGTTTTAATGTTCTTGACTTGGTCTTGGCTCACTCTCAGCTCTGGTCAGTCACACACAAGACTTTGCATTTTTCTACATCAGAACTGCTGGAATCTGAATCAATCTCCATAAGAAGGAAAGGCGTGTACAAAGTAACACTTCCTTCCTTTCTTATCTACCAGATATGAAGATACTTGTAGCAATAGATTTAAAGTACAACAAAGCTATCAGGAACAGATGAAATGGGCAAGTAAAATATGAAATTTCAGAATAATGAACAGAAGCCAGTGATCAGGTCATACAAAGATCCAATGTGTTTTCAATGCACAGAAGAATAACAGTTCTCCTTAGTGAAGTTTGAAACACACTGAATATTGGAGCAAGATTCTCTCAGTAGTACAGATGTTCATTAGCCAGATTAAAGAACATGAAAATAAGCCAAGTCATTTGTTTTTCTAAACAAGAGTATGGGAAATTAATGCAAGTTACTTCTTGTTTTTCAACCACAGCTTGTCTTCTTTCTCTGTTCCAGTAAAATGAGCAAAATTAGAAGCAGTTAACCAAGAACTTACTTCCAATAACCAGTAAAAAAGAACACAGTGTATGCTTTTGTGAGACCTCGGTGAGCAATATTTTATCCTAACTCTCAGTCTTTAGCCCCATAAAAACAATTTTGAAGTTATTAAGATACTTACTAATGCATTCTCCTTTATCTGTAAATTGTCAAGTGCCACATTACCTGTTTAGAAGAATGAGAGAAGTAAAGAAAAAATTACTTCAAGTATTACTTATGTTAGAAAAAGGAACACAACCACAACCCTCACACGTACTGATGAATAAAACCTGAAAACCTTATTCCAGTTACAGAACAGCACAAAAACTGTATAATTTGTAAGAGCCACTAAACACAGGTTATAGACAAAATTTCAGTTGGAAGAGATGACAAAAACATCACCAACTTAGATGTCTACAGGTTTCTACTCTATTAAATATACCCACAATAATGGGAAGTCTTCCTTATTATTCACTTAGTTGTAAATGACAACTGCAGTTCTATCAACAGAGGGTAGACCCAGAAAATGGTATCTTGTTTTTCATGATTTCACATAATAGAAAAATCATAAACCACGGAGCTACAAAAACGCATGCCTAGTTTCACAAACACATTAACTTTTCCTGATGCAGACAACATAATAGGATTTCTAAATGAAACACTGGCACAGAATTATACCCGACGAAAGCCCATATAATATATCGCTTAGTGCTTTAATGCCAGCCTCCTTAGAGCTATATTCCACTTGAAGTACAGGTATTAATATTTCATAAATGTTAAAATACGTACAACCATGACAAGAGCAAAAATAAGGTGATGACCTACCTATGGAAGGCACCTAAACCAGCCAGCTTCCCTAGGGAGTACTTCGGCTGGTTTTTTGCATGACTACAGGGTAGCGAACGGAAATGTTTTGACACATTCACCGAGAATAGCTACTCCACGTTACTGCACTATCCCGGCTGTTTAACACACATTATTTACACCGATAACTGCAAGACACGGCTCCCCAAGCACCCAATCAGCTACACCAGCACCCAGCGCTCCCGCCGCCCGGGGCACTGCGCCATGAGCCTGCCCACAGACCCAGCAGCACCCTCGTGCTTCCACCCAGCACCCGGGAGAACGAATAGGACAAAAAAACAGAGGGTTTATCGATGTCGGCGGTCTCCTCCCTCGGAGCGCTCCGAGGCCAGCGCCGTGCGCCCATGCCCCCGCCCCACAGACCGACGCGAGCGATGGGGTGCCAGAGACCACGGGCACACAGCGACCGACGGTCCTCCAAGGGAACGGGGACGTCTGCGGCCACACTGACCGACCGGCCCTCACGGAGGGCCAAACACCGACCGCCCGTCATGGAGGGCCGCGGCCCCGGAACTCGCTCGCTGCTCATAGGGGGCTCACAGGGGGCTCATACGCCCCCTCAGAGGGGTCGGTGGTCCCACGGCCCGCCAACCCCTCACAGGGGAACCACAGCCAGCGAGACCCGCTCCCGGTCCCCGGTGACTCCGGCGGCCCAGTGGACATGGGACGGCAGAGGGAAGGGGCTCCTTACCGCCCCAAATGCCCAGCTTGAGCTGAGACTTGTTCAGGTTCTCCACATAGTCGCCCAGGAAGCGGTTCAGGAGATCCGCCACCACTGATTCCAGCACCATGGCGTAGGCGGCCCCTCAGCCGCGGCCGCCGGCTGGGAGGGGAGCGGAGCGCAGGGGAGGGGGCGGCGAGCGCGGCGTGACCCAGCGCGGGCGCGCCCACGGCAGTCAGCTGACGGGGCGGGGCGCAGCCCAGCGCCTGCCGGGGTGCGGAGGCGGGGGGCGTGGGGAGGGCTCGGAGCGCTGGAGGGGCGGTGGTGCCGGGCA